>JAEIFV010001681.1:0-25042 GCA_018904265.1 Lordiphosa collinella | reverse complement strand
AAAAACCCCCTCTCTCAGACAGGGCTCGTATCCACCGCCCGAAAAGCTGCATTACTTCGAAGTGGGCTCCCTACTGTGAGCGCGCTCTCATCTATTATCTGCGTCCAGGTCCCACTATGTCTCTCGTCCAGGTCTTGTTTCTTGATTCGCAGAATTTCGCCAACAAAACTTGCGATCAATCTCCACTGCTCTTCGCTCGAGATCATATTTGATACGATGTTGTCTGCTGTGATATTTCCTACACATCGTGTTAGGGTTGCCCCCGCCTATCGGCCCATCGTTCGCAGTGCATCGCAGCGTGCTCCACTCATCTATTTCTGCGTCACCATACACGCAGCTATGCTCTGAGCTTTTCCCAATTGAGTGTAGGAATGCGCTAAAGTAGCCGTGTCCTGAACCGAACCATCATCTGTGTTACGTAAAAATCGACGTCTCCGTGCTTTCTGCGAAGCCAACTTTGATCTCAGGAATCAGCCTTCTTGTCCATCAGCCCTTTGTTTCGATTGCCCATCTTTCTTGCCACACGGTGAGAGTTTCTTCTTTAATCAATTCATCCGTTTGCCTTTAAAATTGTCCTGCTTGGCGCCATCCGTATATTTGGCTTCGCTCTCTGGCTAATAGGTCGATCGGCGTAACACCTGCGATGACCATCGCTGCTACTCCTGATACTGTCCGATATGCACTTATTATCCTCAGCGCACTTCTTCTTTGGAACGATAAAAGTTGTTTTGCTCGGCATTTTGCGTTTAGAGCGTCTGCCCAGATCTCGTATCCATATAGAAGAAAGGCGTTGTTCACCTCCATTAGTAACTTCCGCCTACATTGCACCGGTCCGCCCACCTACTACGTGCTGTATATGAGCTTGGAACGATAGCTTCGAGTCAAGCCTGACTCCCAAGTAATTTATCACCTTCTGAGCGCGGATAATGCTATCGTGTATCCTCATGTCCAACTCTAGTGGGATTTGCCTTCTCGTGACGAGCAGTAGCTCTGTTTTTTCTGCTGCTAGCTGCAGTCCGTTGAGGCAGTAATCACTGCGCGTAATTGAGGCAGTAATTACTGCCACAATGTCGTCTGCGTATCCTACCAGGAATGCGTCGTCGGGCATTTCTATGCGGAGCATCTCGTCATAGCTGATATTCCAGAGGTCCGGCCCTAGTATGGATCCCTGCGCAGCTCCTGCAGTTACTGGAATACATTTTTCACCTGCTATGGACTGGTACAACAGCTTTCGGTTTTCGAGATAGCTGTGTATTATACGCAGCAGATATCCCGGTATTCGGAAGCGCTTTTGTAGAGTCTCGATCATATCCGTCCATTTTTGCGCTATTAAAAGCGTTTTTCACGTCTTAGCGTTGCCAGCAGGACTATTGGCCGTGAGTAGTGACTGCCTTGGTGGCTCGCAATCGCCGCTTGAGTGACCTCGAAAATTGCTCCAATTGTGGACCTGCCTGGCCTGAACCCGTACTGTCTAGGAGAAAGTCCTCCTGCATTTTCAACCGCGGCTGCCAACCGGGGCTTAATGAGCTTTTCTAGAAGCTTTCCTGCTGTGTTTGGCATACAGAGTGGTCGATAGGCTGATGGGGTTTCGGGGTCCCCTTTTCCTTGCTTATCAAGACTAATCGCTGTACCTTCCAAGGCTCGGGGAATGTTCTCGTACGAATGCACGCATTATACATATCCAGAAGCCTTTGTGGTCGTTGTTCTGCAATGACTTTAAGTACCTCTGCCGGGATATTATCTGGGCCTGGTGCTTTCCCGTTTTTAAGGCTTTTTGCCGCTTTAGTCAGCTCGCTCTCAGTAAAGAGTTCCACATGGTCTAATGGGGCCCTTGGCTCGGCTGGTCTGACCGGGTGAGTTGGAAAAAGTGACAATCCGGCTAGCTTACAAGAGCACATCTCGAAGTTCAGCCGTTCATCCAATGTTTTTAAAAGTTATCGTAAAGTTCTGCACAGAAGCCTACACATTACGAAACTTGCCTTGGATGACTTTAATGCAGCGTTCCCCAGCCATGCCCCGAGGGGCCGAACACATTCGACGATTCAAGCCGAATGCGTGCCGAAGCAAAGCCTCAAAGTGTTTTAGAGAGAGACAGAGAGAGGCAGAGAGCCTCTCTTCTTGGGGAACCCTGCTTTAATGCATTACTTACCAACCGCTCCGCACAACTTCGGTAAACTATTCCACTTATAAAATCGATAATTTAAGGGAACCATTTAGGTTCAGGTGTCGTTTTGCAAGGGCTTACAAAAAAATTAATTACGCAAAAATTATGAGACGCATCAATATGCGGTTTAGTTTATTTGGAAGGTAATTAATGAAAGAAAATAAAAAAAAATTTTCGTTGTTGTTGTTGCATCGGTTGTTGTTGTGATCCGTTTCAAAGTTGACCAAAAATTCAAAACATAGGTCCATGGTTGGGATGATTTTTTGAGAACGCATCATCTGAAAGAAAAAGTAGAAATGGGGTTTTGTTAAGAATTGATGTGGTTATCGCATATACTAGGATATTTGGGATCGGTCATTATATAGGGGAGAAACGGGGTTTCAAAGTCAAAATTTCGAAAAATCGACCTTTTTTGACCCCTTTCTTTGGTCCTAGGTCCTCCATTTTTTGACCGATCCAAAATATCCTAGTATATAGGAGAATAGTGGGTATTAGAAGTATTTAAAAAAAAGAATTTGAAAATCGGTCTACATTTACTCAAGTTATCCTCCCAACCAGTTTGAAAAAAGTGGTTTCGAGATAATCGCGTTTAAAGTTTTAACTACTTTTTTCAATAAAATATATTTTTAATAGACTTTTTTTCGTGGTTTGTAATGTTTTTTTTAATAAACAACAGTTAATTTGGAAAAAAATTGGAATTTTTTTTTTCAAATACGAGGGTCGTTCAAAAAATAATGATACTTTTAATTTTTAATATTTTAGTTTTTATTAATTTTTGTTTTTGTATTTTGATTTTTTGGCAGAGTATGTAGTTATTTGGAAGAAAAAACTTTTCTAAATACGAGGGTCGGTCAAAAGTAAGTTAAGGAAAAGTACTTACAGTATATCTCCTACGCCAGCTTCATAGAGGTTACCCTCTTCCTGGACGTCACGTTCCCATTGGAAGGACCTCTCCCTTCTGCGAGCCCATGCAGGTTGCATTCCTTTTTTAACTTACTTGACAACAGCCAAAAAATTAAACAAGCAAAAACATAAATACTCAATGTGCGCTAATAATGTGATTTTATGCCCGACCTACCTGCACAAAAAAATTCTGGAAAAAAAAACCATATGTTCTTTTGACTTGAAATTTTCAGGGGATGTTTTTAACACCATAACGCATAATTTAAGCCAAAAAAAATCGAAAAAAAATTTTGCGAACCTAAATGGTTCCCTTAAGCAAGTTTTTACAATTTATTTGACAATTATTGATTTGATTTTATATAAAAGAATATAAAAAATATTTAGTTTTTTGATTTAGTTATTGATTACAGTTTTAAGTTTTGGCAGATTTCGGACGAATTAGCATTTTCAATGATTTAAAATTAATATAGTCCTTATTTTTAGCATATGCATACATGCCGTCCATGTGATCACCTCCTTGCGGGTAATACTTTCCATTGGGGTTACTGAAAAAATAAAATTATCAAAATTAAACCTAGACATTTTTTAAGTATTTGGTTACTTACAAAACCGTACAACTATTATGCCACCAGGCACCATGACGACTAACAGCGCAGTTTATATTTGGCAGTTTATCGTTATCACGGTCTTCTGTTGAAAATTTTTGACCATTACTATAATTTTCAATATTGTGATAACCTTTAGTAACAGTACATTCCCCCATAGAGAGAACAAAGCCTTCAATTTCACTACCTACCTTAAACTTCCTACAATGCAGAAAATAATTACTACCATCGAAAAATTTACCCTGAGCATAAAACTCATGTGGCTCGTAATTGGTTAGCAAATGGACTATTTTCAAACCTAAAGAAAATTCACCTTTCAAGCTGCCAAAACCTACGCTATAGTCATTCCAGTCTCGATAAAAGTCTACGCTGCCATCAAAACGTTTTTGTATAAGTGTCCATCCTGCACCAAAACTATCAGCATCGCTGTCACAGCGAACTACGAAAGGATTTACTTCAGGTAGTTTAATTGTTAAAATACCTGAAGGCTGTCCTTCAATTGTAATATTTGCCTGACTCGCGTTGCATCCAGAATACTTCTAAAACGTACGACCTTGAGAGCAGGGACAATCTTTGTTGATCCTTGTGTTGTGTCAACCTTTCAATCTCAAGTAGGCCAGTGGATCATCAACTAAACATCGGAGCGGGACCCATTACTTTCTAGCTCTAGCGGGATGGGGGGGTTGTTCCTGCCGTAAATGATCACTACTACACAAATTTTATTATATAGAGTCCCTCCTGATACTACAATCCTGGGGAAAACTTTCCCTCGAAAATCACAAATGAGTTAATTGGTCACATGAGCCAATATAACTTTCCAATCTAAACTTAACACTCAAATGGGGATGCACACTCTTCGTTGTAAACGGAATGAGGTGGACTAAGATGTTAGTACCCACTCCCAATTCTATACCCAACCAATCCAACCCAACCATGGTCTTTTAATATAATTGTTGCAAAAGACCCCAAAAGAAACTAAATAATTATTTTTAGTTACGCTCCCCTGTCATTGGAATTAATATCAAAAATTTAGTTCATGTTTTCATTCATATATTAACCGTAATAATCGTAATACTAGCAGACTAACTTAATTTATATTCCATATTCAAAATTTATTTGCAGTAAGTTTCACTTCATGTGGTTTCAATGTTATTGTTTTTCAATAGCTTTCACTATCCCTTATTTTCCTTATACAAGTTTCAATATTTATCTTCTTTGTACTAATTCTTAAAAGTCCATGAGCAATTCGATCGTAAACATTTTTAATTTTGTTCAATGTTTATATTAGCTTGAGGTGCATGTTAGTAAGGGTATAAGATTTATTTTAATTTAATAATAAAAAGGAGAATGAAATTTGTAGCTGTTTTTGTTTTGCTTTCCTTTTTTTTTCTTGCCCACTCAAGCAATAAAATGTTAATTAAATCAGATTTTTAAAAAAACGCTTTACTTTACTCTATTTTATCTATTGTAAGTTTTGGGAAGGGTATTCCTCTCTGTCATTTATCTGACATTTAATTAGTCTTGATAAGCTAGATCAGCTGATCTAAAATAACCATTCAGTTTGTCAAAGTAAAAGAAAACAACATTAGAAAGACTCAAACACGCTGATAAGCGTACAGGCTAGAGCGTACAGGCTAGAATGCAAAAATTTATGATGGACCCTTGCACTGGCCAACAGGTACCCTACCGCACTGCGTTTCGGCATATCGCTTGATCAATATTTAGCAGTTCTTAATAAAGGTCAAATGCTTTCTGTTTACGTATTTTTTTTTTTTTAAGGTTAGTTATTGGCACATAATTTTCCACTCACCCATACCATCCTCGATGAAGGCCTTCTCGATGACGATGTTGTTTGTTGTGTTGCTAGTTAAAAATCATTAAAATTTTGTAAAGAAATTAGATGCCACATCCACTTCTGTTTTGGTCGCATGATTTTCGATTAGTTTTGTTTTCTTCTTTCATTTTTTTTTTTTTTTGTCACTCACATTTTTTGTTTATTTAATATTGGTATTTTCCAATAGGCCCATTGTGTAGGGTATCAATGTAAATCACAAAACAAAGACAAGAAGAATAATTGCAAGAAAACTTTCGATCGAATTGCGGGGGCTTTGACAAAGCTATTTTTCTCTTACTTCATTCTTTCAAACATTTGCACAATTTTTATTTAACTAATTTGGCCGTAAAATTTTTCTGCCTTTCCATATTTTAGGAGTTTTTTAAATCTGGCCTTAGACACTTTCGGCTATCGTTTGATGTCTGCTCATTGGGTCAGCAGAGAGATGGGCTTTGGGAGCATTTTGGGTGGGCTTTGCAATTGTTCACTGGCACTGGCGGTGGCCTAGCCGCTTGATCAAAAAAATTAGCTTAGCACAGAAAAAATTCTGCAACCCAAATTTCTCTCGCCGATCTTGCCTCACTTTTCACTTGCACTTTTCACACACTGCTGCTGCTGGTTACTGAAGCTCGTTCTATGCTTTTGCCTTTGGTTCTGCAGGGTACTTTGGTGGGAAGCTGCACAAGCTTGAGGGCTGTGAACGAAAGGTCGTAAGGTGGTGGCCAACGATAGCAATCGAATGGTTTTTACCTTGATCGGCGTTTGCCAAGTCTGACATGGACCAGACTCAAATAGGCGATTCTACCTATGGAGTCTCAATTTTGATTGATTGTATTTTCCAAACCAACAAACGTAACGATGACGGGAAATTAACTATATGAAAATGTAGAATTTCCATGTTATTTTAGATTTTCGTCCAAAAATTCCAAAATTCAAAAATAATTACCTTTACAGCTTCTTAGCTGTTGCAGCTTTAATATTTCGCTGGTTTCGGGCAATTTTTGCCAAGGATGGCTACGATTTTTTCGGATTAAGTTTTCCGCTTCAAGTCCCGAATCTCATGTGGTTATGAAAATTCCAGGAAACTTTAAATTTTACAAATGAACTAATTTGGTTGACGGCCTCCAACAGAAAAGACTGAGGGTGGGCAAAGTCAATGGTACGTAACCTCAGAGAGGTGAGTTGAGCCCTTATTCACCACAGGGGGAAAGTTAAAGCTTTGCTTATCGCAAAACAACCCAGGCTTGAGATGCTTATCGTCTCAATGCTAATCTCGTAAGGCGCGAATTTCGAATTCAAAAAAATTTATTCCAACGGAAAATTCTTTTTATGTTTGTATGCAACCATTACACAATACAACTGCAACTGGAGGGGGTCAATTTTTCAACTAGTGCTGTGCACTCTGATAGGTTGGCTTTAAAGTTAATTGATTCGGCTTTTAACATATTATTGCTATTTTCTAGACTTTCGATTTTCTGCTCTAATTTAGTTTTTTTCGCCCTCTAACATTTTGTTGCCATTTTCTAGTCTTTCGATTTTCTGCTCTAAGTTTGCTTTGACAACTGATAGATTTGTCTTAATTTTAATTTTTTCGTCTGTTAATAAAATGATGTTATTTTCAAGGCCTTTGATTTTGTGTCCTAAAGTAGCTTTGACCTCTGTTAGGTTATTCTGAATTCGAATTTTTTCGTCTTCTAACAATTGGTTGGTAATTTCTAAGCCATCGATTTTCTGCTCCAACAATTTGTTGGTACTTTCAGTTTTATTCTTTTCCATTTCTTTTAGCTGAAAATTTAACCATTTGTTGTTATTTTCTAGAATTTCGATTTGATGCCCTAAATTAGCTTTGAGATCTGATAGATTTTTCTCAATTTGAATTTTTTCGTCTCCTAACAATTTGTTGGTACTTTCTAAGCCTTCTATTTTCTGCTCTAAATTAGCTTGGACCTCTGTTAGATTTTTCTCAATTGCACTTTTTTCGCTTTCCAACCTTTTGTTGGCACTTTCAGTTTTATTCTTTTCCCTTTCCGTTTCTTCTAGCTGCAAATTTAATTTACTGATTTCCTTTTTAAATTCCGATTCCTTATCTTAGTTGTTCTCTAACTTGCCATAAAGCGATTGACTTGTTCGTTATTGAATGTACAATCCCTTCCATTCTGGTTTTCCAACTTTTCAATTTTATCGTGTAATTGATGTATGTACAAGATCAGATGATTGCAGTTCTTAAAAGAATGCGAAGCACATCCGAAGTGTGTTCAAAAAGTATCGCGAATTTTGAATTTTCGCGGGTTCCGTATATTCGAATTTCAATTTTTTTTGTGGCGTTATGTTGGTACTCATGTCTCTCACTTATGCCGACAAGCTCGGCCATTTTGAATGTTCACTTAATTGTTGACAGCTGCTTTGCTTGCACGAGTTTTGGATCGTCTTCGATGTTTACCTATTCAAAAAAATGGATCAAAGAACCTGTATCAAATTTTGTGTGAAAAACAAAATTAAGTGCGCGGATGCATTCGGAATGTTGACTGTGGCATACGGAGAAGCCACCTTGGACCGAAGCAACGTTTATCGGTGGTACAAAATGTTTTCAGAAGGCCGAGAAGATGTGAACGACGAAGAGCGTGCCGGACGCCCGAGCACTTCAACAACAGACGAAAAATTAATGAAGGGGAGAAAATGGTATTGGCCAATCGTCGAATCACCGTTAGAGAAGTTGCTGATTACCTAAACATATCGATTGGCTCGTGCCATTCGATATTTAACAATGATTTGGGCATGAGACGGATCGCCGCGAAATTCGTACCAAATTTGCTCAATTGCGACCAAAAACAGCATCGCATGAACATTGCTAATGAGATGTTAAACTCTGTCCGCGACGACCCAAATTTGCTCCAGAGGGTCATAACTGGTGACGAATCGTGGGTTTATGGTTATGACGTGGAAACCAAACCTCAATCATCTCAATGGAAGCTGCCGCAAAATCTAGCAACAAAACGAGACAAATTGTAAAGTTTTTTACTATCACTTTTTACTTTTTTTACTGTTTGGCATGTGACTTACATCTGTATCCGTTTGTTGTGAATTTGGTGGTTCTTCAGAAATGGATTCCGCCTGATTGATGTGCATCAGCATCCAGAAGGCACAGATTGTGATTGTTCCAAATAGATTCTCTCTCATTTTGTTAAGTTGCGTCTCGATAGGTTCGCTAATGGATCGAAACTAAGTGAGACCCAAAAGAACATAGAGCATTGAAGCTGCGCGTGGAGGCTTTGCTACTTACTGATAAGACGTACCTACGTAATCAATAGCCTAGAACGCCAAAATTTCTAGGGGACATGGGTCAAATTTTGAATTTGAGATAACTAAATTATCTGGCAAAAACTGTTTAAAATCACTAGGCGCATGTGACTTTGCTTATGTATTTATTAATACGCTTACAGAGGGTATTATGAAATTGTCAGTATGTTTGTAATGTTCAGAAGAAAGCATCTCCGACCACCGAGTCCGTCTTTCTCTCTGTCCGAATGAACGAATGAACCGAATGAAAACGTCATATCTCCGACAGTTTTATAGATAGAAGATTCGTATATTTTGGACAATTTTAGGAATCCGGATTATTTGGTCCGTTTTCATTTCGGACTTAACTTCCAAATTAAATTTGGGCGATATGACCGAAACGAAAGCGGACATGAGACCCAAAATAATTCGGGTGTTATGTCCGAAATAAAAACTGACATAATGCCCAAAAAATTTTTGGACATTACGCCCGAATTGCTGAAAACTGAATTAAGATAGATCCATTTTTTACAACCTCGCTAGAAATATAATTACTCAGCAACTACAGCTGATAAGGCCAAACGGCTTCATAAGAAGTTTAATGCTAGTTAAAGAACAAGGGAAGGTTTTAAGAATATGGATTTTGATATTGGGCCAATTCTAGTTTCGTTGCTTTTTCTATCGTGGCTTTCATTTTATTTCCATTTGCTTTTTTTTATATGTTATATTACTAGCTGAATATCAAACTATATTTCTATTCCACACACAAAATTTCCAGTTTATGCTAAAATAAATTCTGGACATTGGTAAACGTCTAACAGTCACATTAGAAACCTTCAGACCACTATTAAAATAAAATGGTGTGGGCCTAAACCACTTTTAAAGTGGTTCATCCGGATGCACAGTGGTCGGTTTCATAGGCCAAAAATAAAAATAAAAAAATCTGAAATTTGCTACTCTATGTATGAAAACTAATTCATAAAAGAACAACACAACAAACGGTGAATTCGTTTTTCCGTTATCCTTTTGGAACGCGCTAAGAATAGCAGGAGACTGCTTTAATTGTTCAAAGAAAATTATGACCAAAATAAAAAGAATTTTAAAAGCAAATAAAAATGTGGAGCCGATACAAAATTGTTCGAAAGGAACCTTAGTAGGCCTATCTCAAGTGTCTACAACTTTTTCGTTTTACCACAGACTTTAACGAACGCTTCCAAACGCCTAGTTAATGTATCTTTATGGTCAAGACAATAATATGATGAGAATAAATGTTGTTCTCAAATCCCTCAAGTTTTTAAGTCCGAGTATCGAAAAAACACTTAACAATCCAAAATTTCCTAAAGAAAATTTAAATTCTGTGGCCGGGTGGCTCAGCGGCTAGTGTGCGCGACCGCTGTCGTAGGTTCGATCCCGCCTCGGAACATCTAATGAAAAGTTTTTTCTTTGAATAAACTTTACACCCGGTCACGCCTCTCTGCTGTTGGCGCCAGCTTTGTAGTAATGAGCCATGGAAAAGCATCTCAAATTGCCGTTCTGATTCGCCAATTTCATGCAACCTTTTCAGTGTATTAAACTATCAATACTGGCAGCCGATCCTGAATCAAAATTTTGTTCTACAAAGATGAACGAAGCTCATTTTAAAGCTACAGGAATTCTCCATCATTCCCTTTGAACTTTTTGAAATATCTCTTTCCGTTCAAAAGTTACGATTTTTGCAACCCCAAATTCGCAAATCCGGCCACTGCACTGTGCGCCAGAAGTCTCATTTTTTGGCGAAAGCTCTGGCACCTCTACACTAGACTAACAAGGAAGCTGGAATTTTCAACGATATGTTCTTAAAAGGTTTAACTTAAAGCACTTAAATTAAAAAAAATCTATAACCATTTGGAAAATTTTCAACATTTTGGTTTTTTAATTTAAAACAAGAACGAAAGTCGGTCGAACCCGACAATAATATACTCTGTACCAAAGAAAGTGGCCGGAGTGGCTCAGCGGTTAGTGTGCGCGACTGCTGAGCATGAGGTCGTGGACTCGATCCCGCCTCGGAACATCTAATGAAAAGTTTTTTTCTTTGAATAAACTTTACACCCGGTCACCCCCTCTGCTGTTGGCGCCAGCTTTGTAGTAATTAGCCATGCAAAAGCTTCTCAAACTGCCGTTCGGATTCGGCGTTAAACTGTAGGTCCCTTTCTCTTGTGCTAAAATTAGAAGCGCACAAGCCAAGAGATTGAGAGAGGCTCGGCTTTGGCCCCTTGGGGCTGTTGTCATCTTGACAAGCCGATTTTACTTTTACTTTACCAAAGAAAGTGTATGCATAATTTAAATTTTGAAGCTGCAGTTGCAGCTGAAAGCAGCTCTGCCATCGCGCTGCAGCAACGAACATTATTTTGCTCATAACTCGACTTTCGTTCACCTGATCTTCACCAATCCTTTGGCCAATCGACAAAGCCGCATTAGAACGCCTGTACCGAGACGCAAGTAGCGAAAGTTGATTATAAAATTAAATTTACAAGAAGTCGCTCGGAAGTCGATGTTAAATCGGCATCAAGAACATCAAGAATGAATGATGACTCGAGCAATCAATTCGAAACTCGCCTCTGTCCCGAGCGACATTCCACCAGGAGGACACTCCCAGCTTCGCAATATCTCCCTGCACTTGGTCGCGCCATCTCCGCTTCGGTCGACCCGCCGGGGGAATGCCTCCCAACTCGATCGCATGCCGATTGTACACCCGTTTTGCTGAAGCATTATCATCCCTACGGGTAACATGTCCTATCCAGCTCAGCCGCTGTTGTTTTATGCGCTTGACTAGGTCAGTGTCCCCATAGAGCTCATACAGTTCGCGATTCATTCGGATGCGAAATTCGCCGCCAACGCTTCGAGGTCCATAAATCCTCCGAAGAACTTTTCTCTCGAACACGCCAATTGCCGCCTCATCCTCTTTTGTCATTGTCCATGCTTCTGCGCCGTATAGCAGGACTGGGATGATAAGCGACTTGTATAGCGCAAATTTCGTTTTCCGAGAGAGGTCTCTGCTCTTGAACTCCTTATTGAGCCCGTAATAATATCGGTTTGCAAGAGTAATTCTTCTTCGGATTTCCAGACTGGTGTTGTTGTCGCTGGTTATCGTCGTTCCGTAGACAAATTCCTTAACAACCTTGAAGTTGTAGTCTCCCATTGCAACAGATTGTCCAAGCGTAGACTCACTGCGCGTTGATTGTAGGTACTTCGTCTTATCCTCATTTACCGCTAAGCCCATAAGTTTTGACTGCTTCTCTATCTCTGAGAACGCCTGTTTTACCACAGATTCGCTTTTGCCGATGATATCAATATCATCGGCATATGCAAGTAGCATGTTATCTCTGGTAAAGATGGTGCTCGTTCTGTTAGCATTTGGGCACTGCACATTGGGCCAGGGAGCCAGATTTTCGACGAAAATTCCAATTTTCATAGAAAGTAAACCTATTTTAATAATAAAATTTGAATAGTATATTTTGACTAAAATGAATCAAAAAGATTTTAATGGTTTTGATGCATCCCTGGAATTTGGCAGCCCTTCAAAGTCATCTGTTTGATTGCATGCGTGCGAAACTAAGAAGCGCGGGAAAGTTTTTGTTTACTTGCGAGCGTCCCAAAATTATTATGGTTTAAACAATTTTCACTAAAACTATGGAAAAGAAAGACCAAGGTATGTAAAATATTTGTATTAAAAAGATTTTGTTCATGTTTGTTAATTCGTTTTTGTGTGCGTTTATTTGTGTTGTCCAAAAAGTAGAAAAAAGCTAACTTGCTAATCTGTCTGTTGTGGATTATAACTAATTTTGTGCCAAGTTGTGCAAAAAGTAGTTATGTGTCAATATAGTGCAACGTGTATATAAACTAATTTTAAAAATCCTTTTGCTCCATTTTGCTCCGATGTGTATAAACCCATAATATTGCAGCTGTGGTTAAGTTCGCCTATAAGCAACTGCTTGATATCTACATAAAAAAAATCGTAGCGCATCTGCCGTTTCGAGTTGGATTTATGATGAACTGAAGAGTTCGACTTAAGCACGGAGAAAAGGATGAAATCAACACCAAACTGAGAAGCTTTCACCTTTACACACAAAAGAACTTGGCAAAATGTAACAGAAGTATGGCCAGATTTAAGACAAAGCATACCGAATGGCTTTTGTCCAATATGGCTATAACAGTAAGTTCATTGTTGTCTTCAAATCCAAAGCCGTCAACATCAAGACCAGTTGGACGCCCTCCCATTGAATATCTTAACGCCGGTCCCCGTCAGAAGAGAAAATTGGCATCCGATTTAGTTGTAAATCAGGGTTACAACACATCTCTTCTTGTGCATGCCGCCGCAGTTTCGGCCGAAAAAAATCGAACGAGATAGATACAGCCCTTGTGTTAAAAATAAAAATTTCTTACTCGAGTGACTCCAATAAGGCTAAGAAAAAATCTTTTTGCTCAGAAAAATGACTCGGTTCGACTAACGGAGGATGAAGCATTAGCATATCTGCTTGAAAATTCATTGACTAAAAGTCAATACAACAACTTTCGCGAGCTCAGCATTTCCCGATCTTGTGAACTTTTCCTTCTTACAACAAAGTGAGAGAGATGAGTCAAAATGTAGACCTTTTGATATTAATGTAACCGAGTCAGTTGCTGAAGTCCCGCTGCAAAGTCTTCTAGACCACACTAGTTGCCGTATAATTCAAATGCATGAATATTTATTTGAGCAGCTTGGCAATATTTTAAGTCTGACCCTTATTGCAAGCTAAGGATTTGACGGAACAACCGTACAAAGCAGCTATAAGCAACACTTGTTTGGATGTGATTTATTGCTTTCTGACGACTCGCTTTCTGCGACAACAATAATCCCCTAAAATGAATGGACCATATTGGAAATGTGTTTTGGATGAATCGTACTCCTCAGTCGATTAGATTTTCTTAAAGAGACAAAAGACCATATTCGCTGAGAAAAAAAAAGTTGGATAATCAAATGAAAGATTTGTCTTCATATGTCTGCACCGTTGTAAATGGAAAATCAATTTCACAAAATATGATATTCAAATGACACCTTTATCTATCTAACAAAAAGATAATCGGACTTTTGGAATCACCAAACTTGCTATATTTTTGTAACATGAACAATAATAACAATGTTCCCGTTTTTGATGCTAACAATACTGATAGTGATTCAGATTCTGTCTCTGAAAATCCGTTTTCAATAGAAATTGACGTAGAAGACGACTTTTAGGAACATTTTAAACGTAAGATACTTTTTATAGTCAAATATAAAGGTTAAGTGTTAAAAAAATGAATTAAAAACATTTGTTGAATTTAACGAGGTGTGCTAAATAAATAATTACCGTACAAGTATTAATAAAAGGAAACCTATCTCATATGGGCTGATTAAAAACTCTTTTTTTTGTGTATCGAAAGGCTCGGAGCGGTCTTTACCTATTTCGACGGAGCTTTGTGTGCTTCTCAACGTCATCATGCAAAGTCGAACGTACTTTGCAGGAATACCAAAGGTAGAAAGGGCTTCCAAAGAACTTTGACCTTATCGGCGTGTCAAAGGCGGCTTTGTAATCAACAAAAAGGTGGTGGGTGTCGATATTTCTCTCTTGGGTCTTCTCCAGGATTTGTCGCAATGTGAATATCTGGTCCGTGGTGGATTTGCCAGGTTTAAAGCCACACTAATAAGGTCAAATCAGTTCACTTATTCTCGGCTTTAGACGTTCACATAGGATGCATGATATAACCTTATATGCGATGGGAAGGAGACTGATCCCGCGGTAATTACCGCAAACCGCGGGGTCTCCTTTTTTAAATATTGGACAGAGTACACTTAGGTTCCAATCTTCGGGCATGCTTTCTTCGGACCATACTCTGCATAGGAGTTGGTGCATGCATCACCGCCAGCCTTGAACAATTCAGCAGGCAGCTCATCAGCGCCAGCAGATTTGTTATTTTTAAGCCTTTTTATGGCTAACAAGACTTCATTATGGTCCGGCGGATCTATCTCTATGTTATCGATCGGTGGTGTCGCTACTTCCCCAGAGGCGGCATTGTGTTCGTCATCACCTCCCAGCAGGTTAGAGAAATAGTTTCTCCATTTGTCTAGTGCCACTTCCGGATTTCTGACCAGATTTCCGTGCTCGTCCTTCAATAGTGTGACTCTAGGCTTAAAACCTTCGGATAGTTGCCTAGTCTTTTGGTAGAATTTTCGAGTTTCACTCCTTCCGAACAGCACTTCGACTTCCTCCCTGCTCATTTTTCTTCCTTCTGAAAAGGCGCTTCTACTCTCTCCTTTTCTCCCGGTATCGTTTATAAACAGCCCGCGTTGCTCCCGATTGCAGAGTTCTCCTGTAGGCAGCGTCTTTCTCTGCAGTAGCGCGGCGGCACTCATCATCGTACCATGACTGTTTTCGGGAATTTTCGGCAAATCCCAGAATCTCCTTGGCAGCTGTACTCATAGAGTGTGAAATATGCTTCCACTGCTCGTCAACACCAGGAGGGCCAGGTGGGGTTTCCCTGAGCAGCTGGGTGAGTTTTGCTGAGTAGGCTTCGGATGTCCGTTGTGATTGCAGCTTCTCAACGTTCAGCTTTCGGCGGGTGTTAGACTGTGCGGCATGTGCCACACTGAGCCGTGTGCGTACTTTGGCTGCAACAAGGTAGTGATCCGAGTCAATATTGGCTCCTCGGCGGGCTCGAACGTCTAGAACACTCGAAGAGTGCCGTCCGTCTATCACAACGTGATCAATCTGGTTTCGTGTTGATTGACGATCAGGGGACTTCCAGGTCGCCTTGTGGTCGTTGCGGTGTTCAAATCTGGTGCTACCAACGACTATTAGCCTGTCTCCATTATCGGAGGTTTCTTCGTGCAGGCTACATCGGCCGATAGTCGGGCGATAAACTTCTTCTCTGCCGATTCTTGCGTTGAAGTCGCCTACACATCTTGCTCGAGCCTCGTCTAGGCGCTCATAGAATTTGTCTTTTTCCGAATCGTTCTTTTGTTCGGTCGGGTCGTCGTTTGCGTGGGTCGTCGTCGGGGGGGTCCGTATCCGAGGCATTGTGTTAGTTTTCATTGGCGGATGGGAATAGACGCCTATCGGGTGCCAAGCCCGATGCGACGCCACTTGTTTGTCCCAAGGAGAGGTTCGCCGCTCACGTTAGCAGCAGCTTTGCGGATGCATTGCTCTGTTACCAGGGGTTACCACGGGAAGGTGTGAGTCGACTTGGGTCGCAGTAAGCCAGGATCGCGCTGGGCTTTCCATGTTAAACCGGTCAGCAACTTTACCTCACTACATACGCATTTCTGCCTTCCGCAGAAACCTTCCTGCCTTCCGAAGAACATTATTTAATCTAATTTTATATCATTATAATATTTTCTATTATGCTTATAATCTTTTGTTATGATAAATGTTGAAATTTAATGAAGGAATGAATAATTTTTATTTTGAGAATAAGCTATTGTCAACTGGGTACCGAACCCATATTATGAAGCGAATATTTTTTGAGTTTTGTTAAATAAAATTAAGTGAAATGAGATTCTAAATTTGTCTAATTTTCCTTGTAAGGTAAAAACGGGGTAACAGGATGCTGTAAACATATTTGGGATTTTCTGAAATCAACTCGCTAATAGAAAATCATTTGGTAGGGAGGGTGAAGAAGCGACACTACATTAACATCTAGAGTGTACAATTTTGAAAAACAACATTAGTAGTGTACAATTTTGTGCGATTCAGGTGTATATTCTTTTCAATTTATCTATCTATTTTCCATTATTTGTTTAGTTGAGCAATAAAAAGTGCGCTTGGGACTTAATTAATTTTGTAGTGTGGATGTTGTTGGGTGAAAGTCAAAGAACCCCCCACAGGCTGATTGTTAGTCGTTTGCCAGAAGTCCCAATTGACACACTCCCCAGTTCAACAGTGTTCCACATAATTCAGTCTTATCCTTCACAGTTAAGATCTTGTACTGGTGCGCGTCAACTGTTACCAGATGCGCCAGGGACAACAAAGGTCTAGTGTTTGGGTTAGTTATCATCAGAAGTGGCACCAAGGAAGGTGCTGGACAACGCAGTAAGACTGGATATTACAAGAACTAACAACCAAGTATTCCTGGTACTATATTCCTCCCTCAGTTCACAAAATTTTAATTCACGCTCCTGATATTATTCAACATGCATATGTCTCAATTGGAGAACTCTCTGAAGAAGCAGCTGAGGCAAGAAATAAGAACGTAAAGAAGTATCGACTGAGTCATACAAGGAAAATTTCACGAGTAGCTACAAATCAGGACTTAATAAATAGATTGCTTTTGAGCTCTGATCCTTTGATTACCGGTCAACGAAAATTACCATGTAAAAAAAAACTCATTTCTTTCAAAAGCAGTGTTTGATTTACTTGAATAGTCAGCAAACATTATATATTTTTTTTGTTTTAATTTATCATTATTCACTATGTTTATTACATCATATTTTGATTAATCACTATAAAACAATTAAATTTTTCTATTAAGTTTTGATTTATTAATAAATTTGTTAAAAGTTAAAGGAAAAATTTTAGATTTTTAAAGTTATTTTTGATCGACGTCAAGCTTTATAGGAGAGGGGATATAATTGTTTTTTACTTATTATAATTTAAAAAAGCTAAGATAAAAATTTAACTTTGTTATAGCCAGTGGAAGTATTTTGGTCCGCTAATTTCATACAGGACCGACCACTGTGGGATGGGTCGATGCTGTGAAAATGTCTAACTTCATAGTACACACCAAATTTCAAAATCTTTGCGTATATAAACTCTGAACCATGAAAATAAACTCCCTATTACCAACTTACATACCAAATCTCGAGTTTGTAGCTTAAATAGCTTCTGATTTCTGAACCACTTTTAATACGTTTTTAACCGCTTTCGAAACGATTCACAGACATGACACATAGCCTATGACTTTCTTGATTGACATGAACATAATGTGAAAACTACTTGATGAAAGGTTCAGCGGTCTAGACGCCTTTAAGGAACAATCAAACTTACTGTAATACAAAAATACTCGTACTTGAACTTACGAGTATATATGTATACTAGCATATATCACGGCACGCTTCGCTTCGCCGCCGTCAGTCTAAGAGAATAATACATACAATAAATAAAACAACTGTCCCTGATTTTCTGTCTGATTGGCAGTCTAATCCAAAGGTTCGCGGACTGACATTGTGGGTCGCACAGCCAAATCATATCTTGCAAATCAAATTCTTGGAGACCCTTAGCAAAAAATAATTTTCATTCAATTAGACTTAAATGCAAGTCAAATTACATTTAAATTAAATCAAAATCTATACAAATTCCCAATTAATCAAAGAATTAAAAAAATAGGGGAAAGTTAGCTTCGGCTCTGCCGAAGTTTTGTATACCCTTGCAGCTTCCATTGAAAGCAAAAAAATTTTCTCACTAGAACTTCTTTTTCGACCGACCATTCATACTGTAGCTATATGCTATGGTCATCCGATTTTGATAAAACTTTGTAGAAATGTGTTAAAGTATATAAAATATGAATATGCCAATAAAAAGGACGTTTTCATTGAAAACAAAAAGTTTTCCTCACTAGAACTAGTTTTTCGACCGATCGTTCCAATGGGAGCTATATGCTATAGTCATCCGATTTTGACCAAACTTTGTAGAATTGTGTAAAAGTATATAAAATAAGAAACACATACTTTTGAGGCGTGTTCATTAAAAACAAAAAAGTTTTTCTCACTAAGACATGTTTTTCGACCGATCGTTCCTATGACAGCTATATGCTATAGTCATCCGATATTTGTACCAAATGACTTCGTGCAAGGTTTGGAGAGGATAGCTTTAAAACTGACGGAGTTGCAATAACATTGCTTCGTCTTTCTCCAAAGCTATTAATAAAATACCATCATCAAAATCCATTTTATTTGCAGCACACTTCTTCCATTTTCGCGCACTTCTTCCATTTTATAGTCAGTTTAATCGACCAACTGAAGCGGCTATTCGGGCTATTGTGACTAAATTTCGCACCAAATTTACATTGTTGGACATTTAACCACCAACACGCTTACGTAGAGTGCGAACTGAAGAAAATATCGCAGCTGTATCGGCCAGTGTTAATGATGACCATCAATTATCGATTCGTCGCCGTTTAGGTGTGAAGCCTTTCAAAATACAGCTGGTGCAAGAATTGAAGCCGAATGACCTACCGCAACGTAGAATTTTTGCTGAATGGGCTCTTTGAAAGTTGGCCGAAGATCCACTTTTTTACCGAAAAATTGTAGTCAGCGACGAAGCTCATTTTTGGCTCAATGGGTACGTAAATAAGCAGAATTGCAAGAGATACCAATGCATCCAGAAAAGTCACAGTTTGGTGCGGTTTATGGGCTGGTGGCATCATTTGACCGTACGTCTTCAAAGATGATGCGAATCGTAGGTTAGGTTAGGTTAGGTTGCGATGGCTGAAAGCGACAACTCTCGCTCTCCCTTAGGCCACGTGGGCCCGTTGCGATGCCATATATTCCCTGTCAAACCCCAGGGTTGTGTTCGGCACTGGACCATTGTGTGGGACAAAGAATTAATTAGAGCTGGGATCTCTATGTCGGATGTCTCCGTTGTTGTTCAGGGAGGGTTGACCAAGAAACCTAAGTCTCCTCCTACTCGTTGTCCGATTCCTCCTCTTTCTTCAAATCTGCAACTTCTACAGAAATCAAAGTGTTGTACGCCTAGGCGTGCTGCGTGCCTGCCTATAAGACAGTGACCCGTCAGGGCCCCTACCAGAAGTGATATGTGTTCCTTCTGTACCGTAAAAGTGTATTAGTACGTTTAAGAATCTGGCACGTAAGTCTCGCTACGCAGGAGGAAAGCTTTTCCACCGGTCCGTAGCGAGGCGCAGTGTTTCAGCTTTTTTGTGAAGCTTGTAGGTAGCGATAGGCATCCCTATCGTGCTCCTCTCTGAAAGGAGCTCGGTGGTTGTGCCTAGTCTGGCCAGTGTGTCCGCAGGCTCGTTTCCGTATATGTTCCGGTGCCCAGGCACCCATATTAGGTGAATACTGAAGCCACGGCCAATCTGATTCAGGGATAGGCGGCATTCAGTGAGCGTTTTAGCATTATTTGTGTAAAAGTCAAGTGCTTTAAGGGCTGCTTGACTGTCCGAGTATATAAATACGTTTCCTTCTTTTACCGTGAGTGTGCTAAGGTAAGTGGCAGCTTCCTGAATGGCTACCACCTCCGCTTGGTTCACACTACGGTGGTCAGGGAGACGGAAAGATAGATTAAGGTCTAGGTTGGGTAAGAAAACATCGAGCTTAGAACCATCGTGTAGATATTGATGGCGTTGCTTGTGGGAAGGTGTCCTCGTTGGGGAGACGTCGTATAATTTGTCGAACGTTGTTTGAGGTACACATAGTCTATAGTAGTATGTGGTGCCCGTGCTCCAGGTATCGGATTCTCGAAGTCTTAAGGCTGTTATGGCAGCCATCTGTCTCGCTACTAGGTCTAGTGGTACGAGATGAAATATAGTGTTGAGCGCTTCCGTGGGTGTTTTTCGGAGTGCGCCGCTCATGCATATTTCAGCCTTCTCTTGCACTTTGTTCATGTTATTCAGGACAAATTGTTTCCCGAGTGCTGGCCACCAAACTAGTGATCCATACAGTAGTATAGGGCGTACCACAGCTGTGTAAAGCCAGTGTACTATAATCGGGGAGAAACCCCATTTTCGGCCTATAGCCTTTTTGCATGAGAAAAGAGCAATGGTTGCCTTTCTTATGCGGTCATTTCTGTTGTCATTCCAGAGCAGTTTCCAGCCCAGAATGACTCCCAAGTATTTGGCATTGTCACCAAACGTAAGGCTGACTCCATTGATCCTGGGAGGGACAAGGTTTGGAATTTTGTACTTCCTGGTGAAGAGTTCAAGTTCAGTTTTGGCTGGGTTCACGCCCAGTCAGCAAGATGCCGTCCACTGAGCTAATGTTGGCAGTGCTGTCGCAAAGACACACAGAGTCTGTGGGAATAAACCACATTTAACAAGTAAGGGAGCTGCAGTCGAGTGCCCCGACTACAAAATACCCTGTTCCCTTTATTTCTTGTGTTTTCCATTACATACACACACACTCACACATACACACACTCCAACATACACACAAACGCTTGGCATGCGGCCGCGCGCGATAACTGACAATGCAAGACCCCCCCCTCTCCCACAAGCAAAATTGATTCGTATATAACTTCGGTGTTTTTTGTCCGATCTTATTGATCTTTTCAGAATAGATAGATATTGGGCCTTACTTGATATATGTAATGTTTGGAAGGTCTATCTTAAAAATTGTGGCTCTAACAGTTTTTGGCGCTTAAAGGGGGAGGGGGAGGAATTTTCCAAATCTGAAACAAACTCGTATTGAATCGGGTATACACCTACCTACATTCAAAAATTTGTGGCTCTAGCTCTTATAGTCTCTGAAAAACACGCGTTCATACGGACAGACAGACAGACGGACAGACGGACGGACAGACGGACATGGCTAAATCGACTCGGCTGTTGATGCTGTTGATTTCCTTCTACCTGTTACATACTTCTGCACAACTTCATGATCCCCCTTTTCCCATTTTCAATAGGAACAGGGTATAAAAATTGCAATATCATCCGCGTAGGCCACCACCACGTGTCCCTCCGCCTCCATGAGCCGTAGCAGTTGGTTAACTGTCACGATCCATAGAAGCGGAGAGAGAACACCTCCTTGCGGAGTGCCCCTGCTTACAAATCTGTGAGCCGTAACGCCTCCAAGTTGTGAGTACACCGACCTGCTGGTTAGCAGTTGGTCAATGAATCCAATTAGAGGCATATCTGCTCCCACATTTGCCAAGGCAGAGGTGATGGCATTTGGTTGGACGTTATTGAAGGCACCCTCTATGTCGAGAAATGCTACTAGAGAGAATTCCCCCACTTCAAGAGATTTTTCAATCTTTGAGACCAGGGAATGCAGGGCGGTTTCAGTAGACCGTCCCTTGCTGTACGCATGTTGCGAGTGTACTAAGTATGAGGGACTTATAGTTTGCCTAAGGTAAGCATCTATAAGTCTCTCAAGGGTTTTAAGGAGAAACGAAGATAGACTGATTGGCCTATAGTCGCTTGGTTTAACATGTGAGGGTTTGCCAGCCGTCGGTATGAAGACCACTTTGGTTTCTCTCCATCTAGTGGGAATGTAGCTTACAAAGATTATGTGAAGCCAGTTCATTGTATGTACAATGGTATGTTGTAATTGTGCCGGAAATACGCTATCAGGACCTAGCGACTTAAATGGTTCAAACGAGTCGATTGCCCATTTAATTCTGGTAGCTGTAACAATATTAGTATTGTATTGTAAAGGCAAGTCGGTTGACCTAGCCCTTGATGAAGAGTTTACGGAGCAATGCGAATTGTAACTTAACTGTGAATGGTGAGCGCTAAAGTGAGATGATATCCAACTTTTTTTTTTGCCCAAATTGCAAGAACTTGACTTGCATGACATGTGGTTTCAACAAGACGGTGCCACATGCCACACAGCACGCGCAACATTGGACTTATTGAGAGGCGAGTTCGGTGAACATTTTATTTCACGTTCGGGACCGGTCAATTGGCCGCCTAGATCGTGCGATTTAACGCCTTTAGACTATTTTTTGTGGGGCTATGTTAAAACTCATGTCTATACAGACAAGCCCGCTTTAATTGACGCAGTAGAACACAACATTGTATGCCAAAAATGGACTAAGCGGATGGACCATTTGAGGCGCAGTCAAGGTCAACATTTGCATGAAATAATCTTCAAACATTAAATTATATGGACCGTACTATCGATTCAAATAAAGATTTCATGCATTTTTTCTGAATTTTTTGTATTTTTTTAAAAACTTTCCTATAGCTCTTAAAAAATCACCCTTTATATTCTTGATCAGCATCAACAGCCGAGACGATATACTATAGTCACGTCCGTATAAACGCACAGATCTCAATTGGCCGTACCGATTCCAATCCCATTTCCAATGTTTAATTTTAACTTCCTTAGCTCTTGGCACAGACTGTTAGTTATAGACTTGGAGTCTCTCCTACAAGAGGTACTAACAATCACTTTCTAATTTCTACCTTTCTAAATTGCTCTGTGCGCTATAAATCTAATTCTTTGGCCAAAATCATTGCATTTCTATAACAGCCTTGCTAGGAAGCTGAAAGGTTCTTGAAAGATTGAACTTATTGCCAAGTGTAGCCCTTGAGGTCAGAGCTATGACGACAGCAATTAATTTTAGAAATATTTTTTATACCCTTGCAAAGGGTATTATAAAATTGTGCGGATGTTTGAAACGCATTGAAGAAAGCATCTCCGACCACATAAAGTATTTATATTCTTGATCATGCTGATGTGTTGACTTAGCATTGTCCGTCTGTCCGTCCGTCCTTCGGTCTGTTTCTATGCTATCTCCTCCGTCAGTTTTAAAGCTATCCTCACCAAACTTTGCACGAAGTCTTTTGGTACATATAAGCTGCACATTTGTCGGAACCGGCTGGATCGATCTATCGAAAAACTAGACTTAGTGAAAAAACCTTTATGGTTTTTAATGGAAGCGCCTTCAAAATACGTATTTCTTAGTTTACTATCCATTCCCATGATTTGACTAAGTTTGGTCGAAATCGGATGACTATAGCATATAGTTCCCATAGGAACGATCGGTCGAAAAAAAATTCTAGTGAGAAAAACTTTTTTGTTTTTAATGAAAACGTCCTTATCATTGGCATACACTTATTTTATACTAGCTGCAGACCAGGCGTTGCCCGGGTTCCTATGATTCTTAAGAGAGGGATTATATTCAATCTAGTGCAGACTGCATGTCGGTATAAATATTTTGGATCGTTCGATCTTTTTCTCTATAAACGTCTTCATGATAATCTAAAATTAAGAATATTTTGCAAATTTCGTGACTTTTTGACCATTTGGTTAATACTTCCTATTTACCCGTCTACAATTGCCGTCTATGAAATCTTCACAATAATCCAGGCACAAATCAAAAATTTGAAAATTTCGCAATATTTTGGACCGCTTCCATCTACCAACAGCTTCCATTTACCAACGCCGGAATTGTAATATAAGCACTAAGCTCTTTCATAAATACTCATAAGGTTATTCGCAAATTTCGCGATTTTTGGACCTTAGAAACCTTCGCGGGCAAGCGTTGCCCAAAGGTTTATGGCAATCGGATGAACGGTATAGTTTTTGAAACTTTGCGGTCTTATGACCATTTCCGGCCCATTTCTCCAATTCTTCAAAATCGAACATTTTTCAAATTTCGGGGTTCTTGGACCACTTTCCGCCCATATCTTCTACTTGAAACCTTTCCGGGCAAGCGTCGAGCCGCTATCCAAAGATTTACCGAAACCGCAAATTTTTTAATTTTCGCGGTTTTTGGACAATTTTCTGCAAATTTCTTCAACTTAAAAAACAATTTATTCCCCAAAGTTTGATTGCAATCGGATGAATGGTATTATTTTGCGAATTTCGCGATTTTTGGTCCTTAGAAACCTTCGCGGCCAAACGTTTAACCATTGACCAAAATTTCATCGCAGTCGGATGAACGGTATAGTTTTTGAATTATCGCGGTTTTTGGACTATTTCCCGTCCATTTCTTGTAATCAGAATCCTCCAAAGTTTTATAACAAACGAAATTTTGCAAATTTCGCGGTTTCTTCTACTTGAAATCCTTCCTGGGCAAGCGTCGATCAATTTCCCAAAGTTTTTGCGAAAACTTAAATTTTGCAATTTTCGCGGTTTTTAGACCGTTTTCCGTAAATTTTTTCAACTTAGAAACCTTCCCGGGCAAGCGTTCAACCATTCCCACATTTTCATTGCATCGGATGAACGGTATAATTTTGCAAATATCGCGGTTTTTTGACTATTTCACAGACTTGATACATAGCCTATGACACTTTCCTGATCGATATGAACACACTGTGAAAAATTCGTGAAGATCGGTTCAGCGGTTTAGACGCCCATAAGGGACAAACATACTAACATACAAACATACAAATATACAAACATACAAACATACTTTCGCTTTTATATAGATGTATAGATACTTTTACACAATTCTACAAAGATGGGTCGAAATCGGATGACTGTTGCCTATAGCTCCCATAGGAACGATCGGTCGAAAAACTAGTTCTAGTGAGAAAAACTTTTTTGTTTTAATGAAAAGTCCTTTTATTGGCATATTCTTATTT
>JAEIFV010001680.1:0-25073 GCA_018904265.1 Lordiphosa collinella | reverse complement strand
CCGCCTATGCAGGAGAACTCTGCAGTCGGGAGCAACGCGGGCTGTTAATGAGAGATACCGGGAGAATAAGGAGAGAGGGAGCGCCTTTTCAGAAGGAAAAGA
Organism: Lordiphosa collinella; assembly: GCA_018904265.1. Taxonomy (NCBI): domain Eukaryota; kingdom Metazoa; phylum Arthropoda; class Insecta; order Diptera; family Drosophilidae; genus Lordiphosa; species Lordiphosa collinella. The sequence goes on along the minus strand of JAEIFV010001680.1, from coordinate 24,971 downwards.
ATGAGCAGGAAAGGCGTATGCGTGAGGAAGTCGAAAGCCTGTTCGGCATGAGTGAGACTCGAAAAACTCACCAAAAAGTCGGCGACCAGAGGAAGGCTTCTTAAGCCCGGAGCCTCACAATGTAAGGACGAAGACGGAAATCTTGTCACAGATCGAAAGAAGGTACTAGACAAATGGAGAAACTATTTCTCCAACCTGCTGGGAAGTGATGACGAACACAATGACGCCTCTGGAGAAGTAGTTGAACCACAATCGATGATGCAGAAATAGTCCCACCGGACCATAACGTAGTTTGTTAGCAAAAAGTGGCAAAAAAATAACAAATCAGCTGGAGCCGATGAGCTGCCCGCCGAATTGTTCAAGGCTGGCGGCGAGGAGCTGGTGAGGTGCACCAACTCCTATGCAGAATTTGGTCCGAAGAGATAATGCCCGAAGATTGGAGTCTAAGTGTTCTCTGCCCAATATTTAAAAAAGGAGACCCGTAATCTGCGCCAATTACCGCGGGATCAGTCTCCTACACATTGCATATAAGTTTCTGTCATGTATCTTATGTGAACGTCTAAAGCCGAGAATGAACGAACTGACGGAACCTTATCAGTGTGGCTTTAGACCTGGAAAGTCCACTATAGACCAAATATTTGCATTGAGACAAATACTGGAGAAAACCCATGAGACGAAAATCAAAACCTACCATCTTTACGTTGATTATAAAGCCGATTTCGACACACCGATAAGGTCAAAGTTCTTTGAAGCCCTGTCTACTTTTGGTTTACCAGCAAAGTACGTTCGACTTTGCAACGTCATCACGTTGAGAAGCACACGAAGTTCCGTCAAAATAGGAGAAAACCTCTCCGAGCCTTTCGATATCAGAAGAGGTTTTAGGCAGGGTGACACCTTATCGTGTAACTTCTTTAATCTTATGTATAATCCATATACATACTGCGCCCGTGCCCAAATGCTAACAGATCGGGCACCATCTTTTATAAAGATGTAATGCTGATGCCGATGACATTGACATTATCGACAATAATGCGAACGGCGGTAAGAAGGCTCTTTCAGAGATTGAGAAGCAGTCAAAATTGGCATGAGCTTAACGGTAAATGAGGAAAAGACTTGAATTTCCTCTGCTCAGCGCATGAAACCACGCGGGCTTCGGACAATCTGTTGCAATGGGAGAGTACAACTTTAAAAAAAAAAAAAAAACATGTTGGGAAAAACGCGCTGAAAGACATTAAGGCGATTGAACTCACCAACTGGTGACAAGACAGAGGCGAGTGGCGGGCATTAATAGCAGCGGCCGAGACCGTCAAACGGATGTGAAAGAAATAGAAGAATAACATTAAAATAGAAACATAAAAGGTCTAAAAACAAAAAAAAAAAAATTGTAGTTACTATTAAATGGATTTTTCACAATATTTAATTTTGGTAGCCTATAAGTTAGCATCTAGATGGCGTAGCACCATTTCCGAACACAAATTATACATATTGGTTATAAAGGTTAAACAATTATCTATCATATGCCATTTAAATTATTCGATTATCTTATGTGGTTCAAAAGTTATGATTTTTGCAACGAAAAAACTCTAATGGCCCCACTGTGCGTCGGCTGGTGTATTATTTACATAGTTTTTACTTTTAGCGAATTACCGATGTGTTTGTACTAAAATCATAGCATTCAATGTCAATCGAGAAGCGCCTACTGAGGTGCCAGCTCAGCAGGCTTCGTTTCACATACGAGCATGACTTTTCGAACTGTCATAAAAATGATTCCGTTTCAAATTAATACTATTAGGTAACAAATTAATATTCTAAGGATCAAATTAATAACCAAAATATCAATTTGATACTCACTAGGATTATATTGATACCAAAAAAACGATTCTGGACTTAGTTTCAATTTGGGATTTAGGAGACAGGTTGTATCAAATTGCTATTGATACCAAGTTTTTTTTGAGTGTAGAAAAGAGCTTTCGCAGTACCGAAACGGTATAAACGAGTGTTAGTAAGAAGATGGTATGTACCAGACAGTTGCTTATATTGTTGTTTGGGATAATTTTGCAGAATAATTATTTGCCGAATTCCCAGTAGTTTATCCGTTTCTGGCAAAAAAAAGTTATTTTTCGATATTTTTGCAGTTTTCGAGCACTAGATGCAATTTTTTTGGATGAGTTTGTTCAGAACTCTTTTTGCTTTTGCTATTGTGCGCGACCGCTGTGCAAGAGGTCGTGGGTTCGATGGCGCCTCGAACAGCAATAAAATTTTCTTGAATAAACTTTCACCCTGTCCCCTCTGCTGTTGGCGCCAGCTTTGTAGTAATAAGCCAAGCAAAAGCCTCTCAAACTGTCGTTCGGATTCGGCGTTAAACTATAGGTCCCTTTCTCTTGTGCGAAAACTAGAAGCGCAAAAGCCAAGAGTTTGAGAGAGGCTCGGCTTTGGCCCTTTGGGGCTGTGTCAAGCCATTTTACATTTTACATATCTATAACTTTGCCAAAGTCATAAAAACAAAATTCCAAACGGCTTATGAAATATGGACTTCATAAAAATTGTCTTTTGGGTATCAAAAAAGTACTTTTACGATGTGAAGGGGCCAAGTCCTTTGGGAATTTTTTTAGTTTCGGTAGGTTCTTCAAAAATAGCGGTTTGCGAATGCGTAACCAATTTATTAGTAGCACTGTGTTATTCAACGCTAAAAGTGTGCTTACAAATTGGACTGATTCTTAAACTTGAGAAATTGATAATTAATTGTTGAAAATTTTAAGCACATTCTCCCTTAAGCCCCTCTTCGTTTGTATTAAATTTCAGCCTCTGTTTGTTCGCTTTTCATAACATTTGGCTACGAGCCACCACGACCCCTCCCATACAAACACACAAAGTGCTCAAAGTGAAAACTGTGCATAATTATGCACAAAATCAACCAACATATAAAGCATTTTAATATTTACAAGCCGCAAACATACAATTAACCCACAGAGAGATGGGAATTTCTATTTGCCTAGGTAAACTTAAAGTTCTGGCTAAATATTTGCCGGAGTTTAACAAAAAATTAAATTAACTTTATTTAAATAATTCAATTACTTTGATCATTTTAAAGCATGACACAGATCAAACAATTTCGTATCTTATGATTCGTCTCCATCTTCTTTGCCTTTACAAAAGCTACAACAACAATTCTTTCGTATGCTTTGTGATCTCTTACGTACATTTTGTGCCTTGCTTATGAGTTGAGATACTTTCTATATCTTTCGATAGAAAAGTGTTTAACCTTCTGATCACTACAAGTTCACATTTCACTTAGGTCGCTTTGATTAGACAAATGGAATCCTTATTGAAGTTCATAAAACAGACGCAATTTTCTTTTACTAGAAAAATCAAACAATAAAGTCGGACAAGCCCGAATGAAATATACCTTGCAGCAGTAGAAAGCAACGCTGCTATTGCGCATCAGCAGCGAACATTCTTTTGCACATAACAAGACTATCGTTCCTTCGATCAAGAATTTAAATTTGACTTCTTCTGGATGTCCCTTACCAATTGTACGATTAACGAGACTTTTTTACTTAACGTCAGTTTTAAAGCTATTTTCATGAAACTTTTCACAAAGTCCTGTACCACAAATACGCTGCTTATTTGTCGGAACCGGTTAGATCGGATGACTAAAGCAAATAGCTCGTAAGGCCTATGAGCGGGGCCAATATATTGTGAAACTGGAGACTGCAGGTAAAAACACATTGTATCAATTTTTTTTAGATCAGCTCGACGTCGCGTGTTATGGGCAGTTTTATTCTAGCAACACACGGATACATCATCTGATGCTGGTTGTCAAACGGGTTCAAATCATTTTCAAAGTGCATACTAACTTTTCTAGCTCATTTTCCTATTATATTGCACTTAATTCCTTAGCCCTTCTCAGCTTCTGCAGTGGCAACAAATTATCAGTAGTTAGCAAACAGCTGCAGCGTCGTCCAAAGCCACAACATCAATCCAGAACCACTTAACCGCACACACACACCTCACCTTGGGTATTTTTAAGGCCATTTGTCTACGGACTGATGTGAAGGTGTTGGGACTTCAAAACAGCCACCCCACCACCTAACCGTTCCCCAGTTCTGGCACACTAAAAGTTTAGGTAAACCACATGTTACATTTTTCTTTACCAATCAACAGCCTTGGGTGCATTTTAATGGCACTTCAAGCGAATCCAGCTGCAGTTCGTGTCCTTGCCGCAAATGTGGCAGATGAAGAAGAAGGAGAAGGAATAGAGCTGAAACCACAACAAACAGAGACAGCAGGCTTCTGCCTGAAAGTAGTTTGGGAAAACAAAAACATAAAAAGAGAAAGAAAGCAAAAAATAAAAAAGAAACAACATGGTTGAAGAAAAACAAATGAAAAAGCAACATGAATCTAGACAATGACAGCTTCTCAACATTGTGTATAAAGCCGCAGGCTATTTGTCATACGAGTTTCCACCTACCCGATGAGAGTGCCCCAAAGAAATGTGAAATTGGTGGAGGGAGCCACCTGTCATTTGTGTAAGTAAGTGTATGTGTGAGAAATGCCGAAAGCTTGGAAATGGGGTTAAGGTTGTGGGGATGGATGTAGTTAGCCTGCTTATTAATTCTCAAAGGGTTTTTAAGGTTGACGCTTAAGTTTTATATTAAATACTAGCATATATATATCCCGGCGCGCTTCGCTATGCCGCCGTCAGTCTATACTGACATCACATAAAACCGATATGGTTATCCCGGCCGGGTTTGGGTAACTTAGCGTTATCGCTACGCTTCGCCTCGTTTTCGTTACTGCTCGTTATCGTTGCTATCTGTTATACTATTATAAAAGACATTTATCCTTCCGTCACAACAAACCGAATTTCAAGTCCTCGAAGAGCTTTCCTTGCGGGCAGATTTTCCGATATCGGGAAAATACGTGTCCAATTATTTCGTATACTTTGCTCACAAACACAATTTCAAGTCAAACGGATGAAAAAAAAAATTACCCATACAAACTTTTCCGACGCTCTTCCGGGAATTTTCCGACCCTACGGTAGAATTTGCTAACATCGGAGATTCGCACTTCAATTTATTTCACTTACTGTCCTCACAAAACGAATTTCAAGTCAATCGGATGAAAAATAGATTTTTGCATAACGAATTTCCCGAGAATTTTCCTTGTGGGTGGATGTTCCGAAATCGGAAAAATATGTCGCATACTATGCTTACAAGACGAATTTCAAGTCGATCGGATGAAAAATAAAATTTTCCCCATACTAACTTTTCCGACGCTTTTCCGGCTCTTACGAGTGGAAATTCACCACTTAAGGAAACTCCTGTCCAAATTTCAGCCCTCTGGCTCTTACCGTTTAGGCTGTGCGATGATTGCCAATCAGTCAGTCAGTCAGTGAGGACAAACTATTTTATATATAGAGATAATTAAAATTATAATAGGCTTCTTCTTTACAATTTGCAAATATTTCTTGAAAATGTGATAAGCTCGCTCTACTGAGAAGTCGGTAAATATCATAGCTCAAAGTCTACTAAATCAATCCTTTAGAAATTTTGAACTATTTCTACTCATAAATGAACACGTAATCACGAAGAGGTATTTTTTTTTAGTTTTTTTACCATATTAAAAAATAGGGGAAAGTTTTGTATACCCTTGCAGTTTGTTTTGCTACATAAGACTACTTTTCGGACCTTACTTTTCTATGGGAGCTATACTATCTAAATGTCCGATTTCGACCAAACTTATTGCAATCATGGAAAATCATAACAAACTGTTAATTACTAAATTTGGAGGAGATCCCAATTAAAACAAAAAAGTTTTTCTCACTGGAACTTCCTTTTCGACCGATCATTCATACTGCAGCTATATGCTATAGTCATCCGATTTTACAAAACTGTAGAATTGTGTAAAAGTATTTAAAATAAATATTTGCCAACGTAAGGGACGTTTCCAATAAAAACAAAAAAGTTTTTCTTACAAGAACTAGTTTTTCACCGATCGTTCCTATGGCAGCTATATGCTATAGTCATCCGAGTTTGACCAAACTTTGTAGAATCGTGTGGGAGCATATGAATCAACTACATGCCAATTTTGAGGCCATTTCCATTTTCTAACTAAGACTACTTTTCAGATATAACTTTTCTATGAAAGCTATACTAAATAGATGTCCGATTTCGACCAAATTTTGTGGAATCATGAAAAAGCATAGTAAACTAAAAAATTCGAAGTTTGGAGGCGTTTCAATTGAAAACAAAGTTTTTCTCACTAATACTAGTTTTTCGACCGATCGTTTCTATGACAGCTATATGCTACAGTCATCCGATCCGGCCGGTTCCGACAAATGTGCAGCGTATTTGTACTTCGTGCAAAGTTTGGTGAAATCAACTCAGCTCGTCATGCTGATCAAGAATATATATACTTTATGTGGTCGGAGTTGCTTTTTTCTATGCGTTACAAACATCAGTATAGATGTAATTCTGTAGGTTTCTGTAAAAAAAAATAGTCAAAAATTTGTAAAATTATGATTGAGGTTCAGACCAAAATGGTGACAATTCTGCGTCGATTTCACTTAGTTTCATCAAAATCGGCTTAGTGTAACTGTAGATATCATGGCTGCCAGTTCGAAAAACGAGGTTTCGAGAGGAATGCATTTAAAGATTGCAGTTGCTAAGATAATTGGGTCTCCTTGGGTCACTAAAAGGGCTACATCTCCTTAATAATTTCGAATTTTGCAAAATTAGCCCGACTATAACATACTCTGTACCTCTGAAGTGCTGCCCATCACCCATAATTGTTTGCCCATAATTGTTTGTTTTCCTTATAACTCGAATATCGTTCATCCGATCTTTAAAATTTCTTCCCGAATACTAAATATGTCCAGATGGTTTGAACCTTCTATCTATAAAACTGTGAGAGGTATGACGTTTTTTCGATATTGCTGGGGCGGGAGGGGACGTGGCCAAAAATTGAAAATAAACTTGATCTGCCTGCAAGTAGAAAATATGTTCCATACATGTCAAACCTCTATCTCTTACCATTTCTAAGATCTGTTTGTTCATACGGACAGACAGACGGACACTTTTGCACAAACTTAATATACGAAAAAAATTTTTGCACATGAAGAATCCGTATGATGTACGTATGTATATGAAAGTAATATCCAATATGTTCAAATTTATGTTTTGGTTGTAAACTGTTAAGTTTTTTGAACATCGTACAGGAACAACAGCTTCAAAACCAACAAAACAATATCTGCACACTTTTAGTTGATGGGGAAAAGTCTGATTTTTTCGGTCATTTTCAGGCACATTGGCATAAAATTTATTAATTTTTATATCTTGGTGCACGCTGTTTTGACTCACTTAGTCCAGACTTACATACGATATTATAAGTACACTGTCGGAACGTGGTTCGCAAAAGAATGCCTTCTGGCATACTACTTTTTACTATGAAGAATGCACTTCCAACTTTTGCAGTATGATAGAAGGCATATAATCTCTATGAAAACTGATGCACGTTCCTTATGGCAGTAGGTTAGAAGCGAAGAAGTCCTTATGGCACCCTCCCGCCCACGCAAATTGGAAAAAACGTCATACCTCTTACAGTTGCATAGATAGAAGGCTCGTACCTTCTGATCATATTTAGTAAATGGGATTCTTTATCGATCCGCCAATGGTAAAGATCAGATGAAAGGTTGTCGAGCTATAAGGAAAACAAATAATTATGGCCAGCACCGGTCGCAACAGTGATGGGCAGCACTTCAGAGGTACTGAGTATGTTATAGTCGGGCTTGACCGTTTTTCTTTCTTGTTTTTTAAATGGATAGCATTTAAATTCAAAAGTACAATATAAATTTCAAAAGTGTATCAATTTAAGATCAAAAGTGAAAAAATGTTGAAATCAAAAGTGGAAAAATTTGAAAATCTAAAATGGAAATCTTTAAAATCAAAAGTGCAGATCTTTTGTTTTTAAATGGAAAAGCCTATGGATCAAAAACAAATACGGACATGAAATGAAAATTGTTACATTTACCCACTTTATTTTTGGGTGTTTTTAGAACCGATACCAAATTTTAGTCAGAATACTTGTTTTGCCGTCTCAAGGTCGTGGAGTGATTATAATTCAATAACCCTCAAGAAATCAACAACAATGATATGAACATATGGACACAAGCAGGTTAAGGTTTCTTAGCCATGTTTCGTCTAGAACCAATATTGACTTGTCACTTAGATTCTAACCGCTTTCCACACCAACAGCCATTACTAATTGTCTCTATATAAGCGAAGATTATCCGCATAAGAACTTACGAATTATAGATGCTAATATTTTTCATTCGCATGTTGCTATTAATTGCTTCAATTTCAGCCTAAACAGTTGTGCATGTGTAATAGTTGAGTGTTTTGTTGAAACTCACTGACGAGTCTAGATTGGTACTAGACGAAACTTGTCGGGGAAACCTTAACCTGAACTTGAATTATAATCACTCCCCGACCTTGAGACGGCTAAACAAGCAATCTGATTAAAATCAAACCACGTCTTTAAACCTCATATAGATACCAAATTTTTTTTAAAGATCTCAGACAAATTTTTTATATTTGTTAACCAATTTGTATTATTACTAAAGCTCTATTCTTTCTTCTTTTCTGATCCCCTTCTTTTGTGTTTGATGCTGGACCGTCATTTAAATCCATGAGTTGCTCATTATCCACCTAGATGGTCCATTAATTTGATTTGATACTCACCTCACACTATATGCGATTTAACGACTTTAATTAAGGCAAAAACTCGTCGTCGGCCACGCATCTGACCTCATTTTTTATGGTCAGCTATAAATAACAGAAATTATATGCACGCCGAACAGTAGAGCTGACCCCTGAACCCCCATCTTATACCAACGCAGTTTTTGGGCGCGTTGGATTTTTTATGCTTATTTTCGTTGAGCAGCCGAGTTAAATGCGCTGCCATGAATTTTAATTCGACGACACTTGCAGAAAAGGAAAAGGACACGCAACACGACAGTCGACGCTATGGCGTACGACATATAACAAAGAACAAAAACAAAACGAACCAAATTCCCAAAAAAACAACAAAAATAGAGACAGAAATTTAAGTAATATTCTTGGCCTGGCTATGTAGTTACTGTGAACACAGCGGGTAGTCGTGGGACAATGGAATGGCTTTCAAGTTGTAGTGAGCAAATTTTAAAGTAAAGACTAGCGAGAAGCTGAAAATACTTTGCGAGCAAGGTCCAAACTGATGGAAACCTATTTTTTTGACACAATTTTCGGGGGTTTCGGAAGCAGGGTTACCAGAACTTGAGGCCCAAAAGTTGCTAAGCTTCCCAAAAAAAACTTGCTACAAATAGCTGAAAATAAAACAAAGTTGCTAAAAAAATTGATAAAAATAAATCTTTCCAAAAATTATTGTTTTTGATTAATAAAATAAAATGTGTTAATATTAATAAAATAATTTTACATGAAAAATGGGAACAAAATAAAATCCTATTACATTTATTCACATATACCACAATAGCCAATACAACCCAAAGTATTTAACACAACATTTAAACACAGTTTCTTCTTCTTGATCTTTGGCCCGATAAGTTCATCACAACCGCTGAAAGGTCTCGGCCGCTGCTATTAATGCCCGCCACTCGCTTCTGCACAGGGAACCCCTTTTCGTTTCCTTATAATTTAGCTATGGCCCGAGATAATCAGCCCGATAGATACCGAAAATCGTTTCGGTAGGATACCCTGCACAGGAAAAAAGAATAGTTTTTGATGATCACCGGGATGATTTTGAACTGGATATTGCAATATCCTTTTATAAGATCCATTGGATATTTTCGAAGTCAATTAATTTTCGATTAAAAGATATTAAAATATCCAAAGGATAGTTAAAAACTATCCTTTTGAACAGTTGAAAATATCCTTTTTTCTTATCCATTGGATCTTTTTAAAATATGCATTTGATCTTTCATTAATATCTTTTATTATCCATTTGATCTTATTGTCATGACCCATGGATATGTTAATAATATCTTTTTAATATCCCGTGGATCTGTTATTAAGATTATTTCCAATTTAAAGACAGCACAATATTTTGAATCAATTTATTTAGTTTTAAAATTATAAATTTAATTTTTTGTACTACAAATTGTGAGTATGAAGGGTATACAAAATTTGACTTATAAATAGTGAGTAACAATACCAAGTTTCAATGGTCATTCTTCTAATGAATCAGTGGTCCACCCGAATCGCTTGACACGAATCCAGGCCACTACTGCGATAAACGGCACACAGCATCTCCTGGTTGATAGCCACATTAAAGCCATTCTAGCGATTCCAACTCTCGCAGATGCGACTCTCAGCGTGCTTGGAAAGCAGACGGGAGGAAATCAGCGATGAAGTATGAGAAAACAGTAAGGAAGCAAGTAACTATCTATTTGTGGCATGAAGTGCACATTACGCTCCAGTGTCAGTACGGAGATATTAAAACGTTTTAAAATTGAGATGCATATTAATGCGTGGCTCTCCTTAGGTGTATGAAGGTTCCACTGCCGTGTTGATCACTGAATCCCCCAGGGTGCCACAATGACCAGCGTTGACCACATGTGGTCGCGCCATCAGCGATCTCCCACATCTAAAATAAAGTAATTAGATATGAACTAACAGAATTAAATTCAATTTACCAGCACCAAATCCAGCACCATCTTCGCCCATAGTGCTACCTTGAGCCGTCTTCTTGGCCAGTGAGATGCAACAGTCTGAAAATGATAAGCGCACGCATTTACTCAAGTAACTAACTTGTTTCATAGAGAAAAACAAAGGCAAATGTAAAAAGTATAAGATTTGATATATGTATGGAAATACAAATGTAAAATTCATGTTAAATATCGATTCAATGTAATTGTACAAATTTCAAAAAATGGATGTTTCCGATTACTAAGTTCGAAACTTGAAGCAAAAAAACTTCCTTTTGACATTATTTCGCCATCCTTAGGAGCTTTTTAATGTAAAATGGATATGCACAAAAAAAGGATATTGAATTGATCTTTTTTCTTCATCCAAGGGAGCTGATTAAAGTCAAAAGGATATTGAAAAATTGGATTCAAAATGGATATTTTCAATATAATTTTTAGCAGGGATCTTTTTTATTTCTGTTTGCTTCTTAGTGCACTTCGTGTCGCGCGTTGGCGGCTGCGCCTCTCGGTCGGTTGGGCGGGAGGTGGGCTGCTATTTTGCCTGGGGTTCGCGCGTAACAGGCTTCGGCTTGGTGTCGTAAGGGCCACTTGAACGTTCTGTGCATTGTACGTCAACGTCCATATCTTTATCTTCCAACACCTGGTCTTCCCATCTTAGTTTCGGTCGATTCATCCTTGTGCTAAAAATATCACTTAACGTTCTTAGCTGCAATCTGTAGGGCAGTCTAACCTTCATCAGGTTCACCTGGCTAAAGACATACTCAGAGAAATAATCAAGTACTTTTTATGTCAAAAGTGCGGTAAGACGTAATATTCTTGGATTCAAGCAGAAAATTCTGAAAATAATGCATGGATTTTTGTGATGGAAATTCTTGGTTTTAAATTAAGTTAACTTCATATTAAGAATGAACAATGCATTGAAGCCTTCGATGGCGTTGACAGAGGACAATCGGAATCAAACATTTTCCAGTTTTAGACCTTTCATCAGTGTTAAAAGCTACACTTATAATGGGTCGTTTACTAAGAAATTTAAACACGATTTTTTTAATGTGTAAAATATTTTCTGAAATTCTATATTCTCCATTTTGATCCAATTCCTTTTGCCATCTTTCGGGCAAGAGATTGATTCCACGCTCAGAAAACTTTTGTCTGCAAGAAAACTGGTCCAAGTGGTTTTTGACGTCCTGATTTGAGGGGAAGATTCTCACATCCAAAAAATGTTGCAGAGACCGATACAAGTAATAGTCCGAACGTGCCAAGTCTGGAGAATATGGTGGGTGTGGTAGCACATCCCATTCAAGCATAAAACTTGTTTGAGGTCTCAAATTCGTTCAGTAGGAACATGAGGAGCCCATATGTCAAGCTACGAAATTAATCCTAGACGTTTCATGACAAATTTAATCTTTCAGCAGTCTCTCGAGTTGTTATTCGACGATTTGCATTGAGCCAACGAATTTATTTTATCCACATCGGGTTCAAAACTCCTTACAGGACGTGGAGCATCCTCAAGATCGAAATTGCCGGAACGAAATTTTGCAAACCAATTTTGGCATTGGCGTTCGGACAACACATATTTTCCGTACACATCACTTAATTTTCGCCTTGCTTGAACTGCATTTTTACCCTTTTCATAGTAAAATATGCCGAAATGCTAGGGCACCAAACAAAAAGTATTCCAAAAAAGTTTAACAAAATTTTTTACAGACAGAAACTTCGGCCAAAAACCCTAAACCTTAAATTTCCAGACCGAAAACCGGAGGTTCGAATACATTTTTTATAGCATATTAGCTGAATACGCGGCGCTGTCCGGATGCTTGCATTATGAGAACATGATTCTAATGAGAGCGTTTTTTTTAAATTTGCTGCATATCGTATCGATATTAACATTGGAAATCGTTCTAACTTGTTCGGAACCAGTTTTAAATTGGAAAAGTATCAAACTACATATTATAACATATAATATAACATTTGCTTTTAAAGTGGATCAGCCGGATGGTAAGGAGCCGGCCAACCCGAGTCCGCAAATCCCAGGAAACCCACTTGTAGCCTGTTGAATTTAGTATGTAGACTTCTGCCTAATATAATTTCAGTCTCACGCATAAATGACTTACGCATAAGCCTATAAGCTTATTGGCCAGGCGTCACTCATTTTAAGGAAGAGCACCATTGCATACTTCGTTGTTCACAGTCCCTCTTTTAGTTCTAGTTTCATACTTCTAGTGTATTACGAGGCGCTACACTCTGCCTAAAAAAAAATTAAGGGAAAAAAAAAATAAAAAACCCAAAAAATTCGAGATGGATGATCCAATTTGTTCGATGTATAGCTATTGTTGTTTTTCGATCAATCAAGTTCCAAATAGTTCAAGTTAAAAAATTTCAAGGAAACTTCATCAGAAGGAAATTTTACGTGGTCTTTTGCAAGCTTTCGGTAACAAGCCCATAAAAAGTTGCTGCTTAGTCTTTTTACTGTCTAAAACAAACTAAGTTTTCAACTCATACTGCTCTGCCCATGATTGAATTCGCAATTGGAATTCATTATTAAAGAGTAAAAGTAAAGTTAGTAATTTAATATAGGAAAATATTTAAGCTCAATAAAAATAAAAGAGTGTACATTCTTTTTTCAAGTTCACTTTGTAGTTCCTTAATTATTTCCAACGCAAAAATTGTTTGTCTTAAATTTTAATACAAATTCTGCGTTTCGCTCCATTGTTACAAATTTTGGGTAAAATGTCATTTGGTCAGCTTGGCGACGCTCCGACGCCAACCAGGCCTGTCCAGCCACAATCGGCATTAATTTAGCGGAAGTAATGCGAGAAATTGTTATAGTCCCGGAGAACCTCTGTACAAATTCAAAGAAGTTTGGCCGCATGCTGCCTTGTATTGATATTCGGCAGCTAATTGTGAGTTGACCTCCGGCTGGGCTTGCAATTGCTTGTATATCTTCTTCCTTTGTAAAGGGTTTGACTTGGTTTATATTTAATTTTATCATTTTCTTGCTTGGTTAATTTTTATGTCAACAAAAGGCATTTGGTTTTATTTTCCTTTTTAATTAAAATAAACATGCGCCTTTTTATGGCTTAATGCAATTTGATGGCCTGAAATGGCACTGCGAATGGGGTGAGGGTTCGTACTAATTGCCTTTCTGGCCGTATCAAATCATCTTGTTTTCTGGTGGGTTGATCGTTAATGAAAGTGCCACATGGAACACACACACGTTTAGTGTTATTATGTTAATGTCATTATAACGTGATTTATACAAATATTCTCGTCATAATTTTTGATGGCCTATCGTAGCCAAAGAAATTAATGGTTCGTTTTGTGATTGAGACTAATCAGAAATGGACAAAAGGTAAGGCTAGGCGGAGCTTGATGGTTTTACCGAAATTCTCTGCCTTACTTTTTCCAATATGCTTTCATTTCTCAAAAGTCCTCTTCCATTTGTCAATTTCCTCCTAGACATTTTCTCCACATAAAATTCGGCACATATTTAAACACTCATTCACACGTCCTGGCAACTTATTTAACAACTCAACCAACAGTTTGTATAGATCTCTGTACAACTCACATTGCTTCTGCTTGTATGCAATTTAAGTACGTACTTCAAAAGCAAATGTTTTATAGAGCACCGACACATTTACACATTTCCACAAGAGCACTTTCCGACCGAAACGAAAAAAATGACACTTTGCTCAGTTGAAGCACAAGTGGAAGCACGAGAAGACACCGAAGAAGGAAGTTTCGTACTTTGCTTTGTATTTTATTATTTAAAAGCCTAAAATCTATGAAGTGCGGTGCAAATATTTGAAATAGTTAAGGCAACATTTGCAACTGACTCACTGACTGCAGTTGACAAGAATATTTAATTTATCTGATTGAAAAAAAGAAACTGGCAACGAGACGAAACAAAGCAACACACTTGACTCGAACATTTGGATTTGGTTTGGCGGTGAAAGGAAAGGGTATTGTAAAAAGAAATCATTTTCAGGATGTGCTATTTTTAAGAGATACTCTTGGGGCTGTTACTATGTCTATACTCACAAAATGTATCATGATTAATGCCTCTCAAAGTATTCAATTTTTATTTGATTTTATAATTATCTTTTTTAACATTGACATTGATTGTCAGTTATGGCACCGTCATACGTTAGCCACCGGATCAGTTATGGGTAAACGACATAATATTGTGTAAAGCCAAATATAAGATAAATACACAGCGAAAACCAAATATGTAAAAACTACTTGAAAATATAGTTTTCCTACACGTTTAACAGGGATTTTCCACCCACTACGTTTATGTAGCTTTTCTACAGACCAGCGTTTACTTCTGCCATTTCTACATGCCACGTTTAGGGCACAGCCAATATAAAAAAAATGCTATTTACGCTATTAACACAAGGGTGCGTGGGGAGGAGTGGGAGGAATGGAAGGAAAGGGCAATAAACAAGGTTTTCCTTCTGAAAAACGTAAAACTTAAATTTAACTTTTTTTTCACTTACCTTGTCTGGGACTCGAACTCACAACTCACCTACCGTGTTTCGGGAATTTGGACACAAAAGCCGTTGTCTTAGCACATGTGACTATCAACCACTCACGCAGCAATGCCAAAAATCACAAATATAAAGGGAAGCGACAAGCGACGATGAGCGATTGGGATCAACAACATATTCCGTGAAGATTTTCTAAATGTACCATTTAGTATTGGAATCCTTAACGATTATTTAGAAAACCAACATGTCACGTGTGAGGAACAGTTTTCTAAATAAAAAAAAAACTACTTCCAGCTTCAATTTCCGTTTAGAATTTTCACACGCGGTATGTGGTGTTCAGAAGACAGATCTGAGAGATGGTAAGAGTTTCTTATACTTGCAGGCAGATCAAGTTTATTTCAAATTTTGGCCACGCCCCCTCCCGCCCCCGCAATATCGAAAAAACGTCATATCTCCCACAGTTTTATAGAAAGCAGGCTCGAACATATTTAGTATTCGAGAAACTTTATCCATCCGCTGAAGGAATTTTAAAGATCGGATGAACGATATTCGAGTTATAAGGATAACCAACAATTATGGGCAGCACCGGTCGCAACGGTGATGGGCAGCACCTCACAGGTACAGAGTGTGCTATAGTCGGACTTAACCGACTTTCTTTTTTGTTTTCTAAGAAACGGTCGCAGTTAATGTGGAAGATTTCTGAGTCTAGTCTGACTCTTTTTTGATACAGATATAAGTGCTTTCACCCTCTCAATGAAGCATAAAAAAACCTCATAAAAGTCACATAGAAGTTATTTTTCTAGTCACTTAAAGCAAAACATCCAACCAGAACAAAAATTTCGAATACCTGCCTACTTCAACTCCGAAAATGCTGAGACATAAGTGCTTTTCTGAGCCCGTGCTTAGAGAACACTGAAAACCCTCAAAAATTTGTGTTAACCCCAAAACGCTCTTAAGCTCGGCTCTTTTCAGACACATAATTTGGAGCCCTCCAAACTTTGCTTACTGGGATTTTCTTTTTCGAGCCATTTTGATAATTATAAAAATATTAGCACCAATCGATAAAAAGAGGACTGGAAAATTACTCATTAATAAACAACGGATCTTGCATATTTTCAAACGGAATTTAATCGTAGTAGGACAAAGAACATGTTCACAACATTAAATGTTTTGCTGACTCAACACGTTAATAAAATACCAAAAAATTTCAATCTATTCCAAGACGTCTTAAATAATCATTTAATTAGTCAGAGCCTTACCACACACACAAAATGCAGTGAATAAAATGACAAAAACTTGTTAAAAGCACATTCACCCTAGTCTACTACGATTAAAATCGGTTTGAAAATATGTAAAATCCGCTGTCTACTCATTAATAAGCTCAAAATTTGATATATTGAACAAAGACTCGAAAGGAACAATTTTAAGTAACGTAAGGTATTGACTTTTTTCGTAGGTAGCAAGAGCGATCAGCTCCGATATAATTTAATCTATTACAGCCCGAAAAGTCACGCCAAAACCTGTGAGTCTTCACTTACTCCTGGTATGTGTGCTTTTCATTTATACACTAAAAAAAAATCAGTCCAAACGGGATTACATCAATCCGAAACAGGATTGAAAACAGGGTATTCCCGGATATTCTTTAGCCGATCCGAAAAAAAGATTGATTTGATCCCACTTTATTCAATCCTGAAAAGATCAAATTTATCCCGCGGTAATCCCAGAAAGATTAAATGAATCAAATAATTCGAGCTCAATTTAAACTTTTCTGCTATTGTTCCTAATTTATGAACATTGTGATCTCAAAAGGGGTTGATGTAAGCACATATGGAATGAAACAAGGATTGCGCCAAGCCTTAAAAGATTGAATTGAGTAGAATATCCCGTGAGTCGAGATTGAATTTTCAGGCTCGTGCCGGGACTACTCTAAGAAAAAGAAGATTGAATTTATATAGTCGTTTTTTCTCTGTGTTGATACCCACATCGCGGTTAGAATCTCTTTAAAAGGCTCGACGAATAAGTACGTAAATTACCTACGGAGCTGTTGCCAAGATTACAGAGATTATAAGATTGCAGAGGTTGTTAGATTGACCTAGCCATTGTGTTTTAACACTCACATCGCCGTCACAGTAAATAAAGCCAAAGGAGTATTGGCTTTTATTAAGCGCTGGTCTAAAGAGATTGACGACCCCTATACAGCGAAAACTTTGTATATATCTATAGTACGACCTATTTTGGAATACTGCTCTCGTTTATGGGGCCCACAGTGCAAAGAACAGCAATCGCTTATCGAATCCATTCAGAAACAATTTTAAATTTTCGCTCTTCGCAATCTGAATTGGGACTCTAGCAGGCTTTTACCTTCATATCGATCAAGGTTAAAATTAATCGATCTTCAATCTTTGCATCACCGCAGAATATACAATGGTGTCCTATTTGTGCACAAGCTTCTTCTCGGATTGGTTGATTTTCAAGCGCTTCTCTCTTCAATAAACTTAACAGTTCCCTCGAGGTTTACTCGCACATTTCGGAAACTACGCTTGTCAGTCTGCAGGTCCAACTACGACATTCATCTTTTCGGGTCTTATGCTTTAATTATAATTCCCTGCACTTCATTTTTTAATTTGAAAAGTCACTTATGTTTATATTAAATGAAATTTACCATCGCCTTGAATCATCCAACTTGTAATTCAATTACTTTTCGTATTATGTGAATATTGGTTTAACGACCTATTTTGATTTTAGTCAAAAGTGAATGTTAGCAGGCTCAAAGGTCGAAGTTTGATTATAAGTTCAATAATCAACCAGAAAATTCAACAGAGAATACATTTCAACATGAACAGTAGCTGTGGCTGTGTAGACGGCCGTTTCGGCTGCCGCCATGGCAAAGCCTTCATCAGTACACTTTCAGTTGCTGTCACACCAACAAGCCATTTGCAAATCCTATTTATATTACCCAGTTGGCGAAGAAATAGTTGAGAATTCCAAGTGCACAAACTTGCACGAGCTTCCAACTAGCTTTAAGCTTCGCTCTTTTAGGGTATCTGAAAGTATATGCATTGGTATTGAAGGTGGTTCAGTGTATCTCTGTTGTTTGTGGCCACTATTTTAATTACTGAGAAATTCGTCTCAGAGTGTGATTAAAGTGTGCCACGATTTTCTTGTGTGCATTTATTTAAAAGGGTATGCTTCCCATTTGCATAAATAGCAAGGTATTTTTTATTGTTTGTTTAATAGGGAACCGTTAAGGTTAGCCTAAGTTAGCAGATCCTTGTTAACCAAATAAATAAATAAATTCACCAAGGGGGAAAAGTCACACCCGACCAGTGAGCTTTTCAAGTGGTTCCAGGGGACTTCGGTCACCCTGGGGCGGTAGTCAGTGCGTACAGGGTACCGTGGCTTTAAACCTACTTATGGCACATACCACGTAAACCAAAACCTGAGAGATTAAAATTGTTCTGTAGGAACACACTACCCGTCGGACTACCACCAACGACCTCATTGAAATAACTATGCTCTCATTGATCAACTATCGCCTGAATTGGAATGCATCGGGTGGCAACGCTGTGACGTAGGGAAAACCCGAAATCATTGGACTCAAAATGAGGAACCAACTAGGCAAAATTATTTTAAAAACTCTTTCTCTTATATGTAGTACATTGATTTCACTTCGAAAACATATTTTTAAGTTATTCGAGTTGTTATTAGTCCGTTTTGAAGAACAAATGAATTTGTTGGTGTCGAGTGGTCATATCTATTCGGTTTGGTTGTGTTATTTAAAAGCGCTGATATGGTGCTGCTCCGCCATATTCAATAAGAATCAAAAACACCGCAACGCAACACCACATACCTGAATTGGTTGTTTAAAGTCCTTCTTAAAAGCAAATCAAAATTTGTTTGGTAAGACTTTTCCGGTTCTCAAACCAAGGGCCTTGTTTTCTGAACGGACAAGAAAGAATTGTCATCTTAGCGCACTAAACCATCGAAAATTAGTCTAAATTCCTCTTTTGTGGTGCTTGAGTAACTTAAATTTTTTTTAGAAAGTTTGGTTTTTTATTTTAAGTTTGATGCAACTTATATTCTGAACTGTTTTTGTTTTGCCCCAGAGTAGCTTAGATTGGAGGTTACACTTATTTGTGGACAACAAGAGCACTGTTTAGACATAAGATTTGTACCACAAATTCAACAAGAGGATTCAGAATTAATTCATGTTTCTGCTTATATCGAACCACTTTTTGATACATTTTCAGGCCACAGTGTCAGGCCGCTAGCATTTTAACGTACTGTTCAATTTGCAAAATCAAATCTACATTAAGGGCTTAAATATTTAAATCTGATGTACAAAAACAAGTTCGTACTGTTTTTGGTGTGTCCTTGTCATGGCACCTTAACATTACCAGCAGTACATTTTCTTAGAGTCTACAGCCTTCGGCTTATTTCCCTTCTGCTCTCCTTTCGTTCTTGCACCATTTGCAGTAGTTTTTCTCTCGTCAATGCCATTTGGGCTTCATCGTGTGTTGACTTCCGTTTCCGGTTACTCGTTTACATTTGTGTTAAATGGGAAAGTTGTAACTTTTTGTAAAGTTCTTTTCAAAACTACGTGCACAGCTTGTGGCCACCCCCTTCCCAACCTTGCACTATTCGTTGCCTTTCGTTGCCATTTCCATTTCCCTCATTTGAAAGTCGAGCCTGAAGCTTGCCGCCTAAGTCTACTTATATTTTAAATTTTTAAAATGCTCTATTTGCCGTAAATATTTTCATAGTAATTTACTCAAATTTACATAAATAAATAGAGGCAGCACCATTTACACACACACACACACATCAGGCGGG
Organism: Lordiphosa collinella; assembly: GCA_018904265.1. Classification (NCBI taxonomy): domain Eukaryota; kingdom Metazoa; phylum Arthropoda; class Insecta; order Diptera; family Drosophilidae; genus Lordiphosa; species Lordiphosa collinella. The sequence continues at coordinate 4,949 of JAEIFV010001680.1, read as the reverse complement.
GTAACCTCATTTGAAAAATGTCAAACGCAGAGCTTTGCCACTCCCATTTAATGGGTGCGCCTACACATTTTCAACGTGCACTGGAGGGGATCCGGAGTCTCTGGTTCGTCGTTTGTTGGCCTAATAGCTTTTCTATAATTTATCATACAATATTTATGGCACGCGCTTTTGTATCTAGGAATTATGTATTTATTATTCAAAATGCTTTTTATACGCAGGATACACTCACAGAGGGTAGCATAGGTATATGGGGATAGTGCAAATTTTGATACAAAAATACAAAATTTAAATACTGAAACTAAATATAGCAATCCCTTTTCTGAGTGATGCGCTTGTAAATATTTCGGATTCTAATAGGTCTAATGAGTATTTTTAGTACGAAGGAAAAATCAAACGAGTCATATAAAAGGTCAATACTTTTGCAATAGAGATTTTTACCCTATGGATGCGAACAGAATGGCATTTATAGTCAAAGAGAAATTTGACTGCAAATACTATCCGCGCGCTAAAGAAAGCAAGTCGACGTCTGCTTGCTCCCGAAGTGTACATCAAACCAAACACAGCAAACTTATTAACTAAAATATGTTTATTCGTGGCAGTTCGTGGGCGTCTAAGCAAAATTCGTAGTCGCATATTTTTGGCTTAAGCTTATATTTCGGATTTCGGAAGAGTTCCGTCTCCTTACAGTACATTTATCTTCACACATTTCAGTAATGAGTACTTCTCCAGTCGCTTACCTCCTTAATTTTGCTACTGTCCCGTACTGCGTGTTCTCTCCACTAAACGCTGTCAACGTTTAGTTCTTTTACACATTTTCTGTGCTGTTTTGGAAAAATGGTTGTCATATTTATGTGGGAACTGAACTCACTGCACCGACTAGTCCAAGTTAATTGGTAAATTTAAATTGAATAAATATTTAATGGTAGTGCAATGGACTTTTGGCATTGTTGTCGTCGTCAGTTTTCAAATGCCAAACGATTTCTGCGGTTCAAAGTTGTCATGTGTCATGTATGTTGTGTGTATATGAGCGAGGGTCATTATTGGTGGGGTTTCATGGCTGTTGTTTTGCCCGGGAATTAAGCCGTTAAATGTAATGACTGCGATTTATATGGTCGCTAAACGTAATTGGCAACTAAAATGAGAGAAAATTGTAAAAACTAAAATGGTTAGCATTTGGCTTGACAGATTGATTGTTTTGGGTAACAAAATGAATGAAATGCTAAATTATGGAGATTACTTGTCGAGTGGGAAGTGATATACTCGTCTGTATGCGCGGGTATTGTTAATATTCAATAGCTAAAACCACAAAGTGTTGGTCTTTGTAACAAAACTGTAGCGTTCTCACAAAGGCAGCCAATAAAGTTTTTATCTACCAAGATAAACTTCAGGATAGTTTGCTAAAAAACAAAGAGACTAACATTTAGTTTACCATAATTTGTTTACGATAGAGTCCATAATTAAAAATATCAGGGATGTAAGCTGCTCTGATCCAAAAAGCACCAAACTGCTTATTCATGCCCGTAAACCAAACCGCGAACAGAACCTGCATCAATTTGAAAATGCAAACCGAAAATCCAAATAAAAACAAATATCAAAAAATAACTGTGAATTTCGTTCTAGCGTTTAAGAGTTTTTCTAACCACCTCTTAAAGGATAACAAGTAAGGGAGCTGTAGTCGAGTGCCCAGACTCCAAAATGCCCTGTTCCCTTGATTTCGTCTGATTTTATTCATTTTCTACGAATTTACACACTAGAGCGGACCTTAAAGTGACAAAATGGAAAAAAAAGGTGTCAGCATTCCCAAAGCTAATTTTTGTTATAGCCGAGTATCCAGCAACGCAAAATCAATAAATTCCTGTCAAAGTTCATATGAAAAAAATTGTGCCAGAAATTTTCTGTTTACGATTTCGTTTGTTTAGTATCCTGCAACTTCACCAAAATCCACACATTGTATAGATAGCGGCGTATCGATAGCGACGTTTCTAAGGCGTGTGTGGAACCCAAAACAGCCATTGCACAGCTCAGGAATATATTGTTGACAATTATTTTGGATGTGATGAGCGCATAGATGGAGGCAAATGGGGGTGGAGAACAAAGCAAACGCAAGATAATGTTTATATAAATATAGTACAAGATTTAATTTAATTTATAATAGCGGTTTTTGTTTTGTAATAGTTTCATTCTCCCTTATTGCTACACATACAGCAGATTCATTTTGCCAAGGTTCTGACCCGGCTGCTGAGCTCATGTTCTTATCTTTTATTCAAATAGAACATACTTTATTTAATTGGGTACCAACCATAGAGTCTTATTTCTTCTCGGGCCACACTGCAGTGTGTGCAGTGCTCAGCCATTGGCCCAATAATTTGGAACGAATTGTGAGACCAATGTGGCTGATGTCGAGGTGTGATGTCATCACACCCGACCACTCAATCAATAAAAACCACTAGTTTCGTCGTACTGAAATTAAGTCTACAATGGTAGACCAAAGTTGGCTTAGCGTTATTTTGATAAAAGTTAATTAAATTCAAACTTGGAAATAATATTTTACTTGGGTTCCACAAACTCAAAATGAATAGCAAATTCCTGGCAAGAATTTTCCGCAGTGCTGGATAATGCAATTGAGGCGGGAGGCAGGTGGGCGTTATAAATAAGTACAAGATTTAATTTAATTAAAGCGGTTTCGTTTTGTTAGTTCTCCCCTATTGCAGGTTCTTGCCAAGGGTTCGACCCGCTGTGGCCATGTTCTATTTATTCAATGAACATACTTTATTTATTGGGTACCAACCATAGTCTTATTTTCGGGCCAATCGTGTGTGCGTGCTCGCTTGGCCCAATAATTTAGAACGAATTGTGAGACCAATGTGGCTGATGTCGAGGTGTGATGTCATCACACCCGACCGCTCAATCAATAAAAACCACTAGTTTCGTCGTACGAATTAAGTCTACAATGGTAGACCAAAGTTGGACGTTATTTTGATAAAAGTAATTAAATTCAAACTTGGAATAATATTTTCTTGGGTTCCACAAACTCAAAATAATAGCAAATTCTGGAAGAATTTTCCGCAGTGCTGGATACAGGCCTTGTACAATTAATAATTGTGAAAGACAAAACATGTTATTTTAATTTTAAATCGGAGCGCCATGGCTTCAAAGTTTTGAAAAAAATACGATTCGTAAACCAAATAGAAATTTGTACAACAAAAACTTTAGTTAATAACAATTGCTGTCATTTTCTAAAATTCAATAATCGGCCGAAGTTTTGCATACCCTTGTTGTTTGTTTTTCTAAATAAAACAACTTTTCGGACCTTACTTTTCTATGGGAGCTATACTATATAGATGTCCAATTTCGACCAAACTAAGTGAAATCATGGATAAGCATAATACACTGTTAATTACGAAATTTGGAGGCGATCCCATTAAAAACAAAAAAGTTTTTCTCACAAGATCTTCGTTTCCGACCGATCATTGTGTAAAAGTATAAAAAAACAAGATAGAAAGTCGGTCAAGCCCGACTATAACATACTCTGTACCTGTGAAGTGCTGCCCATCACCGTTGCGACCTGTGCTGCCCATAATTGTTTGTTTTCATTATAACTCGACAACCGTTCATCCGATCTCTACCATTCCTTTGGCGGATCGATTATTAATCCAAATTACTAAATGTGTCCAGAAGAAACGAACCTTCTATCTATAAAACTGTGGGAGATTTGACGATTTTTCCAATTTGCGGGGGCGGGAGGGAGCGTGGCTAAAATTAAAAATAAACTTGATCTACCTGCTAGTATAAGAAGCATAAGTCCCATACATGTCAAACCTCTATCTCGTACCATCTCTGAGATCTGTGCGCTCATACGGACAGACAGGACATGGCTTTTGCACAAACTTATTATACTCTATGTACCTTATGTACAGAGTTTAAAAAATATATGCCAACGTAAGGCAAGTTTCCATTAAAAATAAAAAAGTTTTTCTCACAAGAACTACTCTTTCGACCGATCGATCCTATGGCAACTACGAGGTGTGTTCAAAAAGTATCGCGAATTTTGTGTTTTTCAAAAATTATTTATTTATTCATGAATATCTATTTTTGTCCCCTTCAAAGTAATCCCCATGAGATATTATACACTTGTGCCAACGGTTTTTCCAATCTTCGAAGCACTTCAAAAAAATCATTTTTTTTTATCTTGTTCAGCTCCTCCTTCGATGCCGTCTTTATCTCGTCAAGCGTAGCGTAACGTCGTCCTTTCATGGGCCTCTTCAGTTTAGAAAACAAGAAAAAGTCACAGGGGGCCAGATCTGGGGAATACGGTGGTCGCGCAAAAAAAGTCGCGCACAAGCAACGATGTGTGAGCTGGGACGTTATCGTGGTGCAAAAGCCAATTTTCGTTCTTCCACAAATCCGGGCGTTTCTGGCGGATTGCTTCGCGCGAATTGCGCATAACTTGCAGGTAATATTCCTTATTGACCGTTCTTCCCTGTGGCAAGAACTCATGATGCACCACGCCCCTGCAATCGAAGAAAACTGTCAGCAAAACTTTCACATTCGACCGAACTTGGCGCGCTTTTTTCGGTCTTGATTCGTGCGGCAGCTTCCATTGAGATGATTGAGCTTTGGTTTCCACGTCATAACCATAAACCCACGATTCGTCACCAGTTATGACCCTCTGGAGCAAATTTGGGTCGTCGCGGACAGAGTTTAACATCTCATTAGCAATGTTCATGCGATGCTGTTTTTTGGTCGCAATTGAGGTAAAAATCGAAGACGATCCAAAACACGTGCAAGCGAAGCAGCTGTCAACAATTAGTGAACATTCAAAATGGCCGAGCTTGTCGGCATAAGTGAGACATGTGTAGCAACATAACGCCACAAAAAATCGAAATTCGAATATACGTAACCCGCGAAAATTCAAAAGTCGCGATACTTTTGAACACACCTCGTATGGA
>JAEIFV010000172.1:0-469983 GCA_018904265.1 Lordiphosa collinella | reverse complement strand
AGTTACCAGTCTTGGCCGAGAGGTAACACAAGAGGTGGACTATGTTCCACTGTCGGGAGGGGCTTCTTCTTGTTGGTTTGATTATGTGGAACTGTGTTTTACTTTTAAGGTTTCCCGGGAGAAGATCTCGTTTTGAAATTAAACATAACACAACTTCGTGGTTTCAACTTTAAAAATGGACTGATTTATTCTGGACGCAGCCAGCTCAGACTTAACCTAGGGTTTACAGATTCAAATGTTCCTAAACATAAAATGTGTCCGGTCAACATGTGTCCATCCACACATGTTGACAGAGTCCAATGCGTCGTCAGCGTTTTCGTAGTAATCTCGGGTTCGAGTGGACGTTGGCCTACATGCCGAATTGGCTGTGTCATATCCTCCGATGCTTCTGCTTGTGCTGCAACCCGATGCCTTAGTAAGTATTCCCCTAGCGTGGGTGTGTTTGTTGTTGTCCGGATCGCTGATTCGGTGTTATGGGCAAATGGTCGATACATTGTTGTATCCAAACGACCACTTGACGTTACTATTTGGCTGTAGCAGAGTCGCCGCTAAAACCTCCATCTAGGGGGTTTTGGTGGCGGCATAGGGGCGTCGTAGAGGGAATCCGCTATGGTAACTCCTCCCCCCCTGGCTTGAAGTGAGGGCCATAGCGGAGGTATAGCCCGAACTGAAATAGGCAGTGTGTCAGCAGGAGTAAACACTGTTGTCTTCTTTGTGCACATCCATATAATTACTGTAAATACAATGATCAAAAATATAAGTGCGTAAATGGTAGAGAAATGCGTTGTCGCTCTCTCTTGGATCTCCCAGATCTGCGTTCGGCTTTTGATGTCTTCTATGGATAGCTTCTGGAGGTTGATTTCATCTATCGTCAGGGTGGTTGTTAAATTCTGGATTTCTGGAATGGAGACATTTACGCGTTCTTCTGTTGCCAAGGTTTTGCCGTCGAACACCGTTCCATTAATTTTCACCGTACAGTTGCTGTATTGTACCAGCGTCGATTCAATGACCTCCCTTTCTTCGCCGCAGTCCGACTCTATTTGTGTAACAAAAGGATTAAAAATGAAAATGTATCCATCCTCTGGTTCGAATATCTCCGTTCGTATCCCCACGTCTTTGGTTTCGCATGTGCCCGTCTTTTCTTGCAGTACTTTGTTGATGCATTCGTGGTTCGTCGTTGGCCCTCCATTTCCTTGGACTTCGCATAGGTTAAGTCCATGTACTCTTTGACACGGTGACTCAAAATATTTAACATTATTTTTACTAACGGCTATGTACTTAGGAGATATTATAAATTGTGACTTATTTAGTGGTAGTGGTATAATATGTGTTAGTTCGTATCTTTCTTGTGTTACTAATGGAATTCTGATTTTAAATATAATGTTAGTGTCGTGTGTAAATGTTTCTAAGTTTAGGATTCTATAAAGATGTTCTTCAGATATGATTTCTAGATTTTGCTGTTTCATAAGTGTCATGATTTTCCCTATCTCTTCTCTATCCAAAATAAATTTGGGAACAATATTTAGTTTTGAAAGCAATACGCTCTCTGCTATATTATTTAAATGATTAAAAAGTAGATCGATGTTAAAACTAATTCTATTTGCGAAGGCCAGTAATTGGATCGCCCTGTTTTCCTCCGTAAGGTCTTTGTAAATCTTATTCTGGCTATTCTTTATGAACTCGCTAATTATGCTTTGTTCCTTGTTTGCGTGATCTGAGATGTTTCGGAACCTAATCATCACTTCATTATTAAAAGAAGCCTGCATCTTCAAATTATTCACTAATTTATGTTCGCTTTCTTTTAGGTTTTTTATGTTATTATCAATGTTTTTCGAGTCTTCAGCGTCCATGTTTCCTGAAATAGACTTTATTATGGTCCCTAATCCATTTAAAATTCCTCTTCTCTGCCTTTTTAATGGCATAAGATTCGCCAATCTCTCCTGAAGTTGGTTCAGCTTCCCTGATAGACTTGTCTGTACCTCTTTTGCTAGGTCCTCGCTTCCTAAATGCTCTATCGCATCTTTAAATTTGTGTATATTATTTTGGTAGTCTGTTAAATGAATTACGTGTAGATTTGTCTTATATGAAAAAATCATCCTAGCTTCCCCCAGGTTTATCTTAGCCAAGGGTTGCTGTCCATTGATCGGTCTGAATTTGATGGTTTGTCCGCTGGCGCCAATCAACCTGTAATATTTTAATTTTGTTCATTATCTTTCCTAGTTTTTTTTCGTATTTTACATTTATGGATTTTTTGTCCTTTCTTTGATATGAATGTGGGTCCCAAGTCTTGTTGCACTACATGTTTCGAAAATCTAGGCGTCAGTTTATTTCTCCTGTTTTCTTTTCTAAACACTACTTCTTCCGGTGCTAGTTCTGTTGGTTCGTCCCTGTTTTCATTTAGCTTATCGATTTTTTGTTTTTTGTTTTTAACGACCCAGTCTAATACTTGTGGATACAATTCCTGCCTATACTCGTTTAGTTTAATCAAGTAATCGTGGGCCGAATCGAATGTTATTTTGGACTCAAATTGATGTGTACGAGCCGTGAAAAGTTCGTGTGGTGTGTGTTTGGTTACGGAGTGAATTGCATTATTATATGTCACTAAAGTCTCCGTTAGGATTCTTTCGTGGTTAATTTCTTTCTTTAATTTTTTGTTTTTTTTTCACGATAATCCTGTAAATTTCCGTTAATGTTGAATGAAGCCTTTCCACCGGCGAGTTACTGGATGACTGTTGAAACGATGTAATATGCAATTCTATCTCGTATTGTTTGCAATAGTCTTTAAAAAGGTTAGAAGAATATTCGGCCCCTTGGTCGCAAATAATTTTCTTGGGCACCCCGAATGTTCTTATAAAATGATCCATCGCATTTACGATGCTTATACTGTCCCTTGAGCCGATTGTATAGCCCGCTGCGTATCTTGAACACTTGTCAATAATGGTCATGATTTGTTTGCCGTTAATAGAATATATGTCCGTGTGTAGTATGTCCATTGGTTTGGATGGTGTCTCGGTTTTCTGAAACATGACCTTTTGCGGTTGTCTGACGTATTTGAGCGTTTGACAAATGTAGCAATTGTTAATCGTCTGTCTTACTTTGTTTGTCATATTAGGAAAATAAAAATCCCTTTTTATGTGTGCTATTGATTCGTCAATGCCACGGTGATTCTTACTCTCGTGGTATTTACGAACTTGCTCTTCTTGGCTTGATTCCTCAGTTAGGTCTGTAAGCACCGTTGTGGCACCTCGTTAGTCTAAAAAGGTGCTTATGGCGAAAATCTCCTATAGGCCAGTTGGGTCATAAAAGAATTCGTGGCTCCCGTATCTATTAGGAATTTCAACGGCCGGCCAAAAGGTGAATCTACCGCCATATAAGAAGGGCAACCCCATGAATCTTCTTGTCTACGTATCCTGTCTGTTCGTCGAGGCTCTTTGGCAAAAATTTGTCTGTTCGTCTATATTATGTAGTTCCACTTGTCGTTTGGTCTTGTTCCGCCTCTATTGTTATTTAATTGTCCGCCTGTTGTAGACTGTCTCGATCTGTTACTGAACCGGTTACTATTGTTTTCGAATTTTTCCCGCTTGGGCATTATTGCTCTATCATCGTTACGTCCTCCGCGTTGGTTTCGGTCTCCGTTGTCTCTTTGGTTGGTGTAATTGTGGCTGTAGCTTCTGTCCGAATAATTGTTATCCCTGCTGTACCCTTGGTTTCTGTCGTCGTTCGTACGTCTCCAGCCATTGTTATTGTTGTGGCTTTGGGCATGGTCACCGTTGCGTTCCGTGTTTCTGTGCTGTCGGTACGGTCCTGCTCTATCTTGCTGTCTATTGTTATATCCACCCTCGTTCCTGTATCTCTGATTTGGTTGTCTATCCTGAAAATAAGCATCCCTTTCTTCCATTGCGAACTCGTATGCTTCTTCTAGGTCTCTAGGTCTAGCGGCCCTAACGATGGATTTCAAAGGTCCGGTTAATCCTTTCAAAAATGCAGTGAGGCACCTCTGCGAATGGAATTCTTTCCTTTCGGTGTTTATAACCGGTGGTAATTGTTTCATGTCGGTTATCCCGAATAATGCCCTTTTAAGGTCTAGAATTTGCTTGTATAAATTTGTTATTGACAGCCCCTTAAAAGACACCTCATACAATTCGTCCATTATCTTGCTTTCGCTCCTTTTCTCCGACAGATTCTTTAGCAACACCCTCTTTATGTCGTCCCAGTTCAAGGGCGTATCTTCTGCCTGTAAAATCTGTCTAGCTCTACCCTCAATTTTATTCCTGATAGCTCTCAAAAGCATTTGCCCCCGAGGGGTTTGATCGCTTCCCCTGATCATCATTAGTATCTCCTCGACATTTTCAATAAAATCTTTTAAAGACCCTGGGTCTCCTTGAAATGGTGGTAAACATTTTATTGCATCTGGTATATCTAAAGACATATTTTGCACTGATGCATTTGTCGGGACGACCGGGGGTGGAGAGTTCGAAGTCATATTTAACGAAAGGGTTTCTGTTATCTGTAGAAGTGGCTCTGCTGGTTCTTCGACTTCCTCGCAAATATTAGGCAAGCTTCTCGCTACTGCTTTCGATTTACTTCTAGTAAGTGTACTAAACTTAAAGGTCTTTTTGGGAATTTTTGACATTAGTTCTTAATGCTATGGTTTGTTATTGGTTGATTCAAAGGGAAGAAAATAAAATACTCTCTCTTGGGTTCAGTTAGTTGCTTTACTGCTATGTAATATTTATGGTTGTGTCTGCGTGGTGCTTTTCGTTGTATGTTTCCCTTTTTTATCTTTATATTTATTATTTTTTTTTTTTTTTTTTTTTTATTGCGGTTGTCTGTAAAAGGAAATTTTGTATTATTTAGTGATGTTTCCCAATTAACGAGATTAAAAAAAAATAAATAGGTCATAAGAAAACAAGTTGTTCGTTCCTTGTAAATAATTCTTTTTGTTCTTATTCTTTTATTTATACTCAAATGGGGGAGTTATGACGTGTATGGAAGTCGTGCTGTAGCCAGACAACTCCTTGCGCCCTGCAAGTCCTTGCCCGATAGCGAACAGTCAGCGGTTCTCCCCACTGTCCTCGCCCCAAGTTCGACGTGGCTTGTATTGCTGCCCATGTTCTTGGGATTCGTTTTTCGATATGTTTTATTATTGAGGTGTGGTACGACCCGCGCTGAAGCCAGACAATTCCTTGCGCCCTGCAAGTCCTTGCCCGATAGCGGACAGACGTCGGTTCGCAGCAACAACCTTCCCCCCCCTTTTGTTTCCATTTCTTGACTTGTGTTGTCGCCCATGTGTTTGGGATTCGTTTTTCGATTTTGTTTCTTCTTATTATTTTTTTGTTTACTCCTTTCGGTTTGCAACTTGGATAATACGTTTCTCCCACCTAATCTAATTTTTCCAAACATAGTTTGACAACGCGTATCAGTGACCTGTTCGAATCAACATGAAGTTGTTCGCGTCCAACTTGTCATACAAGCCATGTTTGGTTATTTTATTCGATTCCCTTGTTTGATTTTTGGTTTTATATATTTGTACTTGCACATGCCTTTGGCATTAATTTCCTTCCGTTTATTTTGGCTCGTTGCCGCTCGATTCACTGCTTGTAGTCTCATTTCATTAATGTTATTTTGCATAGCACCCACAAGGGAAGAAGAACAAAACAAAAGAAAATATTATAGAACATTTTTTCAGGCTCTCTGCCGCTGGTCCTCGGTATAATTTTGCATCCTATTTATTACTCCTCTTCTTTATTAAAACTCCACATCTTTGTGTCGATCGAATTTGTTTTTGTATATATTTTTCCTGAATACTTACAGGCTCATTAATGCGAAAAATGCCCACATTTTCCTCAGGTTCTCTCCAAGTTCTCTAGTTTGCTAGCTTGGAGTGGTCCGGCTGCGCCAGTTACCAGTCTTGGCCGAGAGGTAACGCAAGAGGTGGACTATGTTCCACTGTCGGGAGGGGCTTCTTCTTGTTGGTTTGATTATTTGGACTGTGTTTTACTTTTATAGTTTCCCGGGAAAAGATCTCGTTTTGAAATTAAACATAACACAACTTCGTGGTTTCAACCTTAAAAATGGACTGATTTATTCTGGACGCAGCCAGCTCAGACTTAACCTAGGGTTTACAGATTCAAATGTTCCTAAACATAAAATGTGTCCGGTCAACATGTGTCCATCCACACATGTTGACAGAGTCCAATGCGTCGTCAGCGTTTTCGTAGTAATCTCGGGTTCGAGTGGACGTTGGCCTACATGCCGAATTGGCTGTGTCATATCCTCCGATGCTTCTGCTTGTGCTGCAACCCGATGCCTTAGTAAGTATTCCCCTAGCGTGGGTGTGTTTGTTGTTGTCCGGATCGCTGATTCGGTGTTATGGGCAAATGGTCGATACATTGTTGTATCCAAACGACCACTTGACGTTACTATTTGGCTGTAGCAGAGTCGCCGCTAAAACCTCCATCTAGGGGTTTTGTAACCCCGCTCTGCTGAAAGTGTGCTGATTGCCCTGGTTCTGCAAACCAATTTCTAGATTGGTGAAGGCCTCTAGCAAGATCCTGCCTCTCGCGTTGGTGTACGTGCTGCCCCAGTCCTCGGCCCACGCGTTGAAGTCGCCAGCGATGATCATCGGGCTTCTATCCCTAGCGTCTGCAACTAAAGCGTCAAGTTTGCAGAGAAGTCTGTCGCGCTTAGACTGGCGGCGAGGTATACGCTATAAACCCACATGTTACAGAGAGTTGTGCTGCAACTACACCACAAAGCCTAATAGCTGCCTTTCCTGTGCTGTCCACGGCCCACTTTCTGCTGTCGCCAACTTTGTGCGGTTCGCTGAGTATCGCAAGATCTGTGGGCCGCTCTCGCACTGTTTGCGACAGCAGATCTTGCGCAGCGATACAGTGATTCAAGTTAAGTTGAATCAACTGCATGTTTGGGCTGTCTGGGTGCTCCGTTTCGACGAGACAGTGTGCACGTTCGGCTGCCCGCACGGTGATTCACATCCTGGATGCCCTTGGTGCTACAAAGGTAGCATTTTTCAGCGTTTTGGCAGGCTGCGATTTTGTGGCCAGCTTCTCTGCATTTGAGACAGCAGTTTGTGCGATCTACAGAGCTCCTGCATCGAGCTGCAATATGCCCAATCTCCAGACATCTATAGCATCTTCTAGTTCCCTCGCGCTGCTTTATTCGGCAGCGTGTCCAGCCGATTTTCACCTTTCCCAGGTCTAGTACCCGCCTTGCGTGGGTTGTCGGGATGGTGACAATGGCCACCTGCGTTTCCGCGAATGAGCTGCGCAAGCTTTTGACGCTACAAGCCTCTAGAGGGATTCCTGCTTGGGCAGCCAGGGCTTCCGCAATTTCCTGCCGAGTGGTCAGCGAATCGAGGTCGCTAATCTCCAATCGCGTTTCTGGTGTAAGGGCCCGCGGTGTCCCCTAGTACCTGCTCAATTTCCGCCTTTAACTGCTGGGTACATTCTAGGCCCGACCCATTCAACTCAAGCAGTAGTTCGCCGTTGGCTGTGCGTCGAACCTTCTTGACATTCTCACCCACGTTTTTCAGCTGATCGTCTTGGCGCCGGCACTGCCGCCTCCTTTCCTGCCTACTTTCTGCCACTGCTTCTTAGGTACTGATCTGGTACCTGCAGGCCTGGTAGTGTTCCCAGCATCGGCACGCTCACCATTGTCCACAGTGACCTCCAGTCGTACATTCGATTGTGTTCGACTGGCAGTCGATTGGGCGCCTTGTTTTCGGACCCTTGGGGAGGTTTGGGTAGAGCACTCTGACTTGGCCTTATCTTCGCTGCAGCTTTGCGCGATTGCCGAGGCTCCACTTAGGGTCGGCGTTGTCTGCGCTGAGATGTCAGTTTTCTCCGGGGCTATGTGCTCAATCACAACAGGTGCGGTTGGTGAACGCTCGGGTTCCAGATGCTCATTGCAACTGGGCAGCAACTGGGTTCCGATAACAGAGCTTCCACGCTCTCGCAGACGCTTATCTGGATCTGCCTTAACTTTGCCAGCGAATCCTTCATCCCCAGGGTGATATGGCGCACAACCGGTTTTTTTTCGTTGACCGTGTAAAGAATGTCCTCGAGTATGTTGCCCAGTACTCGCATCTGGTCGGCGATGGCAGGGCCAGGTCCCTTGCGATTTTTTGGAGGCGTTATCCGGTTTTCTCCTGAGGGACTTGATTCTTCCCTATTCCTCTTTGGAGTCTGGAACTCTGTCTCGCAGCTAGCCGCAACGAGTTGTTGCCCCGCAGTTGTCAGCAGTGGCTCTCCAGGAGGAGTCCTTGCAATTTTTGCTCCTTTTGCGAACGGGTTCCCTTCCCTTTCGGTCAAAATGGTCGCCACTTGCGCCATCGTCGCGATAGGAGTGCCCCATTTATCTTGGGGCGATCTTGCCGACTGGTGTCGAGCAACCCTACTTTTTTGTTATTGATAAATCCTAAGGAGTGCTGCGGTGGCCAAAAGTTTCCCTCTGACGTTTAACCGTTGGGAGCTATACCGCTCCAAGCCGGTCGCCAGAGCCCTGTTTGGGTGCGCGCCGCCTCAGCGGAAGGGTTGGCAGTTAGTCAGTTCAGCGACCTTTGCACCTTTTTCCTCCTTAGGAATCTAATCAAAATTAAAAAGTTTAAATTTGAACCAAACCGCCAAATTTACCTAATTTTCCCGCCTTATGCGCGCTAACAGCACGCCTTTGGGCCTCGCAAGCTCACTGTTAAGAGGATCCGCTTTCCAACACTGGCAACAGCTGATAGTGTGGGTGGCAAGATCAACACAGTGAAAGATGCTGGAGCCAATTTTTGCTTTTGTAGCACACACTCACACAAAAGGGGGCGGGAAACAACAGGCGGGCGGCCCCAACCACCCACTGCAAGGCTGGACTGCACGGCACACCAGCTGAACTTGGCCAAAACAGTAGCGCGCGGTGGATGCCAATACACCGGGTAAGTGCCTATGCCAATAGGAGTCACACGCCAAATAGTCTTTGTGTCTTTACGCAGGGAAAATCCGAGGATTTCTTCACTTGTCAGGATCGACTGTGTGTTAGAGTGTGTGTGTGTGTTTATGTGTATGAAAACACAAGAAGTCAAGGGAACAGGGCATTTTGTAGTCGGGGCACTCGACTACAGCTCCCTTACTTGTTTTCCTTTGTCATTCCAATTCTACTTCCCCTGAAACTTTTCGGAAACGGAATTGATTTATGTTCCGTATGTTCCAAACAAAAACTATTTCGTTTTAAGAAGTTATGCTTTTGGCCGGTGAAATTTTAAATAATCGGCAAATTACGCACTCGTACAGTTGCTAAATGTACATCAAGTTAATTTTTTTCTAATTCTGTGATTAAATTGGATTTTTTTATGGAGTTTGAATTGCATTTAAAAAAATTTTTTTTTTTAAAGGGTCTCAAGAAATTGTCATTGCAAGCAAAAACGAAAAGTAGAACGTAAAAGTCAGCCTGTCTCATTTCCGAATGTTCAATTTACGATTGTTTCGCTTGGTGCCCTCGTGCCGATTTCGCTTGGCCTGTAATCCCGAACATCTTTGACCACAAAAACACTACTATATCTGCGTAGTCCATATCCTCGAAATCTATACATATATGTATATAAAAGTGACAGTATGTTTGTATTACAGTATGTTTGTTTGTTTCTTACAGGCGCCTAGACCGCTGAACCTTTCATCACGAAATGTTCACTTTATGTTAGGAAAGAGTCATAGGGTATGTGCCATGTCAGTGAACCGGTTCGAAAGCCGTTAAAACGGATTAAAAACGTTTCAGACCTCAGAAGCTAAGCTAAGGTTCAGGTCCACACCTTTTGATAAGAAGAGTGGTCTGAAGGTTTGCAATGTGAGTGTTAGACGATTATCAATTTTCAGAATTTGTGTACTCTGTACCTGAGGTACATAGAGTATATTAAGTTTGTGCAAAAGTAAGTATCAGGCAGAAGAAAGCATCTTCGACCCTATAAAGTATATATATTCTTGATCAGTATCAAAAGCCGAGTCGATCTTGCCATGTCCGTTTGTCCGTCCGTCTGTCTGACAGTCTGTCTGTCCGTATGAACAAACAGATCTCAGAGATGGTAAGAGATAAAGGTGTGACATGTATGTTACATATGCTTCTTATTCTTGCAGGCAGTTCGAGTTCCCACAGTTTTATAGATAGAATCAGGATAATTTATCGATCCGCCAAAGAAATGGTAAAGATCGGATGAACGATTGTCGAGTTATAAGGAAAACAAACAATTATGGGCAGCACCGGTCGCAACGGTGATGGGCAGCAATTCACAGGTACAGGTACAGAGTATGTTTTAGTCGGGCTTGACCGACTTTCTTTCTTGTTTTAAACTATAAACTTGAAATTTGGTTCGAGTTTTTGAAATACTATCTTGATATTCAGCTAGTAAAATATAAAAAAAGCAAATTAAAAATGGAAATAAATAAAAAGTCTCAATAGAAAAACAAACACAAATTGGTCCAACCCATGTTCTTAAAACCTTCCCTGTTCTTAAACTATCATTAAACTTCTTATGAAGTTGGTTTTATCAGGCAATACCATTAACTTTAAATAAACAAAAAATAAAGTTATCAAATGTTCGTTAATTTCCGAAAAGTACGATTTCTTAAAAAAAATTTGCTTGGCAATTTTCGTAGAGTTATTTCCTTGTCCTTAAGCACTTTAACCTGAATTTACGGAACCACCGGACCAATTTTTTTTTTGCCCCACTTTGCTGTTTGCTACAACAAAAACCGAGATGACAACAAGAACAACAAAAACAATCTTATTTAATATCGTATGATATCTATCCAATATAAAAAACAGTTTGTCCTTATCAGTTGTAGTTTTTGAGTAAGTCAATTTCTAGCGTTCAAAAATGGAACTACCTTCATTCAGTTCGCAGCAATTTGAGCGTAATGTCCAAAATTTTTTTGGCATTATGTCCGTTTTTATTTAAGACATAGCGCTCAAATAATTTTGGGTCTTATGTCCGCTTTCATTTCAGTCATATCGCCCAAATTTAGGATGTCATCAAATCCGGAAGCTGGTGCCTGGCGGTCGGTAAAAATGACTAGCCGTACGGCAGGCTGTTTGGCAAGCCATACGGCAGGCGTTATAGAGCATGCATCGGCGAGACGGAATTATCAACCAAAATATTGAAATAAGAAAGATTGGTTGTTTTCAACATTGCATTAATGTTTGTAGTGTTCAATTGAATAATGCGTTACATATCTAATTACTACTTCTTTTAAATGTGTTTTGTTTGTGCTGTGTGTAATTTTTACTTTTATACTCTGTACCAGAGGTACACAGAGATGGGAGAAAATCTTCTTATACTTGCAGGTAGATCAAGTTTATTTTAAATTTTGGCCACTCCCCCGCAATATCCAAAAAACATCGTAGCTCCCATAGTTTTATAGATAGAAGGTTCGTTTCTTTTGGACATATTTAGTAACCGGGATTCACTTTCGATCCGCCAAAAAAATTGTAAAGATCAGATGACCGATAGTCGATTTATAAGGAAAACAAAGCATTATGAGCGAACTGGTCGCAACGGTGATGGGCAGCATTTCACACGTAAAAATGACTTGACACAGCCCCAAAGGTCCATGGCACAGCTTCTCTCAATCTCTTGGCTTGTGCGCTTCTAATTTTCGCACAAGAGAAAGGGACCTACAGTTTAACGCCGAATCCGAACGGCAGTTTGAGAAGCTTTTCATGGCTAATTACTACAAAGCTGGCGCCAACAGCAGAGAGGTGTGACCGGGTGTAAGGTTTATTCACAGAAAAAACTTTTCATTGGATGTTCCGAGGCGGGATCGAACCCACGACCTTTTGCACAGCGGTCGCGCATACTAGCCTCTGTGCCACCCGGCCACACCTTCACAGGTGATGAGTATATTATAGTCGGTCTTGACCGACTTTCTTACTTGTTTTTTTTTATTATTTCGATAAGCATACCTCTACTGGGATTTGAGCTCGGGACCGTTTGTTTATTAGTCTGTTAAGTTTATAAGCCGAACAAAATGTTCTATATATTAAGCCGAAGGCTAAAATCGCCTGGCGGATGGCTGACATTTCATGAACAGTCTCTGTTAGTCGTGGCCGGTTCTGATGCAGTGGGTAGGGTGAATGGCTGCTGTATTTTGTTTTAAGTACCTATATTTACGGATGACATGGTGCTGTTGGCGGGCTTCCCAACTATATGAACAATTGCTTTACAATTCCGAATCTTTGGAAAATCACAGATAAAAGATATAGAGGAGTCAGACAGAGCAATTATCTGGATGTACTTATTGTGGCCAGGTGTGGAAGAGCGGGAAGTGTCTCTGCCTGCTGACAAAGAAGTCGTAGGTTCGATCCCGTCACGGGACATGTAAAGAAACTTCGAAAATGAGAAACTCACAAGCCAAGAGATTGAAAAGGAGGTGGCTTGGCTTGGTTCTTTGGGGCTATGTGCGGATCTGCCGGGACTTCGGTTATCCCAAACAGACTGCCGAACGGCTAACGAAATTTCCCAAGCAGATGGCTGGCAGAAATCGCCAGGCGGATGGTTTAATGAACATACTCTGGTACTGCTTTGCGAATCGGGCAGGCCATTGGTTACCCTTAGGCTGACTGTTTTGAAGGTGCTCAAAAATATGTTCGCCATGTGCTGGAACATGCTACATATGTATATCCTTTGTTCTGCACAATCATTAAACTTGGCCATTTCTGATGCATGCAGTATTCCAATGATTCTAAACTGCATGGGATCACTAAACAGTATATACTCATTTTTAAATACTCCAAAGCAGCACTCTGCGGCTTAACCAAAACATCGATCTTTTGGAAACAACTACTACGGCATCGAAATTGAAGAAACTGTCTCCTACACTTAGGATTCAGCGTCACGTGTTTCAGATCCATAAATAATTTTGATTTCAAAATATGTCCAGAACCTTCTATCTATAAAAATGACGTAGATATGATGTTTTTTCTAAATTGCGGGGCGGAAGGAGCGTGGCGAAAATTGAAAATAAACTTGATCTGATTGCAAGTATAAGAAATTTTTGAACCTCTCTTACCAACTCTGAGATCTGTGCGTTCATACGGACAGACAGACGGACGGACATACGGACATACGGACATGTCAATATCGACTTGACTGTTGATGCTGATCAAAAATATATATACTTTATAGGGTCGGAGATGCTTCCTTCTGGCTGTTACATACTTTTGCACAAACTTAATATATGTAACGCTTGGACAAGAATAAAGAAGCATCCAAGGAAATCATCAAGAAATTCATTTCGTTGGCGCTAAGCCTTATAATAGGGTGAGTTGTTTTCCTGTCCTCTATTTGAGTGGGTTCTGTCCCCTAGGAAAGGCTTGTTCCAAATTGGATTAACTTCCAGGTTTGGCGCCTTATCATTGATTCAATTCTTTTTTGTATGTTAGTTTTTTTTTTTGCCCTGCTTAGAATGCATCCTGTCCTATCCTTTGTTAAGTGTTAGTGTGTTTTCTCCCGGTCTTGTGATAGCTTGTCAGAGCACGCGAATTTAAAATTGAGATGCTTGTAAATTCCAACCAGAGGAGAGAAGCAAGACCACCACCCCAATAGACGACGAGCTAGAGCCGGAACATAACCGCGTCCGCTCTCTCCTATGCCGACCACCAGCCTGTATCTTGGCCACGGTTGGTGTTGCGACAGCTGGGTAAGCCCATCCTTGAGTTTCTTGTTCTTATAATCAGTCGCGTTGGATATGCAGGCGTTCTAGTTGCTAGTCATTGATCGCCTGACCACGGCTGATGACTGAACATGTAAATTTACAAGTCTGTCCTATTTTTCTGTAAGCTTTCAATATTGCCCGTTCAGGCGCATAGGATTTGCAGGTGACATTGTTATGATTAACACATCACCTGACCACATCTGACCAGTGTTGCCATTTTAGCTATTTAGTTGCTAGATCTAGCATTTTTGAATGTGGAAATGCTTATACATTTTTGGATATGCTATTAGCTATAAATCTAGCAACTTTAAAATTATTAGGCCTGTTCCCGTTTTCGATTTCGATCAGATCATGCGGAATCGGAATTGGTAGCTGTTCTCGTTTCCGAAAAACGATCAAGTTATTCGGTTTCAAAAGTTTTGCCTAAGTGTCAGTGGAATGAAAAGTAAATGCCAATTTTCTTGGCAACTGTGATTTCTTGCCTCTTGCAAGTATTTTTATTTTAACATGTCAAATATTGTGAAGATTTTGAAGTATCTATAGATATAACGAGCCTTCCATTTGATTTAAAATTATTTTTATTAAATTTGTACCTCAGAAATTGCATGTAGACGAAAAGAAAACGATCGAAATGAAACTGAGCTGTTCGCAATTCCGAATCGGCGCATGCGCAGTGCTGATCAAAATTGTCAAGGCTGCCTTATGGCTGAATTAAAATTCGATAACGATTCGAACTTTCATTCGAAAAGACGATCGATTTCTATTTCACTCGGAAACGGGAACACCAAAATGAAAACGATTCGGAATTGCGATCGTTTTACTTTTTCATTCCACTCGGAAACGGGAACAGGCCTGTATATTTAGCTATTTCTAGCAGTTTTTAAATTTTTAAGTCAAAGTGCGAAATAACGTCTATTAAGTTGTAGTCCAGTCAATATAGTAAGTTCACCTCGGAATTCGAGATACCCAGCTGTAAGTCTGTAAATACTTGTATACTGACACCCTAAAAGTTGTCTAAAAACCTACATATGGTAGTGTGTGCGCAACTATAAAATTTCAAGGTCAAAGGTCACAAAAATCGGTTTTTTGCGCTTTTTTTGTAAATATCTCATTTCCTATGGGTTTTTTGCTATTTGTATTTATTATAAATATTGTAGAATACAAAATTCTCTACAAATTTTGTTTAATGAAATTTTTCATACGGTGAACCGTTTTCGAGGTAGAGGGTGGAGAGCGCGCGGTCACAGGATCACTTCAGGCCAACCATTGCCTCCGGTCGAAAACGCGCCATATATAGTTGATGAACTATCGATAAGTCAATGATTATAAATATTTGTCAGTTTTTATTAACTATTATATTATATTTTATCATTTTCTTGATGCATTAAATCTATATCTATTCAATAATACTGATAACCGTTTCCTAAAATTAAAAAATAATTAAGGGAAAAACTTAAATCATAATACAATTATATTTACACTAATGACATATTAAAAATAAAATAATTAAGTGCATCTTCTTTAAAATCTGTAAATTT
The DNA here is from genome assembly GCA_018904265.1 of Lordiphosa collinella. NCBI lineage: Eukaryota > Metazoa > Arthropoda > Insecta > Diptera > Drosophilidae > Lordiphosa > Lordiphosa collinella. Next base: position 454,739 of record JAEIFV010000172.1, on the reverse strand, counting down.
TAAAATCCTTCTACTATACCTGGGAATTATACGGGTCCCTATTATACACTACGGACCTTGTTCAATTGTAATGTATAGTTACGACCGTCTTCTCTTTATTTCAGTTTTAATCGTATCTTGGTAACTACGGACGTACAATTTAATGAACTATGGCTGATTTGTGTTTTCTATGTAATAAGTCAGATTCGGGAGGTGAACCGCTTATTGAAGTAGTGCGCGGTATGAAATCTCTTTAAAAAAGTTGGGAAAGGAAATGTAAAAACGGAAATATACTCGTCTAAAAGTTTTGATAATTATCCTCATTCCAAAACACATATTTTATTTCTGCACGCATTAAGTGGCTGTGACACAACTTCTGCGCTTTTTCAAAAGGGGAAAAAATCATTTTTAAAAGTTTTGGAGAAACTGACAAATTTGGATGAACTAGCTGGAGCATTTGAGGAAGAAAATTGTTCGGACCAGAGATTATTAGAGAGTGGAATTCCAACCTTATTGGCTGTCTTTATTGCTCCGAAATCTGTGAAAAGTCTCGATCATCCTCGTTATATGCATTACGTCAAGTCTAAAAAACTTAATAAGCCTGTGCAGCTTTCAAATATTCCAGCAACAAGTGCAGCTGCTCATCAACATTTCAAACGTGTATATTATCAAGTTCAAACTTGGATAGGGCATGATTTGGAACCCCAGGTATGGGGTTGGGCAATGCGAAACGATTTTCTGGAGCCTATCATGACAATTTTACCACCTGCTCCAGAAGATTTGCTAAATACAATTTTCTGCAACTGCAAGAGTGGTTGTGGTTCGCGATGCGGATGCAGGAAAGCGGCCTTGCAATGCTCTTTAGCTTGTGGCCAATGTAATGGGCAAGCTTGTCTTAATGCTCTACCTTATCAGAGCGACATTACCGTTGAAGACGATAATGAAGACCAGTTTGAAATTTACCAGCAGCCGGAAGACGACGATGAAGAGGAAGAAGATGATTAAAATTATAAATTGTAGTTTTTGTACCCTTCATTCCATTTTTTTACTTTTAATAAGAATAAATGTATTGAATGATATTTTTTAATAAAAAGATTAATTCATAATTTATTTGTTTTTTTTTTCATCATGTAAGAAGTTATTAATATTAATTAGGTTAAAATTCAAATATACTCGTAATTCCTATATTTTCATTAACAATTCTGCAATTACATGGGCAGGTAAGAGTTGTTAAATAAATTAATACTGAATAAAAAGTGGATAGGTTGGGAAAAAAATGATAAAATATAATATAATAGTTAATAAAAACTGACAAATATTTATAATCATTGATTTATCGATAGTTCATCAACTATATATGGCGCGTTTTCGACCGGAGGCAATGGTTGACCTGAAATGATCCTGTGACCGCGCGCTCTCCGCCCTCTATCTCGAAAACGGTTCACCGTATGAAAAATTTCATTAAACAAAATTTGTAGAGAATTTTGTATTCTACAATATTTATAATAAATACAAATAGCAAAAAACCCATAGGAAATGAGATATTTACAAAAAAGCGCAAAAAACCGATTTTTGTGACCTTTGACCTTGAAATTTTATAGTTGCGCACACACTACCATATGTAGGTTTTGAGACAACTTTTAGGGTGGGTGTCAGTATACAAGTATTTACAGACTTACAGCTGGGTATCTCAAATTCCGAGATTCTTACCTAATTTAAGCTTAAATGACTGACTGAAAGTTTTTCGACCGATAGTTCCTATGGCAGCTATATGCTATAGTCATCCGATTTCGACCAAAAACTTAGTGAGAATCATGGGAAGGGATAGTTAATCATGGGAAGGGATACGTACTTTGGAGGCGTTTCCATTTAAAACAAAAAAGTTTTTCTCTTTAAGACTAGTTTTTCAACCGATCATTCCTATGGCAGCTATATGCTATAGTCATCCGATCCGGCCGGTTCCGACAAATGTGCAGCGTATTTGTACCAAAAGACTTTGTTCAAAGTTTGGTGAGGAAGCTTTAAAACTGACGGAGGAGATAGCATAGAAACAGACGGACAGACGGACAGACAGACAGACGGACAGACGGACGGACGGACAGACGGACAGGGCTAAATCAACTCAGCTCGTCGTGCTGATCAAGAATATATATACTTTATGTGGTCGGAGATGCTTCCTTCTATGCGTTACAAACATCCGGACAATTTTATAATACCCTTTGCAAGGGTATAATAATAAATAAAACGCAAACCAATTTGTCATTTGTTACACATATAACAATAACAAACACATACCGGAGCACATAACATGGAAAGCTCAAACAACAAAACACAAATACCTGCTGCACTCGGATCAGAACATTATGTCTCTGGGCAGCTCCGGGCAGCTTATTCTTTTTTTATATTAATCTATTATTATTAACAATTAATAATAATAAACATAAACATCGGAATCGATCGACATCACAACTAAAAGCTTAAGGGAAAGTACAAGCAGTAAACGAAAAACATTCACAAAAGGTCATTTATGATTTTCTTTTGTTTTATACGATGTACCACTTTAAACAATGTGTTAAATAATTCAAATCATAGTAAATACCTGTTCGAATGATATCCATATCATTAAGAAGCTATTGGACCTTTAATTTGTTAATTTGATTTCTTTGAACTTTATTGTCACTTTGAGACAAAACACAACGCACTGAAATGCCTAGCACGAGGGCTAACTTTAAGGGACTTTTTCACAGAGAGCGAATAGTCTCACTAAAAAAAACCGTTTGTTTCAAAAAGATAATTTATTTATGATATGATCGACATGCTTCAAAGTGTAAAATTTTGATTTCGGTTTTTTTATTTTTGTCGTATGGGAGCGACCACTGTGCACTGGTGGGCACGGCAGCACACACACGCACAGAGCGGCACGCACACCGAAACGCGCGTGCGCACTCACCCACACAAGCATGAGTCAAAAAATGACCCACATGAGTCAAAAAACACCTCACATGAGTCAAAAACACCCCAAATAGAAGGAGAGAGTTGCGATCCGTTCGCAAGAAGAAGTAGAATGGCAGTATCGCCAATTAAAGAACAGCCAATTAAAGAAAAGCCAATTGGAGAAACGCAAGCCGACCCACCGGAATCAAGTGCTATACAGCAAAGCTGCACAGCTCTGCGTGACCAGGAATGCAAAATTGCGAAGCTAGTAGAGATGCTTGAAGATGGCAAACGAAGATCCATCCACCAGCCCATGAGGGACTCCATTGAGAGTTTCAGGGCGCTTTATGCGCTATCTGCCATCCAGCTGCATGACGAAGGAGCCAAGGCAGTGATTAGGACACACCAATCATCACAGACATCACCACGGTTCAGAACCACCTTTGAACCCAAGAGAAAGCAGGGCTTAGGAGTACGAACGCCCCAAACCAAGCGATCTCGTGGACCAACCGGCACCGATGCCGCCGCTAGCGCACAAGATTTGGAGGATTCCACAAAGAACGCGGATACGCACGATACACCAATAGCAAGAAAAGATGGCGAAGATTGGCAGAAAGTCACTTCCAAAAAAACCTTTTGAAATAAGGGCAAAGGAAAGATAAAGGAGAAGACGTGACCAGATGCCATTGTTATCTCTGCGAAGGATCAGAAGAACCCAAAAAGGTAGACTTCTGCTGCATCTAAATAAGTCTGGCGAAAATACCTTGGCATTCAAGAGCTTGCTGGGTGAAAACGCAGAGGTTCGTAAACTAACTCATCATGTCAGAATGCAGGGACTTGGGCTAGGTCACCAACAGGGTGGACATCTGCGCAGCGTTGAAAACGCAACTTCTGCTAGGGGACATATCGCCAGAGGACACCACCCTACGCAAGGCGTACGGACTCAGACACCTTAAAAGTGGACATCTTAGCGCAGCGTTCGTGTTTAAGAACTCGGCAACTCCTAAACTGGGGGCTACGCACCGGTACGTATCGCCAGCAGCGTGGGTCTTTCAGCAGCGCACGTTACGCAAGGCGTACGGACGCAGACACCTTAAAGGTGTCGGCGGAGAACACCCGAAAGGCCCTAGCAATAGGATTTCTTAAAGTAGGTTGGGAGAGAGGCAGACTTCGCGAGAGGATAAACGACACTAAGTGTTTCAGATGCCTTGAGTTTGGCCATCTGGCAAGGCAGTGCAAAAGCGAGTTTGACAGGTCAAACCTGTGCCAACGATGCGGCGGAAAGGGTCACTTCGCAAGGGACTGCTCGAAAGACCCACTGTGCATGCTTTGCAGCGGAAAAAATAAGAACGCTAAACATATCGGTGGAAGCGGTAGGTGCCCCCAGTTTAGGAGTGCACTTGCCAAGCGATCATGAAGTTCTTACAGCTAAACCTTAAACACTGTGAAACAGCTCAGACTCTACTAAGATAATCCGTAAAGAAATGGAAAACAGAACTAGCCATTATATGCGAGCCATATAAAGCCATTGCTGGAGGCGGATAGACTGCTAGCAAATGTGGCAGAGCTGCCATATGGTCGCTAAAAACTCCACCTAAGATAGTCAACGCAGATCACGAAAGGTTCTTAAGGGCCAAGAGTAGCGGCGTCACCATTTATAGTTGCTATGCCTGTGCTATCGGAGGCCCGGCAACGACGTCGTGCTCTTCTTCTTCTTCCTTTGGCCATCACAACCGTTTTAGGTCTCGGCCGTTGCCACTAATGCCCGCCACTCGCCTCTGTCCCGAGCGACATTCCACAGAAGGACACTCCCAGTTTCGCAATGTCTCCCTGCCTGGTCCCATCTCCTCTTTGGTCGACCAGGCGGGGGTGCCTCCCAACTCTATCGCATGCCGATTGTACACGCTTTGCTGGAGCGTTATCATCCATACGGGTAACATGTCCTATCCAGCGCAAACGCTGTTGTTTTATGCGCTTGACTAGGTCAGTGTCCCCATAGAGCTCTACAGTTCGCGATTCGTTCCGGATGCGAAATTCGCCGCCAACGTTTAGAGGTCCATAAATCCTCCGAAGAACTTTTCTCTCGAACACGCAATTGCCGCCTCATCCTCTTTTGTCATTGTCCATGCTTCTGCGCCGTATAGCAGGACTGGGATGATAAGCGACTTGTATAGCGCAATTTTCGTTTTCCGAGAGAGGTCTCTGCTCTTGAACTCCTTATTGAGCCCGTAATAACATCGGTTTGCAAGCGTAGTTCTTCTTCGGATTTCAGACTGGTGTTGTTGTCGCTGGTAATCGTCGTCCCGAGGTAGACAAATTTCCTTAACAACCTGGAAACTGTAGTCTCCCATTGCAACAGATTGTCCGAGCGTAGACTCACTGCGCGTTGATAGAAGGTACTTCGTCTTATCCTCATTACCGCTAAGCCCATAAGTTTTGACTGCTTCTCTGTCTCTGAGAACGCCTCTTTTACCACAGATTCGCTTTTGCCGATGATGTCAATATCATCGGCATATGCAAGTAACATGTTATCTCTGGTAAAGATGGTGCCCGTTCTGTTAGCATTTGGGCACTGGCGCAGTATGTACTCCATCAGTAGATTAAAGAAGTCGCACGATAAGGTATCACCCTGCCTAAAACCTCTTTTGGTATCGAAAGGCTCAGAGCGGTCTTTACCTATTTTGACGGAGCTTTGTGTGCTTCTCAACGTCATCATGCAAAGTCGAACGTACTTTGCTGGAATACCAAAGGTAGACAGGGCTTCAAAGAACTTTGACCTTATCGGCGTGTCAAGGCGGCTTTGTAGTCAACAAAAAAAGGTGGTGGGTGTCGATACATCTCTCTTGGGTCTTCTCAGGATTTGTCGCAATGTGAATATCTGGTCCGTGGTGGATTTGCCAGGTCTAAGCCACACTGATAAAGGTTCAATCAGTTCACTTATTCTCGGCTTTAAACGTTCACTAGGATGCATGATAGAACCTTATATGCGATGGGAAGGAGACTGATCCCGCGGTAATTGGCGCAAACCGCAGGGTCTCCTTTTTAAATCTTGGTACACTTAGGTTCCAATCTTCGGGCTGCTTTCTTCGGACCATACTCTGCTAGGGTTGGTGCATGCACCTTACCAGCTCACCTCACCGCCAGCCTTGAACAATTCAGCGGCAAAGCTCATCAGCGCCAACGAATTTGTTATTTTAGCCTTTTTATGGCTAACAAGACTTCATTATGGTCCGGCGGATCTATCTCTATGTTATCATTGGTGGTGTCGCTTTTACTTCCCCAGAGGGCGGCATTGTGTTCGTCATCACCTCAGCAGGTTAGAGAAATATAGCTTCTCCATTTGTCTAGTGCCACTTCGGTTTCTGACCAGATTTCCGTGCTCGTCCTTCAAAAGTGTGACTCTGGGCTTAAAACCTTCGGTTAGTTGCCCCTATTATCTTTTGGTCGAATTTTTCGAGTCTCCTCCTTCCGAACAGCACTTCGACTTCCTCCCTCATGCGCTTTTCCCTGCTCATTTTTCTTCCTTCAAAAGGCGCTTCTCCTCTCTCTCCTTTTCTCTCGGTATCTCTCATTAACAGCCCGCGTTGCTCCCGACTGCAGAGTTCTCCTGTGGGCGGCGTCTTTATCTCTGCGTATAGCGCGGCGGCACTCATCATCTACCGTGACTGTTTTCAGGAGTTTTCGGTGAATCCGGAATCTCCTTGGCAGCTGTACTCATAGAGTGTAAATATGCTTCCACTGTTCGTCAACACCAGGAGGGCCGGGTGGGGTTTCCCTGAGCAGCTGGGTGAGTTTTGCTGGTAGGCTTGGGATGTCCGTTGCGATTGCAGCTTCTCAACGTTCAGCTTTCGGCGTGTATTAGACTGTGCGGCATGAGCCACACTGAGCCGTGTGCGTACTTTGGCTGCACAAGGTAGTTATCCGAGTCAATATTGGCTCCTCGGCGCACCCCGCACGTCTAGAACAATCGCAAAGTGATCAATCTGGTTTCGTATTGTTTGCCAGGGGACGTCAGGTCGCCTTGTGGTCGTTGCGGTGTTCAAATCTGGTGCTACTAATTGGCCCTTTCCGGCCCGGCCAGAAGTCTATTAGCCTCTTACCATTTCCGTTGGAATCATTGTGTCAGGCTAAATCGGCCGGTGGTCGGGCGATAAACTTCTTCTCTCCCGATTTGTGCGTTAAAATCGCCTAGCACGATCTTTGATGTCGTTGATCGGGGCAGCGCTCATATAGGTCTTCTAGGCGCTCATAGAAATCGTCTTTTTTCCGAATCGTTTCTTTTCTTCTGTCGGGGCGTGCGCACAGATAAGACTAATATTAAAATACTTTGCCTTAAGTCTGAGTGCGGCAAGTCGCTTGTCAACTGGTGTAAAGCTGATGACGGAGCGGCACAGTTCTTTTGTTGACTGCAAAGCCGCACCAAACTCGTGCTTCGAATCATGTCCACTGTAGTAAGATCTCCCATGGGGCGTTGGTTTCCGGATGTTATCCTCCTACACCCCTGTCCAGACCATCTTATTTCCTGAAGTGCGGTAATGTCCGCCGAATGTTCCTCGGACATCCACCAGCGATCCGCGCGCTCTCTATTGAGGGTGCGTACATTTCAGGTGCATATCCCTCAAATCGTGGTCCTTAAAAACGTTTGCGTGGGTCGTCGTCGGGGGGGTCCGTATCCGAGGCATTGTGTTAGTTTTCATTGGCGGGTGGGGGGTACGCCTATCGGGTGCCAAGCCCGATGCGACGCCCCCTGTTTGACCCCAGGGAGAGGGCGCCGCTCACGTTAGCCAGCAGCTTTGCGGATGCATTGCTCTGTTACCAGGGGTTACCACGGGGAGGTGTGAGTCGACTTGGGCCGCAGTTAAGCCAGGATCGCGCTGGGCTTTCCATGTTAAACCAATCAGATTCTACTTACTCCACACTTGAGATTGGTTTATGTTAACGCAGCAAAGTGCTACAGTATTTTAAATGCATAACACTGAGTACAGTGTATTCGATAAGTGTCATACTAATCCCTCCTTTTAAAAATAACGTAATTCTAGAGTTATTTATTGGTGTATATTAACATTATTATTCAAAAGGTGTATTGTTAGTTCTTATTTTATAAAATCTAGTGTATATAATTTTTTTTTAATTTTTTTGTATGTGTTATATTAAATAGAAAATTGTTGAAATTCTGTTCTTCGCTTTTTATTTTTATTGTTTCTATTATCTTATTTTTGGTTGATCAGACCTCTTTTTATATTTTTTTTTTTTAGTTATTATAAATTTTAACCTATCCTTATGTACCTTCTGTTTTTCTGTTGCTATCTCTAATTAAAATATTATCTTAGCTTTTACTTCTTCTACTGTAAAAGGGTCTAGATATTTAGGATCTAACTTATGACCTGTTTTCATTTCTTAGCAACACTTTATCTCCTACTGATATATCTACGTTCCTTACTACTTTATCATAGATTTCTTTATTCTTTCGCTTATGCTCTTCTAACATTATTCTAGCTCTTTTATAGGCTACTTCTAATCTATATTTGCTTTCTTTAGCGTAATCATCTATATTATATATAGGTTCTATATTATTTATGCTATTAAAATGTTTTTGGCAAATTATTTGTTTTACCAAAGACGAGTTCATATGGACAATAATTGTGTCCATAGATGGTGTCGTGTTGAAACAGTATACGAAATATTGAAGCCATACGTCCCAATCAGTTTTATCAACCGATATATATGAACGTATGTATTCATTAAAAGTTCGGTGGCTTCTTTCGACTGTTCCAACTGTCTGATGGTGGTGTGCAGTTGATGTTATATTGTTTATTTTTAGGTGTTTGCACAAATCATTAATTATTGAATTTTTTATATTCTGTTCCCATGTCCGTAATGAACGTCTTCATTGGACCGTACTTCAGAATAAATGATTCAAATATTGCCTTAGCAACGGTACTCGCATTTTATTTGGAATTGGAATCGCAACTAAATATTTAGTCAAGTCACATATTAAGGTGACTGCGTATTCGTTTCCATTATCTGACTTAGGTAGCGGACCAATAGTGTCTACTATAACCCTGTCGAAAACATTTACTGGTGTTTCGGTAATTGTTAAAGGAGTTTTTATATTTGTTGTCACTTTTGATTTTTGACATTTTTGACATTTTCGTATGTACTCAGTAATATCTCGAGTCATGCCTTTCCAAAAATAATGTCTTTTGACCTTGGCCAAGGTTTTTGCAATACCTGTGTGACCTCCTTGTATTGGATCATCTGGAATGTAGACAGTATAGCTTCTTTTTCTTTTACTTTTCTATTAGGGTCACCGGGTTGAGTAGCGCTACTCTCAATGATTTTAATGTTTTATTGCCCATTTGTTTAAAATTATCAATTGAAACTTGTTCAAAGATATTTTCCCACGGTGCCAGTTTGAGTTGGCTGATTTTATGTATACCGGCCTGCATTTCAAGCCTTTGGAAGAACTGACCTAAGTCTAGAATTCCATTAGTATATAAATCGCTAACATCATATCTTGCAATAATTTCCTTTCCATGTTTAAAGAAACATAGCATATTCTTTATTTGCAAGGTCACTACTTTACGTACTTCGTCGTTTTTGATGACTTCGTATACGTTGGGCTTTGAAGCTTTTTCTATAGATTGCATAGGCAATTCTATTTGATCTTTTCCTGCGCAGGTTTTTTTGTCTACTTTGGTATCTTGTAGTGACTTTCATTATATTTCTGTTAATTTCTTGCAGTTCTGTGATGGTTATTCTTGATAACGCATCAGCTACAAAATTGTCTTTTCCCTTTTAGATATTCAACCGTAAAATTATATTCCTCTAATTCAAGTCGCATTCGCGTAAGTTTGGAACTGGGATTTACCATTGAAAATAGGTACGTAAGTGCTCTGTGATCTGTTTTGACAGTGAAGTGTCTACCATAAACATATGGTCTGAAATGAGTTATTGCCCAATGAATTGCTGCCAATTCTTGTTCTGTTGTGCTTTTATTACTTTCACCCTTAGTAAACGATCTTGATGCATACGCAACTGGGAGTTGAAGTCCATTTTTGTTTTGAGTTAAAACTGCTCCACAAGCTTGCTTACTTGCATCCGTTATTATGCAAAATTCTTTGGTGAAATCTGGGTATTGTAACAAGTTGGGATTTATTAGTGCCGATTTGAGATGTTGGAAGGCATGCTGGCAGTCAGCTGTCCATTCGAATTTAACATCTTTTTACATAATCTTGTGATGTGACGAGAATATTCGGCAAAGTTTTGGATAAAACGTCTATAGTAATTGCAAAATGCAACGAATCGTCTAGCGCTGTCTGCATCATGTGGGACTGGGTAATTTTTTGATGACGTCGTATTTTTTGTCATCTGGCAAGATTCCTTTATCTGTGCATTTGTGTCCCAAAAATGTGACTTCATGCATGAAGAATGAACATTTTTCAGGATGTAACTTTAGGTTGTATTCTCTACATTTCTCAAAAACATCGGTTAAGTTTTTAAGCATATGTTTTTCGGAACAACCAATGACTATTAAATCATCCATATAAAGAAAAGCTTGAGATGGTTCTAGTCCGGAGAATGCGATAGTCATCATTCTCTGGAATGAATTTGGCGCTATTTTTAGACCAAATGGTAGTCGCGTGAAGCGATATGAACCATTGTTTGTTGAAAAAGACGTTATATCTCTTGAGCTTTTTTCAAGTTCAATTTGATGAAAACCAGACATTAAATCTAAGCATGAAAAAATATTTCGCTCTTCCTAGTTGATCTAAAATATCATCAATTCTAGGTAGTGGAAATTTATCCGACAACAGTTTTTTATTAATCTGACGATAGTCAATTACTAATCGCCATTTTTTCTTGTCAGAACCGGGAAGAGATTTTTCGGAACTAACAAAAGTGGGCTGTTATAAGGTGACACAGACGGTTCGACTATTTTATTGTCAATTAATTTTTGTACCTGTACTTGAATTTCGTCTATCTGACTGTGAGGATTTCTGTAATTTTTTATGTATACTGGTTCATCATCATTCAATCTTAGTTTTTGTTTGTAGAAATTGTTTGTTGTTATTGATTCGGTTTCAAGTCCGAATACATCACTATATTCAGTGCATAAATCTGTTAGTTGTGACTTAAATTGTGGTGGAAAGTTTTTTGTTAATTGAGATATGACAGTTTTTGCTCTTTCTTCGGAGTTAGTTTGAACTATATCGTAGTTCGAAAGTGATTCATATTGTAAATTTTTTTATATTCACTATTTGATCTGTACTGGTTGTATTCAGTAATCGGACAAATGCATTTTTGGTTGTAGCAATTGTATTTGCAACATAAATGCCATTTTGAATTTCTTGGTTGGGGATTAATACGCTATCTTCATTGCAAAATGTAAATCTACTATATGGAAATCGTGTGGAATTATGTATTTGTCTGTCTGTATCTCGATTGAAGTTAATCCTTTGGATTTAATTAGTTCCTGGCCTATGCCTTGAATACTGATTTTATTGTTTTCCTGAATATCATGAAAGATATCAGAATTTTCTTTTAAAAGAGAAATGTCTGCACCTGTGTCTATTAAAAAGACAAGTTTTTTATTTGTTTCTACATTAGTAAAATTTACGAATATGTTTTGACTAAGATTGATGGTGTGAACCTTATGGTTTTTTACTGTTGTGCATCTAAAGGCTGTTGGGAGTTTCCCGAGTTATTCTGGGCTACTCTTACATTGTTTCGGTTATTATTGTTGTTATTATTTTGGCCTCTATTGGAATTATTATTATTTCCATTGGCATTACCTCGGCCTCCACGGTAATTGTTGTATTGGTTACCGTTGTTGTTGTAGTTATTTCTGTTTTGGTAGCTGCCATTTCCTCTACCACGATAATCGCCTCTATAGTTGTTACCCCTATAGTTGTTACCTCTATAGTTATTACCTCTATAGTTTTTACCTCGGTAGTTATTATTTCTTTGGGAATACATTACTGTATTCACACAACCGGTAACTCTGGTACTGGTACGGATGTAGGCGCTGACGGCTGCATCCATAGTTGTACAGAAACCAGATTCTAAAATCGTTTTGACACTTTCGTGATCGGTTTTCTTAATCATCGTGTCAATGGCCTCGCTTGTGCTGAGAGTATCTGCATTTTCGGCGGGTATGCCTTGGTCTATATATGCAGCTTCAAGGAGTTGTCGCAAATTCCCAACCTCATTTGTAAACTGGGTGGCTGTTTTACCTTTTTTGGGTAAGTGTAGCCATTTTTGCCTTTACATTGGCGGCTGTTTCACCGACAATTATGTTCTGTAGTTTTGTTATTATCACTTCTATTGTAGTCTCATTTCGGACCTTGTAAAGGGTTGTGCCAGTTATTTTTGATTTAATTAATTCAATTGCAATTGCCTCATGATTTCCCTTGGTCAGGTTGACTATCCTTAGAGCAGTTAAGAACTTCTCAAGATGGATTTTCTTTCCATCAAATTCAGGTACTGCTTGGGAAATTTCCCTTATGTATGCCCTCTGGGCAGCGCCTGTATCAACCATGATTAGGCTGCTATCTGAACTTTCTCCACTATCGGATAAAATGTCTTTGGACTCTAAAGTGATAACTGCTGGGATCGTTAGGTTAGTTAAATCTTCTTCTTCTACTTGAATATCCTGAGCTTGAATTTCTTCGTCTTCGCCAATTTCAAACTTAATAGGTGTATTTAAGATAGAAGGAATTTCTATATTCAAGCTATGCTTGTCTTTTATATTTTGGAGATTGTTTCTCAACCTTGTTAAAATTCTTGACGTTTCTGACCAATGATCATTGGTTAATATGTCTTTATGCTCGTATATCAATAATCGTGCTTCATTAAAGGAGTCAACTAAAGTAAAGGCATGCTTATTAATTGTGTCTTTATGTATATGCCTATTCTGAGTTAGACATTTATAAGACTTTTCAAACCTAGTTTTTATTTCTTGGATTCGCTCAGAAATTTCTAGCCATTCCATAATAAATATAAGCAATTAAGTCAATCATTTGGTAACTTTTTGGTACTTTAAATCTTATCAAGGTCGTTGGCCTTGCTAATATATTTTTTCTTTAAGCACCTATTGTGCAGTTTGTATATTTTGAAGAATAGATTTGCACTCATAATCACAACTATGATGATCAATAGTGTTGTTACTAGTCCCAAATCTTTGTTTTCAACCTCAACTTTGTTAATGACATTTGCAGTAGAATCTACCGTTTTTGTGTCGATTAACCCCATGTTGGTTGTATTATTTTTTATGTAAACTATATTAAAACTTTGGGATTGTGGCTCATTACTTGGAAAATCTAAATCTTTACTTATACTGTTACTATTCATTAAACCTTACAGTTCGAAAATTTGTATGGCTTGCATACGAAAGTTTTGAGTTTCTTAGATTGAAAAATTTGATTTTATTTAAATTTATTTGTAATAATAGAAAATCATCATTTATGGGAAAATTTTTTTTTTTTTTTTTTTAAAAGTTATGTTTTGCGAAAAACAGAATTGAAAAAAAAAATGATTAAAATAATCTTCCTTTTTTTTTTTTTTTTTTTGAGACCGTCTTGAGACGGTGAGAGTTTTGGGGAATTCAGGTTATGGGTCACATTTTTCTCTACCTATATAAAATCTTTTCGGGCCGTTTAAGTAGACAGCTCAAAAGTGCAATGGGTCTTACAATTTGTTTTTTGAATTTCATTTTATAATATTAAAAATTTTTTTTTTTCTTTATAATCTAAATATGCTGCTCATCGGGGACGATCTTCCTTCAGCTGCTGCTGTTGTCCTGGGCCTATTTGATTAAGGCGTTGCCGGTGCTGGGCTGCACAGGCTATTTAGCTTCTTCTGCAGGTGTACTCACACGCCGGTGTGTACATCGGACCCTTACAATCTGCTGGGCACGTCTTTTTGTTGTTTGGGGATCTGCTTCTCTGTTGGTGGTTTAATTTTAGTATATGTTTTTGCAATGGACTTTAAAATTTTTAGAGTTTTCGAATGTAGAGTTTCTGTTCGATTTTTGTTGCACTTGTTGCTTTAGAAATACTAACTCCTCTTGGAGTTCACAAGCAGATTCCCACTTTGGGGGATTTTCGCTATTCAATGCCTTTCTTATCTCGGCAATTCTTTTGAATAGTTTGCAACGCAACCCTCCTTTTTTATTGTGAGGTTTCATTTTTTGTCGAATTTTATTGAAACTCTGACACTCTACTCACTCTGTATTTCGGATTAGTCATCCTTCCTTCTAGGTCTTCCTTCCTGAATATATGACGTATTTGGCTTCCTTCCTTCCTTCTATATCTTTCTTCTTGAGGTTTTTTCTTTCTTCCTTCTATATCTTCCTTTGATCTTCAGCCTCCAGGCTCAATTTCACGGTCGCCATGTAATCCCCACAGTTACCCATATAATATTCAAGCTATTGAAAACACTTGGTTTTTAAGTTTAGTTCTTTATTTTAACTGAGGCACAGCGTGCACTCGATCTTTACTGCTTTGCATATTTTTTCATAATGATCAAATATATAAAAGACTGCGACTGTGCTGTCGGAGAAGCCGGCGGCAGAGCAGTCAGAATTGTTATCTATGTATATGCTACGAAAGGGAGAGCGAGTTATGTACAATTGGTGGCAGCGGCCGCGCGTGCATGCTGAGTAAGCGCTTTGGCTGTCCAATGTGTGTGTGTGTCAAATTACTCCACACTTGAGATTGGTTTATGTTAACGTTGCAGCAAAGTGCTACAATGTTTTTTAAATGCATAACACTGAGTACAGTGTGCATTCGATAAGTGTGCATACTACAGAACACCATAAGTGTCTACGAAAAGTGTCATGTGCGTTTGGTATGCTGTTTTATGTATGACGCTCGTTATACAAAGACACACGAGCGCAACACACAACCACATATACATCCGCAAAAAACACTTCGAAAGTATGCTTTCGGCAAAAATGTCAGTGAAAGACAGGAGAGAAACAGAAACGAAAAATGCGGTCTTTGCTCTGAGCGCAACAGAATTGACTTCATTAGTCATGCCGACTGGACCTGGACATGTGAGACAGCTTAAGACATGGGCAACCAGCTATCCCAGAAGATTACTGAAGCATGTGATTCATCCATGCCCGAAAGGAGAGAAAGCAGACACGGTGCTCCATGCTTTTGGTGGAATGTGGAGATAAGCCGACTGAGGAAAGCCTGCCTCTTAGCGAGACGGCGCTCGAAAAGAGCATGGCATCGCCCAGATTTCGAGGAGAAACTCAAAATTTTCAAAATAGCTAAGTAGCAAGGCCAGTGGCTTCCAACAAATATGCGAGGAGGCCGACATTGACCCGTGGGGTACGGCCTACAAGACAGCCACCAAAAAATTCGAAGCGCAGAAACTCCACGTGCTACGTGCCCCACTGAGCTTGAAGAATAGTTGAGGCGCTGTTTCCCCAGCACCTACCACTCTAATAGGACACCACGGACCTAGAGCAGGAAGTGTCTGTTGAAGAGGTGATAGCTGCATGTAAGCGCATTGGTAACAGGAAGGCTCCAGAGCCGAAAGGCTTTCCCAATAAGGCACTAAAGCTTGCGATCGCAAACAGACCAGACGTATTTGCTGAGACGTTTGGACGATGTCTGCTAGAGGTAGCTTTTCCAAAGGAGGTTAGCCAGCCGATGACCCGTCAGAATACAGACCGATAAGCCTCCTAGACACTATGGGGAAGATTCTGGAAAGGATCGTGTATACTCGACTTTTGGCAGTAGTCGTTGAAAAAAGGGCTTATCTGAATCCCAATATGGATTCCAAATGGCACGGTCTACGGTGGGCGCAGTCAAGGCGATTGAGGGAACTCGGTGGAGACTGGCACGCACACCGATATGCGCGCGAGCACTCACCCACACACACACACGCACCGAGAGCGCCGCGCACCCCGAAATAGGAGAGCGCACTCACCCACACACACACTCGCATGGCAGAGTCAGCAGCAGCGAGCAACAACAACAGCCAGCCAACCAGCAGCAGCGAACAACAACAACACGAGAGGAAGAGAAAGTCGGCATCAGTAGCCGGGTAGAGGCAAGTCCCCGACTGAGGGCTGGCACGCGACCGCAGCTGGGGTATGCAGATGGGAGAAAAAGAGAGACGTCAGCGGCAGATCGTCGATCGCCGAATTTGGTCTGGCTTAGAACTTTGGCAGCCGGCAGAATTAGTGAGTTTTGGACCGGGAGACCACACACAACAGAGCGAAGGAGTGAAGAACCGAAAAGAAAAACTTTAATGAAAGAGTGCTAATAGTGAAAGGTGGCCATCCCCACCAGCCCGAAGAAAACGCGAAGAGGTATCCTGGTGCCGTCTGTTGCCCCCCGACCTGACCAAAGAACACACGGAATGAACGCGGAGGCTGCCATCCCACCCGGCGGAAGAAAAGTAAAAGGGTTACCTAATGCCGGCTCGGTGTTTCCTCGTGTGTGCGGATTGTCGCCAGCTGTCTAACCTAACCCCAAAACCAGAGCAGCTGCGAGGAGAGAGTTTGGGTAAGCTAGCTGATCAGGACTTTGTTTTTCCCAATCCTGTTAGTTTTGGTGCGGTTAGGGAAAAAATAAAGTTAATGCAGGAAACTCTAGCAAAATAAAAAGCTAATTACAATTGGAATTACTGCTATTGGAGGACCCCAGCTCAGATCCAGGGATAGGAGGAGAAATCCGGAGACGGACGCAAAACTCATCCTGGCCGTAAGCCATCGGTGTGTTTCGATCCCGAGCTGTGTGAAGGCATGTTAGTGGTTTAGGTTTAGGGTGATCCGCCTCAACCTATCGTGCCTGCACAGCAGTGACCCGCGGTTTCATCTCCCTCCCGGTATCTGTTTCGTAGTACAGGCCCCGTCCCGGGGTCGAGAGGAAATTCGGGTCACGGGCCCCCATTTATTAAGAAATATTTTTCAACATAACGAAAATCATGTCGAGTTTTGTTAATGTTTAGATTCACAAATAATGTATTTTTCGGCTTTAAAAAAGTTAAGTGCATAATGTGGCAATTATCTTCGGCCGTAGTGCACCGATTTGTAAAAACCGTGAATAAAACTAAAGAAAATTTAATTAACTTTCCAAATGGGGTTGTTTGTTAAAATTGATTGAAATTTGCTGGAGTAATAAAAGGTTAAGTTAAATGTTTATGAAAATTTCAGTGATTTTTTTTATTTTCTTGGTTTTTGGTTTAGCATTTCAGTATTAGTCTTCACAATAGTCTAAATATATGATTTTGTCAAGATAAGCTGATTAATTACGTTATCATCTATACCGCGGTTTTGCAAAAGCAAAGGAATCGATGATTACGCTGAAATCCAACTGCCTTGCTAACTCGGAGTCCATACATAAAATTGCCAGACCAGTTAGACGCTTTTGTGTAGAACAAGATCTGTTGAAGTTTTTGACTCGCGATAAAACACTGAAGGAGCGTTCTCCACTTGCGACAGTAATAGGGAGAGTACAAAAAATCTCAAAGAAACGCAGTCATTTGGAAAAAGATCCAGAAGGTTTTTTCAGTATAGAGCGTTGAGCAATCCAAATGAAGGAAGGTTTTTTTTCAAAATTATCAAAACAATATGTTTGAGGTGGACGATTTCATCTTTCAACTCTTCGAAACGTGGTGATTTTCCATAAAAAGAGAACACTTCATTCAAATTTTTAACTGCTCTGAATCTTTTCGTCATTCCTGCAATTACCGAATCGATGTTGCTGTGGAAAGTGTTGGTCTTCAATTTTTCTTCTTAAGAATCGATATCGATTTGTGGACTTTTGAAATACTTTTGAACGTTTTCTTTTGCCAATTGTTGGCAAAGTTTCAGGAATGCTCCATCCTCTTGCGACAAGTTTACATTCTCTCAGAATATGATCCCATTGATTTCAAATGAACTGCAAGTAAAAACAGAGAGCCTACAGATTGTCAACTTCAACGACTGTAGTAGCTCTTCTTGCTTGAAGGAAGACGTTACTCTCATTGATAGCACTCAAAATTTTGAACCAAATCGACGACATCAAAATAAATTCGAACGTATTCATGTATATTTGAATACCGTTGATGGCCCGGAGAGTCTCCGCTGTCAAATTGAGTTCCTTCAATTCGTGAAGTGCTTCTTGTATTCCAGAAAGATGTTTAGCGAAAGGTTTAACCATCGCTTATCGGACAAACTGTGAAGGGAAGAGGGAATTTTCTTTTGAAGGTGTTCCCATCGTTGAGGGCTTCCACTGAATATGTTGTAACATTTCTGAATGACTCCGAAAAGTGTTAAAGCTTTTGGACAACATTCAGCAGAATCGGCACCACAAAGGTTCAGGCTGTGAGCTCCGCACGGTGAATAGACTGCGTATGGATTTTCATCACAAATTATGTTTTGTGCCCTTTGGTACTGACCACTCATGTTTCTTGCGTTGTCATATCGTTGTCCTCGGCAGTCGATCAATGGAATATTATGTTTGTCCAACGTTCCTAGGATCAGCTTCGCGATATCTTGACCAGTTTTTTTATTACAATGAATGTATGAAATCGGGAAGCGCTCATTCATTACCCGCTGCACCACACCACGCCACAATAAGTACATCCCGATAATGGCTCTTTCTGACTCCTTTATATCTTAAATCTGTGATTTTCCAAAGATTCGGTATTGTGCAGAAATCGATCATATAATAGGGAAGACCGCCAAAAGCACCATGCCATCCATATATATAGCTACTTAAAATAAAACACAGCAAGTCACCCTGCATCACAACCGGCCACGATTACCAGAGACTGCACATGAAAAGTCAGCCGTCCAGCCAGGCGATTTTGGGGCAGCCTTCGGATAGCACATTCACTGTTAATAAATAGCACATTTTGTTCGGATTATGAACTTAGCAGAAGTGGCGTAGAGCTAATGCATTTAACTAATAAACAAACAGTACCGAGTTCAAATCCCAGTAGAGGTAGGCTAATCGAAATGTTATAAAAAAATTACAAATTACATACAGCACAAACAACACGGTAGTAGTAATTATGTTGCGCATTGTTCTAAGGAATACTACAAACATTAATGAAATTGAGAAACAACCAATTTTTCTTATTTCATTCTTTTGGTTGATAATACCGTCAGGGCCTTATTATATATTGATAGAAGCAAGACTCGTTGTGTGGTGTTCCATGTTGAAGAGCTGCTTGTATTTAAGACTATACCATATTCCAGCGGTAGGTTTTCCCATACTTGAAAACATTGCGACTTGGTTCCTACTAAAAAGTTCGCCGCCATAAAGGGTATACGATGCGGTGGTAGTGTTAAAATTTTATTCATAGATCGAAAATGACGCTCTAGTGTGCGTTCAAAAAGTTCCGATTGGCCTGTTTCCAAATGTAATGCATACGTGGGCGTATTTTGAGGAAGATAAAATGTTCTTTTGACAAAGTACCTGAGAAGCTTTTCAACTTCTTCGTATTTAGAGTATCCCCAGACTTCAGCTTCGTAGCACATTATTGATTTTTCTGTTGCTTGACACATCTTATATTTTGAACTGGCGCTTACGTTTTTCTTTCTAAATAGCGTGCTGTTTATAGCGGCTTTAGAGTCTCGCAGCTTTTGCTGTAGGTGCTTGTGAAATGACATGTTTTGCGTGACCGTTATGCCCAGATATTTATTGTATTAATTTAAAGACTCCACTTTTTGGCAATACCTATTTGTCGCATCTATCATTGTCTGTAGCATTTCTGGGCTGTCTGCAAATAGGAACATGTCGTCCGCATACATAAGTACTTTGAGGTGCTTTTGTCCCATCTGTACTCCTCCGGGAAGATCTGCTGCAATATAATTTACATATGGTGCGAAAAGCAGAGGACTGAGCAGACACCCTTGCTTAACTCCAAGATTCGAGTCAAACCATTGTGACAAAGTACTGCCATCCCACACTGCCGTTTTGTTCCCGATGCTTTCCAGCTTATACAGAAGCCTCTGTCTGTTCACAGTATCAAAAACCGCTTTGAAACCTATGAAGAACAAATATAGTTTTCTTTTCTCTTCCAGAAAAGTCTTTGCCACCGTTGTGAGTACGAATAAGCAGTCTACAGTTGTGTACCCTTTTCGAAAACCAGCTTGATTTAAAATCGATGTGAGCGTTTTCGCAATAGTCTTCAGAAACGATATTCCTCTGTAACTCTCTGCATCTGTAGGGTTTCCTTTTTTCCAAATTGGGTATATGATATTTTTTTGAAGGCTTTTTGGAGCTTCTCCTGTATCGTATATGTGGTTGTAGGTCTGCAGTATTATTTCGAGGAAGTTGTCTGAGGCATTCATAATGAATTTCGCTGGGACACGATATTCTCCAGGTGCCTTGTTTTTCTTGCTGTTGCACATTGCAGTCTTTAATTCATGGATATGAGGGTTATACGATGACAATGGCTCTATAGAAGGCGCTAATAAAAGGCTTTGGAAGAATTCGGCTAGCTTGTTGTTGACCAGAAAGATTTGCTGTCCTTTATAAGAGATATGGAGACTTCTAGTTTCTTATATTATTGCCTTTGCATTGTTAGGCAAAGTTGCTTGTAGCTGCTATTTTTCTTCTCGTATTTTGGACTTGCATTTGAATTCCTTGCTTTTTTCAACATTTGCATAGATGCTTTTCTGGCTTGTTCACATTCCTTGTCGTACTTCTTAAATTGTTAACATGAAGGTTTTTGCATAAATTGGGCCGCTTCTTTTATTAGCTCGGCTTGTTGCGAGGCTTGCGTTAGCATTTGATCTGTTGGCAATCTTTAAATATTGAGGTCTAGCGTTTTTCTGTACTTTTCACTGTGCTTATCATACCATTTTAGATTAGGTAGCAAATTTGGGGGCGGGACAACCAGTACTTTTTCCAAAATAATATCTATTGCTAGCGGCATGTGGTCCGAGAAGATCTCTCACGAATGGTGAAATCCTTCACCCACATATACCACTTCTCCTTGGAGCCTTGGATTAGGCAGAATTTTTTTGCAGTCCAAACACAAAACAATGAACAAAAAAAATAGTAAGAAAATTATTGAGGTTCGGGCCATAGCCACATTAATTCTGCGTCCATTGAGTCCTACATCATTAAAATCGGTTCAGTAGAACTTGAGGAAAGCTGCGAACCAGTTTCAAAAAAGTGGTCTCGAGAAAAACGCGTTAAAAGTTTGCAGTTGCAAGAAAATTTGGCTCACCTTAGGTCACTAAAATGGCTATATCTCCGAAAGTTTTCCGAATTTCGAAAAATCGTATTGATATTTTTGAATGTCTAAGCTAAAAGAAAATGTGAAAAAAATCGAAAAAGAAATTTATCTAGACCAGAAGATTGCCTTAAACGGTTTTCCTCAATTAAATTTCGCAAATAGGTTTTTAATATCTTCAAAGAAGAAAAACCTTTCGGCAGTCGATGTTGTAATTGGCAATGCCATAAAAATTTGCTGTAGAATACAAACATTGGGAAACAATATGGAATCTGTGTTCTGCATTGCTTCTTGCAGGAACTTTGGATCCCAGCGGTGGTCATGTGTCGTCTTCAAAGTTTTATTTCGGAAAGTACCTCAGCCTTTGATTATAACAAACCTTAAACGCATTTCTGCAGTTGCATTTGATTTTGAATGGTCAGAGCTAGCTTTTGTCATTCCTGATAAACTTCTGGGAATTAAAATAGAAATGCCATTTTCGGTGCAGAATGCTGAAACCTCAGAAAATATGTTTTCAAGCGCAGTTTCTGCATTTTTTCTTTTTATATTTTGTACCAGAAGTACAAAGAGTATATGTAACGGATTACGGCCAAGATACAGGCTGGTGGTCGGCATAGGAGAGAGCGCACGCGGTAATGTTCCGGATCTAGCTCGTCATCTATTGGGGTGGTGGTCTTGCTTCTCTCCTCTGGTTGGCCTTTACATGCATATCAATTTTAAATTCGTGTGCTCTGAAAAGCTGAAAGCATTTTTTTTTTTAATTTTAAATTATTTATTTATTTAGACATCTTAAGGGTAAATTTTACAATCTGCTTTTACTATTTGAAGTAACTTATATTATAGGGGGATGTTATTCTATTAATTTATTTTGTTGCATGTTTGGGGTTTGTTTTTGTGTGTGCTTAGATGTAAGGATTTTAACTCTAAGATTAAATTTTAGGTTGGTAAAGGAGTAAGGGGGTATATGGTTTTAAAAATGTCTAGCCGGTAAGTTGGAGTCTCAATCAGGTTTTGTGCAGCCAATTCGTTGCCTATGTTTGCACTAAATCCTCCAATTAGCCAGGTCACCTGGGTGGATCCTTTGGAGCCTGCGTCTTGCTTTGATCCCTTTGATCCTACGCTATCGGAGTAAGCGCCTGGCGAGGTTGTTTGGGTGGGCGGTGACCTTATACAAGTACCTCGCTGCTTGGCTCCTGATTGTGTCGCCAACCATCGGAACGCCACAATCTCTCTCAATGTCTCGAGTTCGGATGAACCACTCGGCACCAGTAATCCTCCTCAGGATTTTGGCCTGGAAGACCCTGATTTTGTTCAGGTGGGTGTTCGCGGCGATGCCATACACCTGAACGCCGTACCTCCAAATCGGTGCCAGGATCACTTTGTATATGAGGATCTTGTTCCTTAGCGAGAGTTTGTTGTTGGCGTTGAGTAACCAACTCATCCTCTTCGCCTTGCTGTGAAGCTTGCCTGCAACTTCGGCGTCATTTTTTTTAAAGGTAAGCCAGTGTCAAGTGTCACTCCAAGATACGAGGTGTGTTCAAAAAGTATCGCGAATTTTGTGTTTTTTCAAAAATTATTTATTTATTCATGAATATCTATTTTGTCCCCTTCAAAGTAATCCCCATGAGATATTATACACTTGTGCCAACGGTTTTTCCAATCTTCGAAGCACTTCAAAAAATCATTTTTTTTTATCTTGTTTAGCTCCTCCTTCGATGCCGTCTTTATCTCGTCAAGCGTAGCGTAACGTCGTCCTTTCATGGGCCTCTTCAGTTTAGGGAACAAGAAAAAGGCACAGGGGGCCAGATCTGGGGAATACGGTGGCTGCGGCATCATTAGTGTGTTGTTTTTGGCCAAAAAGTCGCGCACAAGCAACGATGTGTGAGCAGGGGCGTTATCGTGGTGCAAAAGCCAATTTTTGTTCTTCCACAAATCCGGGCGTTTCTGGCGGATTGCTTCGCGCAAATTGCGCATAACTTGCAGGTAATATTCCTTATTGACCGTTCTTCCCTGTGGCAAGAACTCACAGCCCCTCAAACTCCATTCGCGACTGCGCGTTTTTCGGTGGTCGGAGCTCCATGGTGTGGCTGGTTCCCAAACCCACGATCGTCCAGTATGACCCCGACAAATTTGGGTCGTCGCGGACAGAGTTTAACATCTCATTAGCAATGTTCATGCGATGCTGTTTTTGGTCGCAATTGAGCAATTTTGGTACGAATTTCGCGGCGACCCGTCTCATGCCCAAATCATTGATAAAAATCGAATGGCACGGGCCAATCGATATGTTTAGGTCCTCAGCAACTTCTCTAACGGTGATTCGACGATTGGCTAATACCATTTTCTCCACTTTATTAATTTTTTCGTCTGTTGTTGAAGTGCTCGGGCGTCCGGCACGCTCTTCGTCGTTCACATCTTCTCGGCCTTCTGAGAACATTTTGTACCACCGATAAGCGTTGCTTCGGTCCAAGGTAGCTTCTCCGTATGCCACAGTCAACATTCGGAATGCATCCGCGCACTTAATTTCGTTTTTCACACAAAATTTGATACAGGTTCTTTGATCCATTTTTTGAATAGGTAAAAATCGAAGACGATCCAAAACACGTGCAAGCAAAGCAGCTGTCAACAATTAAGTGAACATTCAAAATGGCCGAGCTTGTCGGCATAAGTGAGAGACATGAGTACCAACATAACGCCACAAAAAAATCGAAGTTCGAATATACGTAACCCGCGAAAATTCAAAATTCGCGATACTTTTTGAACTCACCTCGTACTTGTGGGCCAGTTTGTGAGGGAGGACCTCTCCATACAGGAAGACGCCAGGGCTACTGTCTCTTCTGATCGTATGGGTGACAGATACGCACTTTTCAGGGTTGATGGAGATGTTCCAACGACGGGCCCAGTTCTCAAACCTTTTGAGATACTCTTGCAACGCGTCTGTTGCCGAGTATAAGCATCTGTCACGAGACATGATCGCCGTGTCGTCGGCAAAGGTGGCGATTAGAAGGTCCTGCGGCTCCTCCAACCCTATCTCCTCAACTTCTTCGACCTCGGAAAATCCATGGCGTCATCGGATTGAGCATCTTCAATTAGCTCCGCAACTTGCTTTCGGAAAGGAACTAATTTCTGATAGCCGTGCTCTCTCCTAACATCTTCAAGAAATGATTCTCGACGACTACAAATTTCACGAAGACGAGAAACGGAATTGATTTGGATATTTAAAAGTTCGTGACGAATTTCAGGTCTTAAATTTCGTCTAAACGTTTCAATGATGGATCTTTCGGACATTGGAGTTTCCAAACTGTCCATTAGCTGTTCCACTGCATCATAATAAGTATCAGAACACTCCTTTTCGCGCTGTTTCCTATCTCTGATTGCCTCTCTAATATCAATATCGGTACGAGAATCCCCGAAATTGTTTACGATGTGCTGCGCAGAGCAGATCCCATCTCATAATCGTTGTTGATTTGTGGAATCGCCAATAAAATTCACGCGCCTTTCCTTCAAACAGCAAACTTGCGCTGCCACAAAGCACTGACCAATTTCCTTCGAGAGTTTGAGACGCTAACGCTTCTTCTTCTTCTTATTTGGCCCGATATTTCTGTCACAACCGTTTGACGGTCTTGGCCGCTGCTACTAATGCCCACCACTCGCCTCTGTCTTGTGCGAGCTGGCACCAGTTGTTCAGTTCAAGCTCCTTTTTTTGTTCCCATTTTTTTTTTTCCCCCCCCCTTTTCTCTTTCCCCCTCCCACCCCCCCCCCCCCCTTTCCCGCTATAGCAGGACTGGGATAATAAGCGACTTGTATAGCGCAATTTTCGTTTTCCGAGAGAGGGCTCTGCTCTTGAACTCCAAACTAAGCCCGTAGTAACATCGGCTTGCAATAGTTATTCTTCTTCGGATCTCCAGACTGATGCTGTAGTCACTGGTGATCATCGTTCCGAGGTAGACAAAGTCCTTTACAACGTTAAAGTTGTACTCTCCCATTGCAACAGATTGTCCAAGACGCTTTTACCTCTTTTACCTCTAAGCCCATGCGTTTTTACTGCTTCTCAATCTCTGAAAACACCTGGCTAACCGCCCGTTCGTTGTCATCGGCATATGCAAGTAGCATTACATCTTTATAAAAGATGGTGGCCGATCTGTTAGCATTTGGGCACTGGCGCAGTATATACTCCATCAGCAGATTAAAGAAGTTACACGATAAGGTGTCACCCTGCCTAAAACCTCTTATGGTATTGAAAGGCTCGGAGAGGTTCTTTCCTATTTCGACGGAGCTTTGTGTGCTTCTCAACGTCATCATGCAAAGTCGAACTTACTTTGCTGGTATACCAAAAGTAGACAGGGCTTCGAAGAACTTTGACCTTATCGGTGTGTCAAAAGATGGTAGGAGTTGATTTTCGTCGCATGGGTTTTCTCCAGTATTTTTCTCAATGTGAATATTTGGTCTATGGTGGATTTACCGGGTCTAAAGCCACACTGATAAGGTTCGATCAGTTCGCTCATTCTCGGCTTTAGACGTTCACATAAGATACATGTCAGAACCTTATATGCAACGGGTAGGAGACTTATCCCGCGGTAATTGGCGCATATTGCAGGGTCTTCTTTTTGAAGTATTGGGCAGAGAACACTTAGACTCCAATCTTCGGGCACACTCTCTTCGGACCAAATTCTGCATAGGAGTTGGTGCATACCAGCTCCTCACCGCCAGCCTTGAATAATTCAGAGGGCAGCTCATCGCTAACCAAACTTCTTTATGGTCCGGTGGGTCTATTTCTATATCATCGATTGGTGGTTCCACTATTTCTCCAGAGGCGTCATTGTGTTCATTATCACCTCCCAGCAGGTTGGAGAAAGTGGTTTCTCCATTTGTCTAATACCACCTTTGGATCTGTGACAAGATTTTCGGCTTCGTCCTTACATTGTGAGGCAACGGGCTTA
Organism: Lordiphosa collinella; assembly: GCA_018904265.1. Lineage (NCBI taxonomy): Eukaryota > Metazoa > Arthropoda > Insecta > Diptera > Drosophilidae > Lordiphosa > Lordiphosa collinella. The sequence goes on along the minus strand of JAEIFV010000172.1, from coordinate 428,694 downwards.
AAACCTTTGGCTAGTCGCCGAACTTTTTGGTAGAATTTTCGAGTCTCAAGCTTTCGACTTCCTCACGCAAACGCCTTTCCTGCTCATTCTTTTTCCTTCTGAAAAGGCGCTTCTCCTCTCTCCTTCTCTTCCGATATCGCTCCTTGACAGCTCGAGTTGCTCCCGACTGCAGAGTTCTCCTGTAGGCAGCGTCTTTCTCTGCAGTAGCGCGGCGGCACTCATCATCGTACCATGACTGTTTTCGGGAGTGCTCGGCATATCCGAGAGTCTCCTTGGCAGCCGTACTCTTGGAGTGTGAAATATGTTTCCACTGTTCACTTATACATGAAGGGAAAGGTGAAATTTTTTTGGAGCAAATGGGTGAGTTTTGTTGTGATTGCAGCTTCTCGACTTTCAGCTTTCGACGTGTACTAGAGCGTGCGGCATGTGCCACACTGAGCCACGTGCGTACTTTGGCTGCAACAAGGTAGTGATCCGAGTCTATATTGGCTCCTCGGAAAGAACGTACGTCTAGCACACTCGATAAATGCCTTCCGTCTATCACAACGTGATCAATCTGGTTTTCCGTTTTATTATCAGGGGACCTCCAGGTCGCCATGTGGTTGTCGTGGTGTTTAAATCTTGTGCTACTAACGACAAAATTCCTGCCCGCAGCAAAATCTCTTAGCCTCTCTCCATTTTTGGAGGTTTCATCGTGCAGGCTAAAACGGCCGATTGTCGGACTAAAACCGGGTTCTCTCCCGATTTGTGCGTTAAAACCGCCTATCACGATCTTAGTGTCGTGATCTGGGCAGCGCTGTACGTTCCAGGCACTCATAGAATTCGTCTTTCGTCGCGGCGTCCTTGTCTTCTATTGGGGCGTGCGCACAGATAAGGCTAATATTAAAATATTTTGCCTTAAGTCTGAGTACGGCTAGTCGCTTGCTAACAGGTTTGAAGCTGATGATAGAGTGACGCAGACTGCAAAACCGCACCCAAACTCGTGCTTTGTAGCATGTCCGCTATTGTAGATCTCCCAGGGGGTATTGGTTGATGATTTTCTCGACGTGTTCCCTTGTCCAGTCCATCGCATTTCCTGAAGTGCGGTAACGTCTGTTGAATATTCTTCGAGGACTTTAATTAACTGTTTAACAACACCCTCCCTGTTGAGGGTGCGAACATTCCAGGTGCATATCCTCATATCGTGGTCCTTAAAACGTTTGCGTGGGTCGTCATCTATGGTGATCCCTATCCGAGGCATTTTTTTTTAGTTTTCATTGGCGGATGAATTAGACGCTAATCGGGTGCCAAGCCCGAAGTAACGCCCCCTATTTGTCCCAGGGAAAGGATCGACGCTCACGTTAGCCAGCAGTTTGGCGAATGCATCGCTCTGTTACCAGGGGTTACCACGTGGAGGTGTGAGTCGACTTGAGACGCAGTAAGCCAGGATCGCGCTGGGTTTACCATGTTAAACCGGTCAGCAACTTTACCTCACTACATACGCGCCCATAACCACAGGAGAGTTCCTGCCTTCCAAAGAAGCCGTTAACGCTTCGGCCCAATATATTAAATTGTCAACGCAGATGCCATCGGGATTTCCACTAAACCTCAATTTCTAGCTATTTAGAATGTGACCGACTTTATCAGGTCGCTGCTGCAAATCGGACTGATGACTTGGCGGTTCTGAAGGTGAAGGTGCAATTGAACTAAGTTGATCAATATCTCTTGAACTAAGTTGATCAACATCTCTTGTTTCGCCCCTCGGGTCAGACCTAATCGACTGACTAATTGCTTGAACTTGTGCCATAGCCGGCTCCAATTGTGCTGTAATTGTTGACTGATTGTTGACAATTGAGTTAGTAGATCATTTTGCATTTCTCGGGCTGCCTGTGCCACGATTGCGCTCACTTGTAGGGAACTTAAATTTGCTTGTCTCGTCCCACTTGGTCCAGTTCTTTGACTTGGGTTTTCTAGAGAATCATTGCCCCTAGATTGCTGTCTAGTGTTTTGGGCTATTGCAGCGACTGGGACATTTGGTTATTCCAAGCAAACTGTTCGACAAACAGGGCATGTAGTTCCGGTACGCCCATGGGTCGCTATACACTTTTAGTGAAACTCATGGCCACAACTAGTCTTATAAGACGTGTATGCCTGAATTTCCTTTTTGCAAAGCGAACATTGAGGAGGAGGCGGAACACTTTGTTCACCTTCATCCTCTGAACTGACCATTTTGATGGGTTTTCTTAGACCTTATACTAAGCAATGATTACTAAACTAAGACTTAAGAATTTTATATTTGCTAAAAATGCTCCGAACTGACAACTGAATCCGAAAGTTGAATGACCTTTTCGCGCCTGAGCAGCTGATTAGTTAATATGTTTTCAAAGCCTAAAACTCAAGAAAACGACAAAACACTCAAACCAAACGAATACCAAAACGATCCGAACGAAATCACTCAGACTAGTAATTGTGGGTCTTAAAACTGTGTAATAAATAAAAAAATTTAGTTTGCATATACGGTAAACGACAAAGATCAAAACAATCATAAACCTAATTTGATCTCATGCTTAGCAATGCTCCCTGCAGAAATCTCTTATCAGCTAATTTGTGGTCTGCTTAGGAACATTAAAAGAAACAAAAACAAACTCAGTTGCTGTGTGCATCGACAAGTGGGCGTGCAGCTGGTCTAATCAAACCAATCGCGCCTCTCTAATTATTTCAGCAACACAACAATAATACCTATGAGCTGTGTGTTAAACAATCAACTCCGTTTGTCTTCCCAATCAAATCACAAATAATTGAGATTTTTTTTTTATATAGAGAAAAAGAGATCTTTTATTCCTTCAAACGTGGTCAGTGGATTTCTATTCAAAGATGATCGCACTGCTATTCCAACGCGAATGAACGAATAAAATGTTTGCTCTATTATTTTTGAGACTTCTCTATTGCCTGTCAGATGCAGTGTTGCCAGAACATGAGGTTCAAAAGTTGCTAGATTTTCAAAAAAAATTGCTAGAAATAGCTAAAAATAAAATAAAAAATTGCTAAATTAAATAACTAAAAACAAAAACTTAAAAATCTGTTGTTTCTGGAATTAAGTCTAACAGAAGTAAGTAAGTTAAGTAAAAAATTAATTTGTAATGAGTTTCGAATACAAGAATACTTTAAATGAGGTCTGCAAACCGCCATTATAAGGGATCCAAGAGCTGATAAATTTGCGCAAAAAAATTGCTAGAAATTGCTAAAAATTGAAAAATAGTGTTTTTGAATTTTTCCGCATGATAATTCTTTATAACTTGCGGTGTATCCAAGGAATTATTTTGCAATTTTTTGAGCACAGGTTTCAATACTTGTCAATTACCAAAATTTCTTTTCAAGGTGCTAAGACTAACAAACTCTTCAAAAAGGAAAGGTTCCCGCAATGAATTCACAATCTCACTTTTTGTTTGGAGTCCAAGCCGAACCCGAATCTAGGTACAACGAAAGCTGAAAGGCCAAAAAATGCTGATCTCAGTACTGAGAATTATGTACCGGAACTTAGTGACTTCGTCCATATCAACAATACTTGAGTTTTTTTGCTCATTATAATGTGACAATTCATATTGGTCAATTTTTTCGAAAGAATATTTCGAAAGACTGAAGACACCCTGAATGTTTTCATTGCACTATCACTACTGTGGATAGAACCCTTCAGGGAGCTCAGTACCGAATCAGTACTGAAATTAGCGCTGATTTGAAAAGTTGGTACTAAAAACATTGCTCTTCGGTTATGAATCTAGAATAGGCACTGCTTTTTAGGCATAAAGTGAAGTACTAAATCTCATGAATCTCTACCGAAATCACTCATGAACTAAAGCAATTTCTAATGATCATGCCTTAAATTATATAATTATCACTCCGAAATTCACTTCTGAGACTTTTAACTCAGGGGAAGTTCTATAGCAAAGGTTCCATACCAATTTAATAGACGTTATTTCGCACTTCGACTTAAAAATTTAAAAATTGCTAGAAATAGCTAAACATAATTTTAAAGTTGCTAGATTTATAGATAATAGCATTTCCAAAAATTATAAACATTTCCACATTCAAAAATGCTAGATCTAGCAACTAAATAGCTAAAATGGCAACACTGGTCAGATGTGGTCAGGTGATGTGTTAATCATAACAATGTCACCTGCAAATCCTATGCGCCTGAACGGGCAATATTGAAAGCTTACAGAAATATAGGACAGACTTGTGAATTTACATGTTCAGTCATCAGCCGTGGTCAGGCGATCAATGACTAGCAACTAGAACGCCTGCATATCCAACGCGACTGATTATAAGAACAAGAAACTCAAGGATGGGCTTACCCAGCTGTCGCAACACCAACCGTGGCCAAGATACAGGCTGGTGGAGGGCATAGGAGAGAGCGCAGGCGGTTATGTTCCGCCTCTAGCTCGTCGTCTATTGGGGTGGTGGTCTTGCTTCTCTCCTCTGGTTGGCCTTTACAAGCATATCAATTTTAAATTCGCGTGCTCTGACAAGCTATCACAAAACCGGGAGAAAACACACTAACACTTAACAAAGGATAGGACAGGATGCATTCTAAACAGGACAAAAGCAATAGCTGGTTCCTCAGATGTAAATGAGGTAGAAAGCCCTCCCTTCCTTGGTTATTCAGCGCCAAAAAAAATTAGAAAAATTATATTTCGAATGACCCCTGAATCAAAATTAAACATGGCTGGCAAAAAAAAAACTAACATACAAAAAAGAATTGAATCAATGATAAGGCGCCAAACCTGGAAGTTAATCCAAGTTGGAACAAGCCTTTCCTAGGGGACAGAACACACTCAAATAGAGGACAGGAAAACAACTCACCCTATTATAAGGCTTAGCGCCAACGAAATGAATTTCTTGATGATTTCCTTGGATGCTTCCTTATTCTTGTCCAAGCGTTACATACATATATTAAGTTTGTGCAAAAGTATGTAACAGCCAGAAGGAAGCATCTCCGACCCTATAAAGTATATATATTTTTGATCAGCATCAACAGTCAAGTCGATATTGACATGTCCGTATGTCCGTCCGTCTGTCTGTCAGTCTGTCTGTCCGTATGAACAAACAGATCTCAGAGATGGTAAGAGATAAAGGTGTGACATGTATGTTACATATGCTTCTTATTCTTGCAGGCAGTTCGAGTACCCACAGTTTTATAAATAGAATCAGGATAATTTATCGGTCCGCCAAAGAAATGGTAAAGATCGGATGAACGATTGTCGAGTTATAAGGAAAACAATTATGGGCAGCACCGGTCGCAACGGTGATGGGCAGCACTTCACAGTTACAGAGTATGTTTTAGTCGGGCTTGACCGACTTTCTTTCTTGATTTAAACTATAAACTTGAAATTTGGTTCGCGTTTTTGAAATATTATCTTGATATTCAGCTAGTAAAATATAAAAAAAGCAAATTAAAAATGGAAATAAATAAAAAAAAGTCTCAATAGAAAAACAAACACAAATTGGTCCAACCCATGTTCTTAAAACCTTCCCTGTTCTTAAACTATCATTAAACTTCTTATGAAGTTGGTTTTATCAGGCAATACCATTAACTTTAAATAAACAAAAAATAAAGTTATCAAATGTTCGTTAATTTCCGAAAAGTACGATTTCTTAAAAAAAAATTTGCTCTACAATTTTCGTAGAGTTATTTCCTATGTCCTTAAGCACTTTAACCGTGAATAAATATTAATGGAAATATGTATACAATAACAACATTCATGGAATGCTACATTAAAGTTTGCGGGTTGTAGAAGTATTGAAGAATTTTAAAAGGCTACTTAATATTACAGTAATCAGTAGTTATTTCTTGTTTTATTTTCACTAAATTGTTTAAGTTTTACAAGTTGTCTGAAAATATAAATTTCCTGGAAGGAGCTTAAATTTTCCCGACCATTTTTGTTGCATTTATGGTGAAGTGATGTTTCAAAATCAAAGGTGTTCTACAGTAAAAAAACTTATTCTTACTATTTTAAAATTTATTGATTTAAAATTGGTGAGGACAAGACTATTCGAGCTGGTGTCCCGCAAGGAAGTGTTCTTGGCCCTGTTTTGTACACAGTATATACCTAGTATTTACGAGAAGAGAATCTACTCTCCTTGGACAATCGGTTGCAATTGGAGAGTACAAATGAAGGTTGTATCATCTTCGACCACATAAAGTATATATATTCGTGATCAGCATGACGAGCTGAGTCGATTGAGCTTTGTCCTTCCGTCTGTCTGTTTCTACTCAAACTAGTTTTGTTTTAGGTTTTTTATTTAATGTCCCAACGAGCTTATAACTTTAGTCATTGGTCACAAAAATTTTAAGTGTATTTAAACTTCGGCACAGACGAAGTTAGCTTTGCTTTCTCGTTAAATTCTGAATAAGTTTGAATTTTAATAGCAAAACTGCGCATGTCTTGAGTACGTCTTTCAAAAATACTAGCTCTGTGGCTGAATAAAACAAATTTTAGAGTTAAAAATCTCGCTCAACTGATACTTGTGATGTAGGATCTTCCATTAATCATAGTTTTCCTAAAACTTTGTAATATGAGGGTGCATGAGGATATAATGCACTTTTTTGTTGATTGTCCGATTACAGCAGTGACCAGAAGATTGCACCACGGAGGAACTGGTATTGGAAGATAGGAGATCTTGGATTGCAAAGGATTTGTAAAAAATATAGTATTTTCAATAATAATTAAAATTTATTAAAATAATAAAAAGGAAATCAACAGGATCTGAATATTTAATCCATCTATATGCCGGGAACGATACGGTATCATGTGACGAGCTAGGCTGCCGTGTGTACTACTGGCATGAATATGGAAAGAGGACCAGGCTGGCAGAAAATACACCAAGCCTTTAGTATACTTTTAAACGTGTCTTATTTTCGAATCAATGTATGTTAAATTCTCCATATAAATAAAGACAACTACTACTATTTAATCGATTTCTCTGGACAGGTTTGCTTATGATAAAGTTGTTTTATCTGATTCTCGAGAAAACATTAAAGAAACAGTTGATGCACTGAATAATGAATATACAATATGGAACCACACAATAAGCATGGGTAAGTTTAAGTATTCAAACCGCAATTCCAAATTCAATTTACATTTAATGATCAAGCTTGCAGATTCCATAGATGTCATCAATTGTACCTGGAGAGAATTGCTCAGCATGAAGACTTTCCTTACTAGGACAAGCTTTTCAGTGCAGCAGTGCGTACCACTATGACTTATCGCCCTCAAATGTGGGAAATAAGGATTGCTAAGTTATTTTATTAAAAGATTGCTTATCCAGTCACAGTATGCGCCAATCAGAATGATCTTACGCCTCTTCCCGTATAAACTGCCGGCATCCACTTCAGCAGCTGTCAAAGATTGTGTCTTCGTACTTACTGCGCGAAAAATTACACACTAAGTCCACACGGCCCCCATGCTTTACTTGTCATCTGGCTGTTTTTTGTTAAATATATTTCTTTATTTGCCTGTTTCTTATTTGTAAAAATTTAAATAACAGTTGATTATGAGGTAAAATTTCACTTGGCAATTTAATGGATTGAATGTAGTAAAAGTTGTCTTATTTCATATCTACTAAGCCATATACACAAGTTGGAAACTAGCAGAGATTATGTCAAACATGCGGCTAATAATATACAATTGTCAATGGGTGTTAGAATATGTAAGCACAAACGCGCCGTATTTACATTCAAATGTACCGAAATGTAATCAAATTTACTTCACAATTAAATTTTTAATGAGAAAACCATGCTTAAAAATTGTTCGTAGTGAATTGTGATGACTCCATCCATATCGGTATCATGCTGCCTGAATGCAGTTGTTAGGGTCTGTAATTAAAACAATTTTAAATATTATTAAACAAAATAAACATTTAAATTGAGAACATAGGTTAAAGGGCAATTTATTTTTAATAGCCATTCTTTATGTTAATTAACGGCAGACAAAATCCTCTAACTGAACCCTTTACGAGGGTGTCTGCTGGGCAATGGACACTGACCTCGACTTGAGGCGGGTTATACCGAGTTAATTAACAGAGATTTGACATTAAAGTAAACTTATTTTTACAGGAGTGCGAGTTTTCTACTTTTCGTTGCACATTCGATAAAATTGATTCTGTGATATCCCCGTTACCGTAGCGATTATCGCTTTAATATTTTACCAAGCTATGAATGTCAATTTCGTAAAAAAAATGGCACATACAATATTTTCGTGAGATATGAACATTATGCTAGAATGCGCAATTACGAGTATGCTAAAACGCAAGCTGCTCCGAAAAGAATGCAATGTTTTTGTAACCTTTATCACTGCCATTTATTACTGTATTACTTTATGTTTACACTGTAAGGCAAAATATGAACTCGATATCTTAAAACTTGTCAAAATTTTAAACAAACTTGATCTGCGTGCAGACAATACTAGACTACATTCTAAGTTTGGTAGCTAGCTCTAGGAGTCCTTACAGGCACAGGGACTTACCTATACCGACTCTGCCGTTGCTGCTGATCATATATGTATATACTTTTTGATTTCTTCTACTATAATTCTGCTATAAAATTCACGATTTCTTCAATTTGCGAAATCAAGTTTGTTCCAGTTTAGGTTTTTTTTCAAATTTACAAAATGACCAGCGCACCAGTGAAAAAAAGTTAAAATAAATCGCAATTTCAATTCGTTTTTTTCTTTATTATGTAGCTCTTAGCTAGCACTTTAATTAGTGCTCACAAGGTTTGTTCAAACGAAAAGGTGAATTTTAAATTTTTTGAAAAGTATTTATTTATTCATCAATATCCATTTTGTCCCCTTTAAAGTAATCGCCCTCGGATATAATACACTTGTACCAACGCTTTTTTCAATCCTCGAAGCACTTCTGAAATGCGTTTTTCGGTATGGCCATCAGCTCGTTCTTCGATTCTGACTTGATCTCATCAATTGTGGCACGTTTCGTCACCAGTTATGACCCGCTAGAGCAAACCCGGATTGTCGTTGACGTCATTCAACAACTCCTGAACGATGCGACGTTGCTTTTGCTCTAAATTTAAAAAAATTAGTCAAAAACCAAAAAGCACACAAAAACGTGACTAACCTTTTCAGTTCCCAAAAACAAACTACTAGTCGAAATTGACTGCTAATGCAAACATATGATAAACATATGTGTCCGAATATAACAAAAACAAAATATCGATTATCGAATGTACACAGCCCGCGAAAATTCAAAATTCACTTTTTCCTTTGAACACACCTCGTAAGTGAATAGCGAGTAAAATCCTGTTTTAAAAATATTGGCAAAATAGGAAGCGATTCGAACGTGACAAAAAGAGAAGTGGTTTTCGAGCCCATCTATATAAAGACAAAGTATTTTTAATTCTTCTTAATAATTTGTCCTTCGATATGTATTTTGTTTGATTTGAAAATCTTCTGTACTTTTTTTTAAAATCATATCTATGTGTGTCGTTACCTGACATGACGAACACGATTTTTTAAGATCCAGATCAAGATATTTAGGAGGATTCTGTTTAAGGCAAGGCAAAAACTTAGAGGTAATTGCCATCAGATAATTTGTTAAGGTCTCTTATGCATCTTTTTAACTCTTTGTAGCATTAGAACAATTTTTGATATCAAAAGTCAATGAAATCCATCGGCACTTTTTTAAGGAAAAACAAGCAAAAAAAACTATAAAAATTAGAAAAATGGTGATCGCGCGGCTGTCTTCAAAAATCTCGAAGTGAGTTATGAAAAACTTTAAGATTGGCTTACTTTAGTTTAATTTAATTCTTTCCCCGGAAAAGCCGGAAAGTTTGTATGGGGGAAATTTCATTTTTCGTCCGATTGACTTAAAATTCGGTTTGTAAGCATAGTATGCGAAATAATTGAACACGCATTTTTCCGATTTCAAAAAATCCGCCCACAAGAAAAGTTCTCGGAAAATTCGATATGCAAAAATCTAATTTTTATCCGATTGACTTGAAATTCGGTTTGTAAGGACAGTAAGTGAAATAAATTGAAATGCGATTTTCCGATGTTGGAAAATTTAACCGTACGGTCGGAAAATTCCCGGAAAAGCGTCGGGGAAAGCTTGTATGAGGAAAATTTTATTTTTCATCCGATTGACTTGAAATTCTGTTTGTAAGGACAGTAAATGAAATGTGATTTTCCGATGCTAGAAACTGACCGTAGGGTCAAAAAATTCCCGGAAAAGCGTCCGAAAAGTCAGTATTAATGTACGTAGGAATGTTTATATATTTATCCATTATAGGATTTTTAGGATATAGGATTCCGAAATATCATTTGCTATGTCTCTATGAACCGGTTCGTAATTGTTATTTAAGCTTTAAGCCTGGAAAAGGCATGTGATGGAAATTATGAAAGCATTTGGAAACAATTCACGTTTGGTACTAAAAGTTAAAAACAAGTCCAGGCGCTGTACTAGAGTGTCCCGAAAAACTTGGCTCTGCGATATAAGGCCCAAAAAAAATGATATAAGGCCCCAAAAATGTATACAGAAAACAATAACAACGATTTTTTATAAAATTTGGGGTGCTATTTTCTTTTTTGGGGCATTATTTCCTAAATAAAATTTGAAGATTAAATAAGTCTCCAAAAGAGGAAATGAAATAAGACCCCAAAAAATTGTAGGCGTTTTTTTTTTTTAATTTTTTATTAATTTCCCAATTTTTAATATGAACTTTTTGGGGTCTTATTTCATTTTTCTTATTTTTGCTAACATATGAAATTAAATGAAATACCGGTTAATTTTCTTATATGCAGGCCTTCTTAGACTCTGTACTTGATTATGGCGTCAAAGCGATATTTTGTGTAGGTGCGACAGAAGGTCTTTAAACAAATCATAATTTATAAAAGTTAAATTATAAGTATTAAAGGAGGAAAAGAAGGAAAATCGTTTATGCACGGTTTTATGCTATAGGAGTTATAAAAAAGGTAAATTTAATTAAACTTAAAACAGTTTAAGTAATGATATTAAAAGATCTTAAAAATGTTCAACTTATTTCGAATTTTAGGTTTATCATATTGGGAAGTAATTTAATGCTTTAATTTGCAATTAATTTTAATTCCGCTGACTCTGGTAAACAGCAAAGGATTGCAATTGTTTTTACAACAGCTTTAACAGCTTACATTATTTAAATTCAAAAAATCGCGCGACTTTTTAGTAAACTTTCATTATTTAATGTAAAAATTTTAGTTATTTAATTTAAAATTTTTTTAATATTATATCAATCTTTTCATTTCTAGGAAGATATTATATTGAAAAAAAGCAAAAAAAAATAAATAACAAAAAATAAACAACTGTAAAATTTTGGGTGTTATTACATTTTTGAAATTGTTGTACTATTTCATATGAAATACCGCCCCAAATTTGGAGCCTTATTTCATTTTTAAGGGCCCTATTTATACCCTTGCAGAGGTTATTATAAAATTGTCCGGATGTTTAAAACGCATTGAAGGAAGCATCTTCGACCACATAAATTATATATATTCTTGATCAGCACGACGAGCTGAGTTGATTTAGCCTTGTCCGTCTGGCAGTTTTACGCTATCTCCTCCGTCAGTTGAAAGATATCTTCACCAAACTTTGCACGAAGTTTTTGGTAGATATACGCTACACATTTGTCGGAACCGTTCGGATCGGATGACTATAGCATATAGCTGTCATAGGAACGATCGGTCGAAAACTAGTTTTAGTGAGAAAAACTTTTTTGTTTTCAATGGAAACGCCTCCAAACTTTGTATTTCTTAGTATACTATGCTTTTCCATGATTCCACCAAATTTGGTTGAAATCGGCCATCTATATAGTATAGCTGTCATAGAAAAGTATACCTAAAAGTAGTCTTACTTAGAAAAACTTTTTTGTTTTCCATGGAAAAGTCCTAAAAATTGGCATGTATTTGTTTTATATGCTCCCACACGATTCTACAGTTTTGTCAAAATCGGATGACTAGACAATATAGCTGCCATAGGAACGATCTGTCGAAAAACTAGATCTTGTGAGAAAAACTTTCTTGTTTTTAATGGAAACGTTCCTTACGTTGGCAAATATTTATTGTAAATACTTTTTCACAATTTTACAAAGTTTTGTCAAAATCGGATGACTTTAGTATATAGCTGCAGTAAGAATGATCGGTCGATAAAGAAGTTCTAGTGAGAAAAACTTTTTGTTTTAAATAGAGTCGCCTTCAAAAAATGTACATGTTAGTTTCTTTTAGAAAAGTATAGTCTGTAGTTAGAAAAACTTTTTTGTTTTCAATGGAAATGTCCTCAAAATTGGCATGTATTTGTTTTATATACACTCTTGTAGCTATACAAATTTTTTTTTTAGTTTTTTTATTTAATATCCCGAGGACAGAAGACAAAAAGCTTATAAATTAAGTCATTGGTCACAAAATTAAGTCAGTGGCCACAAAAGTTTCAAGTGTATTTTAACTTCGGCACAGACGATCTCGGTCTTATTCAGTCCATAATATTTCTCAATATTAGTTTTAATCAATTTCGCATCTTCTGGGATGTACTTCTCTTGTATCAAACTGATGGGGCTTCCTGTGTCTATGAGGCATTCTGTAGAACATTTTTTACCAGTATTATTTTTAAGAAAAAACTTAAAATATCGTACATAATTGTCTAAACTCTCAGGCTTCACGTCTTTTCTTGTCTTCTCGGCTTTCATGTACTGTTCGCGCTCGGAAACTACGTGTTTGTCGCTACCGCAATCGAAGCTGGTGCCTGGTCGACGCGTAAGACGGTCATTGTAATAGTCGACGAAATCTTCTCAGGCTGCCACTGTCAAGCTGAAATTTTTTTCCACAGCTGCACTTTACTTCCTTGCGACCCAAACGCTACCAGAAATGCTCGCATCAGCTCGTCCATTGTCTCCATTGCGTACGAAATTCTTATCTAAATTGTGTGCTTCAAAATTGTGCATCACCTGTTCCATTGTAATCGGCCAAATAGCTGCAGACAACCTTAAATGTATCAGCTGGCTTTGGCAATTTGTTCACGGGGGTGGGTCTTTTTATCGGTAGTAGTTCAAGCTCCCTCTTAAGCAGATCGATCTCTCTTTTTAGCAGCTCTATCTCTTATTTTTTTCCTGTCTGTATTTTTAATCACGTTTCAGTTCTTGTTTGCTGTAAATTTTTCGGCTGTGCCTTTGCCCGCTGGAGTAACGATGGGTTGCTGCTGCACTTTTTGCTCGTCTTCTTAGTCTGCGGTAGCTGCAATTCTTGCTGCGTTTCCCTTTACGTCTTGATTCTCATGATCACCGAAATTCTTGTTGGGCAGTCCATCTTTGTCTAACTATAATTTGCCATAACTTTTGTTAGGCACCGTCATCATCTCAATATCTTGATTGCTTCGCCGATTCTTCATGGTTTTTGGTGTGTGTAGGTGTAGTCCAGTCAATATAGTAAGTTCACCCGGAATGAGATACCCAGAAGTAAAAGATAGACACAAAAGTTGTTAATAAGGGTGGAAAAAAATTAAGGTAAAGGTCAAAACGTTGCGTTTGTAAAATATTATTGATTTAAAAGAGAAAAAAAAAGTAAAGAAATTTATAGGTGAACCGGTGTGCCGCGGTAAAGGACGGTGAAGCCTTGAGAAACGATGAGAAAATTGTCGTTTAAAAATTAGAGCAAACAAATAAAAAGTAACCGTAAAAAAAGGGAAAAACAACAAAAAATTTAAACTAAGACATATTAAAAAAAAATGATAAAACGAAATTTAAAACTAAAAATATCCCAAACCTAGAGACGTTAGTGGAACACGACGAATTTTTTAGTTAGAGGGTGAACCCTAACAGGGAAAGGAAAAAAAAAAGAGAAATAAAAAATTATAAAGGAAAGGTTCAAAAGGGAAAAAATCAAGTGGAGAAACTGACAAATTTGGATGAACAGCCAAAAATGTCGACAAAGAAAGAAGGAAAACAGGTGAAACAAAGGAAGTTATAGATTACGTCAAGTCTAAAAACTAAAAGACTCAAAAAGAACAAGCGCCACAAAATCAAAGATAAAGTAAACGGGGATTGACAGGGGGGCAGACGATTGAGCCAAAATTACATAGAAGATTCAACATACGGTGGGAAAGGATATTAACTAGAGGAAGAGACGAGAGACATAAAACAACGGGAGAAGATGAAAAAAAGTCCATCATTTTTTACTAAAAAAGAGTAGAGAATTTTAATAAAAAGAAAATAATTTTTAAGGATTAAAAAAAAAAGGAATGAGATATTTACAAAAGGCAAAACCGTTTGGTGCTTTGACCTTGAAATTTTATTGTTGCCACCTTGCCGAAAAGGTAGAGCTTAGAAACTACTTTCATACTACAGTAAGGTGCGATATTTTTCACATTTTTAAAATTTTACTAGACGATAAAAAAAAAATAGATTTTGAACTAAAAAATGTTTTTTCCAAAAATTTTTGCTCATTGAATTCAAACTACTAAGCCGATTTAAAAACAAGTAAGAAAGTCGGTCAAGCCCGACTTTAATATACTCTGTACCTGTGAACTTGATCTGCCTGCAAGTATAATAAGTTTTTCTTCCATACATGTCGAACCTCTATCTTTTACGATCTCTGAGATCTGTTTGCTCATACGGACAGACGGACATATTTGCACAAACTTATTATACTCTGTGTACCTCTGGTACAGAGTATAAAAATGTTTGACTCGATTATTGGATGTTCAATAACTTTTAGATTCATTCCCTGTTGACTCCTAACTGTTCCGTTGGTACAGGGTATAATAATGACTAATCACATCGATTCGGAATGTGAATTACTTACATAAAGCACAATGCAGCATTGTATGAAATCATCGAACAGAATAGTGCCCCGACCAAACCGATCAAATTTCCGCAGTAGGATGTCAACAAGGTGGTCGGATAATCGATATCCAAACGATGTCAGCGCTGTCTTGAGTTCCTCTTTGTCTATGTTGCCAGAGTTGTCACGGTCAAAAGACCGGAAGCAATTTTGCCAGTCAGTCACATATTTCCACAACGCCCCAAAGTCCTGGAACGATACTGTTCCTCGGTTTTCTCGATCAAACATGCCAATCATCAGTCTGACTGTTTCTGGGTTGAATGCTGACCAGGTGCCATTGGAGAGAGCAACTTGCAGCTCATCTGCAGAAATGTGCCCACTCCTATCTTTGTCAACTCTGAAAGCCAAGCACAGTTATTTTTAAAACCCCTAACAAATCTGGTAATAGTTTTTTAGAGCTTCCCATCAGCAAAAACTCTGAAAAAACCTCGATGGACCGCGAATTTACAACTATGACGTCTTCAGATCGCGGGAGACTTCCGCGGTTCAATGGCAAAAATTATTTAAAAGTTGCGATTTTTTGTTTAAAAACAGAAATAAGTTTAATATTTACCCCCTTTTTTTCTATACCGACTATAAAAATGGCGCTTGACATAAGATGAAACCGCTTTAAACTATTGTCCACAACACCAACTTGAGGTTTCCCCAGAAGGCCAATTCCACGTGTGCTCAACAATGTGAGATGGTCGATGCAAAATGAATGCTTATGCCAATGACCCCAATGACTACCAAATATAATTACTGTCCATCCATATACTCCAAAAATTTTGAAAAAAATATCCTCGAGGGATCGCGAATTTGCGTGCAGAAATCAATTGTCGGTTATGTTTCTGATTTAAGTAAATTCAATGCAAATTTTCTACAAGTTTGTATTTACCCTATTTCTTATTCGACTCCGACTATGAAAATGACACTTGACATAAGATGAAACTACTTTAAACTATTTTCCACACCACCAATCTGAGGTATAGTTCAAGGCACGGGTTTTTTAATGTGGTGTCCTCAGAAGGCCTAATCCAATGTTCAACAATGTGAGATGGTGGCTGCAAAATGAATATTAGTGCCATTGACGAACATATATAATTTTAACATTCACACCACATTCACCGCATACTCTTCCAAATCCTTCCACCCCTTAATCCTCTTCCATTTCTTCCACAGCTTCTTCCTCATCCTGTTTTTGGTAAGTATAACAGAGGTAATGTAATGGCACCACTGATGAAGACATAAAGAAACCTCTTAATTCTGCGCCGCAGGAAAAAGATTACAAATAAAAAAAGAACCCGCAAAATATTAAAAAATAAAAAAAAATCACCCGATTGGTCCCTCTAGACTAGAATACCCCCTTAAGAAAGTTATATAGCGAATAAACAGTGAGTTAGTTAATTACGAATAATTTCTACTTGCAAATAGCTGGCGTATAAACAAAGTAATATATATTTATAAGCAAATAAAAAATACGAATAAAATTATCTTATCTATGAAGAACTTAGGTGCAGAAATCAATTGGCGGTCGACAATGGTCATCTTATAAATGAATTTTGAAATTTGCGTTTTTGCCCATATAAAATATTCTCAATCACAAATGCTTTTCGAATTCGCGTTTTTTAAAATTCAATAAAAAAAAAAAACTTTTTACTATAATTTTTCTCTTAAATGTTATTTTCAATAAAAAAAATATAAAAACGGAAAAAAAAATTAAAAATGTTACACGCTGATAAAGCAGGGGGTTTTTACAAAAATAATTTAAAAAAAAAAAAAAAAATATTTTTAACAAATGGTGACAGTTCGAAAAAAAAATTTTTAATTTATTTAAAAACTAAAAATCAAAATATTTTTAACAAGCCTAGTTCGGGCCATAGTAAAAGAAAGGCCCACACAAGTTAATTGCTTCGTTGGAACTTGAGAAATCATGTCAAACGTGAAGGAAAAAGTAGTTTCTAGAAAAACGCGACTATAGTTTTAGCAGCACTGTAAATTTACTTGAAGCGTCTTTACAAATGTGAGTATATCTTCGAAAATAATTTCCGGATTGACTTAAAATTTTCTGTGTGTACTTAAATATATGTAGATTACTAAAAATATTTTAAATTTATAAAAAACAAATTGATTTTTTTTTTTTCTTCAAAATTCTAAAGTATTTATAAAATTAAAAATTAGAATTAAAACCCCCTTAAATATATGTATTTTTTAGTGATGCCTGATTGGTAATAACTGTGTATCTGGTAACATTGAGCGCAGAAATCGATGAAGAAAAACTTCATTAGGCCAAGAAGTTCCGTCATCTCCTCCTTGATCCAATTGCAGTGCTTGTTTTCACTTTGTGTTATTAACATAGCAACTCTTTTGAGACTGTAATTTGCAAATAAGACTACTAATCAGCAATTGTTTTACGAGTAGTTTGATATTTCAAAAAAAAACTAACTCTTTGTTTATACGCAATAGTGTTTACAAAAATTTACAAAACTGTTATTTGCAAATAAAATGTGCGTATAAACGTAGTATATGATCGCCTTTACATAGATTAATACGAACAAAGTTTTGAAAGGTCTCAGAAATACCGACATGGTTTTAAAACCGTCAGTCGGTAGTGTGCCCACACCATGTGCTGCCTAGCTCGTCGCCGAATACCAGATCGTTTGTTCTCAGCAACACAGTTGGCTGAGCTCACTTTAAGTTGTAAATTTTACACTAATAGGCATATTATATATAAATGACTTCAAGATTTACACGTCATACAATACTATCATTTATATATTAAAGCCCTCTTCTGGTCTAGAAAATTATTTTTTTTTTGGATTTTTTGTTTTCACATTTTTTTTAGTTTAGATATTTTCAAAATTCGGAACACTTTCGGAGATATAGCCATTTTAGTAACCCAAGGAGACCCAAATTTCCAAGCAACTGCCAACTTTAAACGCGATTTTCTCGAAACCACGTTTTTCTAATCGGTTCGCAGCTTTTATCAAGATCTACTGGAACGATTTTGATGATGAAGACCTCAAAGGACGCAGAATTGACGCGGCTATCGCCCGAGCCTCAATCATTGAAAAAAACAATTTATTACATTTTTTTTTGTTCATTCAGTCAAAAATCGATTTCTCATTTTTAAATGGCCACAACTTTTAAAAATTCAATTTTTTTCATGATACTGCTTCGGGCTATAAAGCCATTCATTCCAATCAACTTCCCATCTTCCGTTTTGCTTTCCGATAATGGTGACTTCCGGAATGCTGCGAACCATTAACACATATTTTTTAAGAAGACACTATTTTGAAGGCCAAGAACTTTTTCAACAGCCCTCGCATTCAAACATTTTTAATTTTGTATTATTTTTAATGAATTCTGCAACCAAATACAAAAAACCGAAGTATAAAATCTTTTCCCGATTTTTTTCCACAAGTTTTTAAAAAACAGGTAAAATTTATTGCCTAGACCAGAAGAGGGCCTTAAGCACGTTTATAATTAATTTCCTATAATATGATCCAATCGAATAGGGTCCTCACCGTTTAGTAAACATATTATATCCTGCTCTGATAGTTGCGCTTTTCCCAGGGATCCGCAACGGAACTCTCTGGGCAACTGGCAAGGCAATGCACGATGTCCTAGACTTCCCTAAGGTTGCACAAGGTGCACTGATTATTTCCGCGACTGTGTGAGCTTCCATTCAACCAGCTTTACGTATCCAACTAATTGTGGCTCTGCTATATCTATTATCACAGTATGTGGTCCCTCTCGTGAAGTCAAGATACTTGTAAATACGCGATTCGCTTGATGTTGCACTCTGGATGTGGGATATGTGGTCTTTATTTCGTTGAGTCACGAGTTGAATAATTATACTGCACCAATTTTCTTTTGACATATACGTCATATTTAGCATTTCCTGGGATAGTTCACAGCTTTGTAATAGCTTTCTTATTTCTTCTTACCAAAAAGTTTGCTTTTGAATCATGAATTTGGTTAATATCTGTGGTAATCGGCTTGCATCGTATTCAAACATTACCCTGTGGATGTACTTAGGGTGCCAATTAAGACCGTACAAATATCCTTTTTCTGCTCCCGTTTCCAGACAAAGCGCATAATTCGGCGTAGTCTCTGCTATCTTGAGGATTCTTTTAATGAAGTGGAGCTGTAGTGCGTTTGTATCGTCAAACCAGCCGAATCCACTAACTTGTGCTGCATAGGACTGAATACTTCTTACTGTTGCTTGAAATAGGTTCCACTTGCTGCTCAATGAGATATCCGGCTTGTCCATAAAAGTTTTCCAGGTTGAATTCAGTGCCCCTTTTGCCTCTGATGTCCTTCGTCGAATGTGGGCTCTAAATGACATAGTTGGGGTCAAAGTTACGCCCCGATACTTGTACTCTGTCACTGTTCTTATCGCCCCAGATCTATAAAACCATTTTTCCGCTGCTGCTTGCTTTCCTCCTTTCCGATATATTATTATTTCTGATTTCGCCAGATTTACTTCCATTGCCCACTTGTCGCAAAATACTTCCAGATTAGATATCATGGTGTGTAATGTATATATATCGCCTGCTAATACCACAATATCATCGGCATAAAGGAGTCTTTTATTCGTATCTTCTATAGAAAGGCCACCATCTAAGTGTTCGTACATATCGTTTAGATATAAATCGAAAAGCAAGGGGGAGAGTAAACATTCCTGCTTCACTCCACTATGAGTTTAAAAGGTATCGGAAATTCTTAATAGTTCGCGGTCCATCGGGGACATTTTTTCAAAATTTTTGGAGTAAATGGATGGATGGTAAACATTTACCAATATAATTTAAACATACGCACCGCAAAACTTGCTTACGATCCACTGCTTCCTTCTTATCGCGCTTTTTCCTCTTCCACCGCTTCCTTCTGTCCTTCTTCCTGTGTAGTTTTTTAAATTTAGCAGTAGTGATTTCATAGTTGCACCACAGATGAAGGCAAAGAAATTAAGAATTTGCCAGAGGCGCATTTTTCATACTTGACATACAAATAATAAGCAATACATTTCACAATTATCTCGCGGTTTTTTTTTTAATTCTTCTTTCCCTTCATCTGCGGTGTATCTATTAAATTACCACTGTTAAATTTAACAAATTTCACAGGAAAAAAGAGAGGAGGAATCGGTGGAATAGGAGGAGGCGTTAGAAGGATTGGATAAGGAGGAGGAGAAGGCGTTGGAGGGATTCCTTATCCAATCAGCGGAAGGATCATCAGCAACTTTTGCCCCTGTGTTCGTGAGTTCAGCACAAGTGGACATTTTGGGGAACCGCAAAAAAAACGCGCCTTGAACTATACCTCAACTTTGCGGTGTGGAAAATAGTTTAGAGCAGTTTCATCTTATGTCAAGCTCAATTTTCATAGTCTGAATCGAATAAAAAGGGTAAATATAAAACTTATAGAAATAAACAAATATTATTTTTAAGACATAATGACAAAGAACATTATGTTTTTGACACAAAAAATCGCAACTTTAAAATAATTTTTACCATTGAACCGTGGAAGTCCCCCCGATCTGAAACCGTCATAGTTGTTGTAAATTCGCGGTCCATCAAGGTTTTTTTTCAGAATTTTTGGAGAGGGGTATCTCTTCTAAACAATTACCACCAATCTTCCTGCAAAGCTTACCTTTGGAATACATCCCAAAGAAATTGTTGATCTGGCATTCCAGCTTGTTGGTACGACATCGATTTGATGAAATATTTGTTTAACGTCTATGTCAATAGATATACAAGTTAATTAAATAAAACTCCGGCTGAAAACTCTGACTCACAAGGCGAAATGGGAAAATTCCGATAACGACAATAATATCGATAAGACAGCTCAATCGCTTTTAGTTAGGGGTATTCATGGAAGTACTTTATGCTATGTTTCCATCATCACTGGACTAGACATCGGACCACTGGAATTCATTCAAATATATTGTGGTTTCCATAGACCGAAAATAACTGTTAAGCTCTGTTTCCAGTTGGGAAGTAACGAGAAGTAATGTAAAATTTTCATACAGAAATGTTGGAAGTAAAGTAGAAAAATAGTCCAGTCAAGCTAGGATTTTTCGATGCATGAAATTTTGGTATGTGGTAAACCGACAAATGACGCTGCGTCGCCGTCGATGGTTGAACTTTGACTTTGCACTTTCAGTGTGTATTTGCAGCCCTCTAAATAAAGACGGCGTCATTATATTTTTGATAAGAAAACGGCCGTGCGTCATTTCATTAATCGGTAAAAAATTATTGTTTTATGTAGTTAAAGGCTACATGTCTTTGTGTTAATTGTTTTAGTGCTTAAAATCGGGCCGGAAAAAGGAAGCACCGGCAATTAAATAAACACTCTAGCAGTTCAAAATGAAATATTCGCGAATGAAAATATTATACCACCATTATTCTTAAATAATCTTTATTAAAAAAATCAACAATCAATTCGAGTTTTTATGTAAACAAAAATTTTGGAACGAGTGGAAACGAAAGTCGTAAAACTTTCGAGTCGACATTCGCCTGCCACAAACTGAGCGACACAAGTATCATAATCGAAAGTTTGGCGAATTCGTTAACGAAGGTTTTGTTCATTTTTAATCCGCTTTGAGTTTCGCGCGCGAATTCGCCAGCGAACTTTTGTTCGGGTGGGTAATAGACTATTTACACTACGGTCCATCTCTGCGGAACGATGAGAAGTGGTGAAAAAATGAAACTCGTGTTCATACTGCCAACGTCTACCGTCAGAGTCTTCTTCTTCTCCCCGCACGTGTGCTGAAGCAAAATTAAAAACAATCTAAAATAATGGATATCGATGTTTCTGTTTTGTTAGCTGCAGCTCAACAGCAGTATCAGATTTTGATTCAATTAATTGCTGAGTTGGAAAATGACGGATATGTTGATGATATGGACATCGAAATACGAAATATCTAAAACTACAATTACTTTTAGAAACGATTTGGACAATTTTGGGAAAGGGACGTTCAAGAAAATAATGATGTTTTTTTTTAAGACAGCCTCCGGATTAAAAAAGAGAGACACACCATTCAGAAATGCTGTTCCCTTGGATAAACGCATCGCTATCGCTTTATATACACTGGGAAGTTCGGCAGAATATCGCACCGTGGGAAGGCTGTTTGGTGTTTCAGCCAACAGCGTTTGCAATATCCTCCATGAGTTGCCGAGGATTATTTGCCAGCTAACTTCAACACTGAAGATATTGTGGATGAATGCGTCACGGGATTTGATGCCATGTATTCAATTGTTAAGGAAACATTCTCATGCTAAGATATATTTGAAATACTTAAAATACTTCATCCACTGCCTGTCAAGTTGTCTAACTGCACTTTGAGAAATCGAGGCCTAAGTCCATCTTATCTAATGCTTCGTTTGTAAGGCGAAGCGATTGTATTTGTATATGTTTGTGATTGTATTTATACGCGTTGGCTTTAGGGCAATTACCATATGCACAGTGTGCATTGCACACGCATACGTCCAAGTGTTTGCCACAGGCTGGCCTTTTCAAATGTTGAATCAAAATCATGTATCCCTTTGGTTACCCTTTAGTTATTTATGTTTATTATTACTACCTAGTATGGGCTAGGTAGTCTTTTATGCGTATGTTAGAATATTTGAACATTGACATATTTATGGATTAGGTTATCTTACCTCATAGGCTTCGTGTGTGTCGTGGGAAAGTAGTGGTGTTATCTAATGTTTTAATTTTAAACAGTAAGGATATGGCAATTAAAAGGCAGTTGGCCTTAGAAAGAAAGTTTAAGCGAGAACCAGAATACTTTGAAAAAGGATACATTAGGCAACTCACCAGAAAAGACATTTAGGCGGATACCGAAAGGCAATGGTTCCTTCCTCATTTTGGAGTTAAAAACCCTTATAAACCAGACAAACTAATTATCTCTAACCGATGTGCTTATGAGATTCAGACAAAAACGTATCGGAGTATGCGCTGGCACAGCAGAAATGTTTCATAGATAGAGAATGGCTTTTATAGTGCTCCTTTGAAGCTTGTAAAGTACACGCCTGTATCACAACGATCCTAGCTATTCTGTCTAACAAACTTGCTGGGGTGGGTTTTTGCTCTCGAAAACGAGGTGCTGTTGTTCTTTCATTCTCTACCATCCCTACGAGTAAAAACTCCATGTAGATCTCGAGCTTTACCCAATTGGTAACGCCTCAGGTTACCATCAGGTTACCATTAAGAAAAGAAAACTAAATCATATCAAAATTCAACATCGCCTTCATGGCTGTTCATCACGTTAACATTACGATTTAAGAATATTAAAAATTATTTAATAAAGTAATGAAACGATTTATTTCTTGTATGAAAAAGGCTTAATAACAATAAATAAGTAATTAATGGAATGATGGAAAACCTAACAACTAATTCATCCTACACGATTAAGACTCAAGGCGCAACCACGAATATTATTTCACAGACTCATTTACGACAAGATCCTTCGACGTCAGCAGGCCTGGTGACTGATGGAAGCTAATGATGTTTCTAAATATGAAATTTAGTTGTCGTGAGGATAAGGATTATGTATATGTAGGCTATAATAAGATTACGGCAAAAATGGATTTATACAAAATAATGGGAAAAAGAAATTAAAACTTAATCCTTCATTAAGGTTGTATGGACACATCCATTATGCAGACGCCTTCACGTCGAAAGTCTTCCTAATAGGGGCACGTGCTGTGAGATTCGTGCTAACCTGACCGACATTCCGCTTTCGTTCATAGTTTTTGGGGCAGCCCTTGCTTAGATTGTTGCCACGATCGTCCGAAGCAGATTCTGCATGACTATGGGCACATGTGTAGAGTAGCCATCTGACTTTAGTAGCAATAGGAATCCTGATCGTCCTCGTGTAATCTCACGCGGCCGGGTGTATGGCTACTTGGCTTGGCCACGCCTATTAGCACTTGGGTAAGGAGTAGCTCTCCGCCTTCGTCAGCTACTAAGACTTTTGAATTGGCATGCAACACTTGTGGATGGTCTGATCAATTTGCAAAGAAGGTTAGGCAGCTGGCCGCGGCCAGAGCCACTCGAAAAGAGTCCGCACTGATTCCTAGTAGACAAGTTGAGGCCTTCTGAGACAAAAATGCCCACGGCTGGGCCACGACGAAACTTCAGGGTTAAGACAGCCGCCTACGCCAAATAAAACACTAATTAACCAGGGCGACAATTGTCGATATAGGCGTACCTTAACTGGAATCTCAGACGCGTCGCTAATTAATCACTGCCAATGCCAAAGGCTTGAGGATGGCTGATCTGCCGAGCGTTTTAGCTGTTGCTAAGTCTTCTACGACTTGGAATTGCACAATGTACATGGCTTAACCCAGTGAGAGCAGAACAACAATTTTTCACAACCGTATGGATCGTGGTTTCGATGGAATAGAATTGTCTAATTCAACCGGAAACTTCAGCTTGCAGGCTTGACATGTCAATTTCAGCTACCGGGTTGCATTTTTTTCCCAAAATACCAAATTGTGGCTTTTACAGCGTGAACAGTGACATTAGTAGGGGTATTGCGTGTGCTGCGCAGTGTTGCCAGATCGTTGAGTGATCTAGTTCGCTTACCTAAGCAAACACTTTGCGGGTCAGCAGTTTAAATTCTAAAACACAGATTGAAGCAAAACTTGACCAAGGCTTAAAACTGAAAAAGGGGTTAGTTTCTATACTCCCATAAGTCCTTAGAATGGAAGGTACCAAGTTTGTTACCCTGCAGGTCCTCTAGTTAATACAATGTATTGTCGGAGCTAACTTAGCACTGAAATGATTGGCCATATTACTCAAGGTGAAATTTCGTTTTATTACCATTTTGTCAACCTTAAAAGCACGAGGTCTCGACCGAAGATCATAGGTCTCTTGATTCTTTTCAAATGCTCGAATTTTAATGAATTAATCAGCTCGATCTAATCTTGCCGAACCTTCGCTCATCAAGGCAAGATTTTTCAGCACCTAATAATCCTTTCCATGGGTGATCATATGCTGACCAAAGAGAACCACATAAGGTCACAAGCTAATGGATTGATGAATACTATTCCTCAAGGCACAATTTATGCTACTAATATACCTATCCCAATCTCGTGGATCCGAACAGATATTTGATCTCAAAGCCGCGTTGATTAAGCGGTTCACTCTTGCAGCGGCGTTGGCCTGAGAAAAATAAGCTCCAGTATAAGTGTGTGTGACGCCATGCGAAGACAAAAATGCATTGAAATCATGTCTTTTCAACTTAGTTCCATTGTCACTGATCTATGTCTCGGGCACACCAAAACATTTAAATATATCATCCCCGAGATATTCGATGGCTACCTTGGAAGTAAACTGTTTAACCGGTTTCAGAAAGGTATACTTAGAAAAATGATCAAGAATGACCAAAATACCGACATTCCCTCGTTTAGATCGTGGGAAGGTACCAATAAAACCAACGTAAGGCCGTTGGAAGATGTTTCGCTGAACGAAGAACATCCCAAGGGAGGTTTAAGAAATTGTGTCTGATATTTCGAAGTCTGACAAAGACAACCATACGAGGCCAGCAAAAATGTCTACGAATGCGCTCAAGACATTTTGTCTGCTCCACAAGATGAAAGATTCTCTCAGTGCACTGGGAACAAATAGTTTCCAGCCCTCAGCAGGATCTTTATTGAGGTGAGATGGAAATTCGACTCTATGATAAATAAATCCATCGATTACTTTAAAATCTGGGAGATTGTACTAAAGAAACTTTTCTTTTAACGGGACATAATCATGATACCAAGAACGCTAAGAACGCTTCCGATTTCATATCGATCTCTGGCAGGATTTCCATCTCCACTGGAGACTGCGTCTCCTTCGAACGACCTCGACAAAGCGTCCGCCACGACATTTAATGGGTCTGGTTTCCCCAGTGTCGATCGATTGTTCGATGAGAGTGGACTTTTCTAATCCCTCTCTTTTGCTCGAAGGAAAAAGTCAACTACGGTCTGCAGTTTCGCTTGTTTAATTGAACTGAGCTGAAGTTTTGGCGAAGTATTACAATCAACAGTTAGTTCACTAAGCCAACAATTGAAGTTTTCAGAAATATCAAAGATTTGCCCAAAGTCCATTCCGCATATTTCGTCTTGCTAATAGAAGGTACGACTAAAAACAAGGAAGTTTTCAGACGTGCCTACGACTTCTTGTTTCTGTTCGTCTGAAGTTCGTACATTGCCTTTCGACTATGTAAAACTGGTGCCTTGTTCAACAATTATTATGGCTAGATTTCCTCCGATCACGCTTTTATTAGCGCCGCTATCTAACAGCGGTATCCACTGCTAACCTAAATTGGAAATATAAGTGAATGGACATCGACAAGATGTACAACTGCGGAGACTCGAAACTTCTTCAACTTCCGTTTCAGACACTGAAATACTCTCGAGTTGAAATATCTCTTTTCTGCGCCTTAGATATTCTTCTAATCGCTTATAATAAGGCTTAAAATGTCTTTTCTTTAAAATGTCCGGGAGTTGTGGGGAATCAGCCGGGATTATTTCTTTATTATTTGTGACTACAGGATTAGGTAAGGGGCTTATTGGCGTATATCCGCTTTCGCTGGAGAGCGGACATCCTGATGGGAGTTTTCCGACTTCGGCTTATAAATGGTACAGTTGGGCTTAATTGTGTCAAGTTTTCCACAACCGTAACAAAAAATGAGACTTTTTTAAAACAATCTTGGTTGCGATGACCAATTTCATTGATTTCAAACATTTTCTTTCTCGGGCGATTTAAGGGCATTCATCTCCTCAAATGCAGGTTCAGTTTGGAGATCTGGTTCGGAATGACCATCTTCAAAGATGCGTTGGCCTAAAGGAGAATTTATTGGCATATGCATAAAACTCCTCATGCTTATGGCATTCCGTAGAGACGTGTAAAAGTTCGTGTCTGAGTTCAGGTTTTAAATTTCTCCTCACATAGAATACTAATTCTGCGTCAGACATGCGAACATGCAAGGTATCTGCAATTTATAGAATAGAATCCGAGAACTCATCGAATGATTAATTCAATCTTTTTTCCTTTGCCTTATTATGTCTCTATTATGCCTCATCTGAGCGTTGATCTTGATATCTCTCACAGAGTCGGGTGCAAAGGTGAAACCAATTTCTATCATGTGTACTTCGATGGAATCTCCAATAAAAAGTCAAGGCCGGACCTGAGAACAACAGATTGGCAAATTGGTATAAGACTTCAAAATCTGCATCGAGACTTCTAGCGGACAAACAATTTACTCTATATATGAAATCGTCGATCGAAATGTCGTTTGCCGAGCCACTAAACTTCAGATGCCAGTTGGTTCTTACACTGGAGACTCTGTCCGGTCGATCAACTCTGGATATTTCGATTGGAATATTTAGAAGTACATTTTCGTTCAAATCTGATCCTTGAGAACCTGGGTGATCTCATTGTCCCACTCCAATTGTTCTTCGACGGGATGGGCGGTTTATTATCTGTCATTGAGGCAGTGAAGGTAGCACGAAAATTGTCTAGCGAGGCGGTGATTAGGTGTTGAATGCGCTGTTTAGAGACAACAGAAGATGCACGTGGCGGTCGTAAATTTATTGTCGCAAGGTTTTGTTTCGGTTTGGGAACAGTAGGTTTAGTTCGAGGATTTGGGCGATTCCAAGGAAAAGCACTGGAATTGGTAAGTAAGCTACGTGAATTTGATGGAGGCGCTTTCGCATTAGCCATACTCAAGGTTTCTAAAACTTCATTTTTCAAGGTGTCCATGGCGCTAAATGCTCGACAACAGATCGGGCAAGTTTCACTGGTCTTTAGCCAATTAGCAAGACATTCCTAAAAGAATTTGTGCTTACAAGGAGTTTCAATTAAGGCATGGTCAGAATCTATGGAGTCATTGCAAATGGTGCATTTAATAGACTCGTAGCCTGATGCCAGGTTTTCGTTGCTACGAATAATCGGCATAACGAATAAAATAAATATTAAGAAAATAAAAGGGAACGATAAACGGTAATGCGGTAAGCGACAAGCGAAAAATCAATAAACGGTAACGCGATAAGGATAGACGGTAATAGTGCAATTCATATATAAATTTTGGGACTTAACTATTGGCTTGGGAATCGTTTTATAAATTTTCGAACAAGTGATACATCCAATGTTTCCCCAAAACTGAAACTAACGAAAAACGGGAAAGCAATGCTAGCTTCGTCTTTTGCCGAAGTTGAAATACACTTGAAAATTTTGTGACCACTGACTTAATTTTGTGACCAATGACTTAATTTATAAGCTTATTGTCTTGTGTGACTTCAACACAACAAATAAAAAAAAAATTATAAAAAAAAATTTGTATGGCAGCTACATGAAGTGACCAACCGATTTTCGCGGTTCCGACATATGGGCAGTGTGCAGCTAAAAGATGACTGCAAAATTTCATCTCGATAGCTTCAAAACTTAGGGACTAGTTTTCGTAGAAACAGGCAGAAGGACAGACGGACTCAGCTTGTCATGCTGATCAAGAATATATATACTATAATGTGGTCGGAGATGATTCTTTCTATGCGTTCCAAACTTCTGGGTTAAATTATAATACACTTTTCAAGTCTATAAAAATGAGATCTATGATGAATATTTGACTAGAAATGAAAGAGGAACGGGCCAAAATAATCCAGCACCAAACAATTCTTGATTTCACTCTGCCAAATACAATAATCATTTAACTCTACTCGTGTTTAACTCGGTATAAAACCAAAATGCATCCAATTCGATCATTTCTTAGATCAAACAAGAATAAAAATCGCTGAAATATGAATGAGCTAGGTAAATATCTTTACGCTAAGATCCTTTACCTGCTGTTTGTTATATGACTTGGCATCTCGACAGGAATTTCCCGCGCTTTCCACCTTTCCCTTCCTTATTCCAATCCAAACCATTCACTATCCTTACATTTTGCATAAAGTAATAGAGTTTATGATTCTGGTGAACTTGGAAAAAGTAATAGAGCTTATGATTCTGGTGAACTTGGAACTGCTGCTGTCTGATGCCATTTGTAGGAACCAGACCAGATGCCATCACCAGAGCTATTCTATTTAACTAACTTGCACAGCTGTGCTGGGGTGGGATTTTGCTCTCGAAAACGAACACGTCAAATGTAAACAGAATCACAAGGAACGGAACACGGAAAACCCAAACCATGGAAACCGGAACGCATCACTTATTCAGAGGGGAAGAACTATGTGTTGGTGTTCTTCCATTCTCTACCCTCCCTACAAGAAAAAACTCCATGTAGATCTCGCGTTTTACCCAATTGGTAACGATGCCTCAGGTGCCAATTAAGAAAAGTAAACTAAATCATATCAAATGCAACATCGCCTGGCTGAACAATATATTGAGGGAAATAGGTGTTTATTACGATTTAAGAATATTAAAAATTATTGAAAATTATTTCTTGTATGGAAAATGCTTAATAACAAAAAAAGTAATTAATGGAATGATGGAAAACCTAACAACTAAATCATCCTACACGATTAAGACAAAGGCGCAACCACAAATATTATTTCACAGACTCATTTTATATGTAATTGCTCTATGGCAGAATTACCAAAAGATCACGGCTATGTCGTACTTACGACAAGATCCATTGACGACAGCAGGCCTGGTGACTGATGGAAGCTAATGATGTTTCTAAAGATGAAATTTAGTTGTCATGAGGTGTGAGGATAAGTATTATGAGCGCTTAAACCAAAATCCGAACATATGTAGGCTACAATAAGAATACGGGAATAAGGGATTTATACACAACTAGCAAGTAGCCCGGCGTGCTTCGCTTCGCCCCCGTCAGTAAAGCTCTTTCAAGCGATATCGGTATCAGTTTTTCTTTTCCGTCTTGGGGGTGAATTTCACAAGTTGGAAAATATTTGACCGTATTTTACATACATCGGCTCAAAGCAGAGATTAACTCTTATGCCACGCCCGCGGTTAAAAAAAAAAAATCTCACCTGATATATTTTCGATCTTGGAGGGATTGGCCTTGAACACACATTTTGGGATATTTTTCACCAATTCTCTAAGCATTCCTCAAGGCTGCGTTGCAATCGAATGAACGCTATAATTTTTCAAATTTCGCGATTTGAGCACCATTTTCCGCCCATTTCTTCAACTTAGAAATCTTCCCGGGCTAGCGTCCACCATTCCACTAAGTTTCACTGAAATAAAAAATTTGCCAAATATCGCGGTTTGTCCGCCATTTTTCGCCCGTTTCTTCTACTTAGAAATATTCCCTTGCAATCTCCAAAGTTTTACCGAGATTAAGAATTTGGCAAATATTGCGGTTCTTGGACCATTTTCCACCTCCATGTCCACCTCCAGGGCCACCTCAATGGTCACCTCCAGGTCCAGGTCCCGCACACAACCAACTTTATAATCCAGAAATCTTCAACTCACTCAACCTTTACCCACCAATTTTCGCCAAGGGGGGTAGATTTTCCAGAAACTGGTATGCAGTCATTGTTGAATTTTCATATAGATCTTTGAGAATGAATTTGAGCCCGATCGGATGATAAACAAAAAATTTACATACAATTTCCGCGCATTTCCCGACTTTTGGGGTAGACTTTCCAAAAGTTAAAAGTCACGCTGATCATATTTTTTTATGAGTAACTTTGAAAATTAGTTCGGAGCTGATCGCTGCGAACTAAAATTCACCCCACACAACCCTTACCACCCGATTTCCACCAGGGGGGGGGGTCAAATTTTCCGGAAAATTAGTATGCAGTCATTGTTGAATTTTTATGTAGATCTTTGAAAATGAGTTTAACCCCAATCCGATGATAAACAAAAAAGTTGCTTACAACAGTTTTCCGACCATTTCCCGACTTTGGGAGTAGATTTTCCAATAGTTGAAAGTCACACTGATCATTTTTTTTTATGAGTAACTTTGAAAAGGAATTTGGAGCTAATCGATGGGAACTAAAGTTCAACCCATACAACCTTTACCACCCAATTTCCACCAAGGGGGGTGAATTTTGCGGAGAATTAGTATGCAGTCATAGTTAAATTTTCATATAGATCTCTGAAAATAAATTTGAGCCTGATCGGATGATAAGCTAAAAAGTTGCATACAACAGTTTTCCGATTATTTTCCGACTTTGGGGGTAGATTTTCCAAAAGTGGAAAGTCACGTTGATCATATTTTTTTATGAGTAACTTTGAAAACGAACTTGGGCCTAATCGCTGGGAACTAAAATTCAACCCATATAACCTTTACCACCCAATTTTCACCAAGGGGGGTGAATTATCCGGAAATTAGGTTGCAGGCATTGTTGAATTTTCATGTAGATCTTCAAAAGTGAGTTTGACCCCAATCCGATGATAAAAAAACAAAAAAAGGTGCTTTAAACAGTTTTCCGAATTTGGGGGTAGATTTTCCAAAAGTTGAAAGTCACGCTGATCATATTTTTTTTATGAGTAAATTTGAAAAAAGAATTTGGAGCTAATCGCTGGAAACTAAAATTCAACACATACAACCTTTACCACCCAATTTCCACCAAGGGGGTGAATTTTCCGGACAATTAGTATGCAGTCATAGTTAAATTTTCATATAGATCTCTGAAAATAAATTTGAGCCTGATCGGATGATAAGCTAAAAAGTTCCATACAACAGTTTTCTTTGAATTTTCCACAAAGACGCGTTCATACGGACAGACGGACGGACAGACGGACATGGCTAAATCGACTCGGCTGTTGATGCTGATCAAGAATATATATACTTCATAGGGTCGCAAATGCTTCCTTCTACCTGTTGCATACTTTTGCACAACTTCATAATCCCTCTTTTCCCATTTTCAATGGGAACAGGGTATAATAACGCACCTCATACAAACTCCTTTATTTTTCGTTTTGAAGCTTCATGATACGGGCAGACAAGGAACAAACGAAAACGATAAAGCAAAGCTAACTTTGTCTGTTCAGATCATTCCTATGGCAGCTACAAAAAGAAGTCTTCCGATCCGGAAAGACGAACAATGCTCAATCGACTCAGCTCGTCTTGCTAATCAAGAATATATATATTTACTTGGTCGAAGATGGTTCCTTCGAAGCGTTCCAAACTTCTGGGCAAAATTATAATCTATATAAAAGTGAAAGTATGTTTGTATATTTGTATGTTTGTCCCTTATGGGCGTCTAAACCGTTGAACCGATCTTCACGAATTTTGCACAGTAAGTTCATGTCGATCAGGAAAGCGTCATAGGCTATGTCTCATGTCTGTAAAATGGTCCAAAAACCGCAAAATTTGCAAAATTATACCGTTCATCCGATTGCAATAAAAATTTAGGAATAGTTGAACGCTTGCCCGGGAAGGTTTCTAAGTTGAAAAAATAGTCCAAAAACCGCGATAATTCAATAACTAAACCGTTCATCCGATCGCGATGAAGTTTTGGTCAATGGTTAGACGCTTGGCCGCAAAGGTTTCTAAAGTCCAAAGATCGCGAAATTCGCAAAATTATACCGTTCATCCGATTGCAATCAAACTTTGAAAAATGAATTGAACGCTTGCTCGGGAGGGTTTCGAAGTTTAAGAAATTTGCAGAAAACTGTCCAAAAACCGCAAAAATTAAAAAATTTGAGGTTCCGGTTGTTGAGGGGAGATGCTGTTTTGCATCCACCTTCGGCGTTAGCAATTAATTTAATGCTGCGAGCGCTTAACAAATAACAAGGCGGTGGTGGATTTTGTTTAATTTCACTTGTTGGTTTTAATGTTTGGCGATGATGTGTTTGTTGTTTCATGTGTTGTACAGGTGAATACGAGGTGTGTTCAAAAAGTATCGCGAATTTTGTGTTTTTTCAAAAATTATTTATTTATTCATGAATATCTATTTTGTCCCCTTCAAAGTAATCCCCATGAGATATTATACACTTGTGCCAACGGTTTTTCCAATCTTCGAAGCACTTCAAAAAATCATTTTTTTTATCTTGTTCAGCTCCTCCTTCGATGCCGTCTTCATCTCGACAAGCGTAGCGTAACGTCGTCCTTTCATGGGCCTCTTCAGTTTAGGGAACAAGAAAAAGTCACAGGGGGCCAGATCTGGGGAATACGGTGGCTGCGGCATCATTAGTGTGTTGTTTTTGGCCAAAAAGTCGCGCACAAGCAACGATGTGTGAGCAGGGGCGTTATCGTGGTGCAAAAGCCAATTTTTGTTCTTCCACAAATCCGGGCGGTTCTGGCGGATTGCTTCGCGCAAATTGCGCATAACTTGCAGGTAATATTCCTTATTGACCGTTCTTCCCTGAGGCAAGAACTCATGATGCACCACGCCCCTGCAATCGAAGAAAACTGTCAGCATAACTTTCACATTCGACCGAACTTGGCGCGCTTTTTTCGGTCTTGGTTCGTGCGGCAGCTTCCATTGAGATGATTGGTTTTGGCTTCCACGTCATAACCATAAACCCACGATTCGTCACCAGTTATGACCCTCTGGAGCAAATTTGGGTCGTCGCGGACGGAGTTTAACATCTCATTAGCAACGTTCATGCGATGCTGTTTTTGGTCGCAATTGAGGTAAAAATCGAAGACGATCCAAAACACGTGCAAGCGAAGCAGCTGTCAACAATTAAGTGAACATTCAAAATGGCCGAGCTTGTCGGCATAAGTGAGAGACATGTGTAGTAACATAACGCCACAAAAAATCGAAATTCGAATATACGTAACCCGCGGAAATTCAAAATTCGCGATACTTTTTGAACACCCCTCGTATGTTGTGAACAGTTTCAGTTTTATTACAATGTCTAACTATGCGTTTTTTGTTGTTTTAATGTGTAATTGTTGTTAGCGGGCGGGCGAACTAAATAAGCGTACGATCGAACTCAAGCAAGGCAAACCACTGACAAAACATAGCATAGAAGAGAATAGAAAAAGATGCAAGCGTTAGACATTAACCGTATACTTATGCTTATAATTAACTGTAAATGGCAATCAGTGATGAGCTATTAGCCGCCAATAAAAAAACAAATATTTACATGATATTTAAGCAAACAAAGAATGTTGATTTAGGATGACTA
The DNA here is from genome assembly GCA_018904265.1 of Lordiphosa collinella. Classification (NCBI taxonomy): domain Eukaryota; kingdom Metazoa; phylum Arthropoda; class Insecta; order Diptera; family Drosophilidae; genus Lordiphosa; species Lordiphosa collinella. The sequence goes on along the minus strand of JAEIFV010000172.1, from coordinate 394,822 downwards.
ATCCAACTTAATGTTATTTGTTGTCGCTGTCTGCTTCCGACACCGGTAAATCTTTGGATAGTGGTTCGACGCTTGGCTGGAAAGGTTTCCAAGTAGAAGATATGTTCGGAAAATGGTCCAAAAACCACGAATTTTGAAAAATGTTCGATTTTGATAAAGCTTTGAGGTATGGTTGTACGCTTGCCCGCGAAGGTATCTAAATTGAAGAAATGGGCCGGAAATGGTCATAAAACCGCGAAATTTCTAAAACTATACCGTTCATCCGATTACCATTAAACTTTGGGCAACGCATGCCCGAGAAGGTTTCTAAGGTCCAAAAATCGCGAAATTTGCAAAATAGCCTTATGAGTATTTATGAAAGCGCTTAGTGCCTATATTACAATGCCGGCGTTGGAAAATGTAAGCTGAAGATTACAGGGTCCAAAATATTGCGAAAATTGCGAATTTTTGATTTGAGCCTGGATTATTGTGAAGATTTGATAGACGGCAATTGTAGATGTGTACATAGGAAGTATTAACCAAACGGTCAAAAAGTCACGAGATTTGCAAAATATTCATGATTTTAGATTATCATGAAGACGTGCGGATAGAGAAAAAGATCGAACGGTCCAAAATGTTTATACCGACATGTAGCCTGCACTAGATTGAATATAATCGCTCTCTTAAGAATCATAAGAACCCGGGCGACGCCGGGTATTCAGCTAGTACACTATAAAATACAAAACAATACTTTATAAAAAATCTACAAATGGAAGAAGCCTTTCACAGTTGTCAAAAGTTTCACAGTTTCGATTTTATTACAACAACAAAGGATGGCCGATCAAGTTCTCAATTTTACAGCAAACGAAAGATCCGTCGGCGTCGTTGTGTGCTGAATGCCCATTTCAGAGTCTGGGGATTGTGTGTTCGAGTCCCGATGCTGACCAGTACATTTTTTTTTACCTAATGTTTTTAATTATAGTGTGAGTAATCAAAAGGCCTTTGCTGTTATTTCATCATTGAATGCGGCTATTGTCTTCGTCTTCATCTTGTGTTTGACGACTTAATTATTGAACGCCCATGTACAAACCCGTTTTGCTCTAAGGCATTTGCTAGTACAAAAATACCCATAGTCCGCGAACTAAGTCTTTTTTATCTCTAGCTAAAGGCCTATATGGACTCGATAATGGGTGTGGTAAAATGTGGTAATCTATATCGCGGTTTTTTTTTGCAATTAACATCTTTTAGGGACACGTTTTATGAGTCAGTATCTCAATACATATAAAATCTAAGAAAACTCTTCCGAGTGGTTTTCCTTACAATCAAGTTTCTAAGTTTGACCTCTATGGGCGGGGTACTAACCACTTTTCCATTGGTGGCGGAAATTTTGTATAACAATTGCATTGAACCCTTTTTTCTTTGTTGAACTATTCAAAATTGTACTTAGCTTTCATCTATTTTCAACCAGCAACAGATGTTGTATCTGTTTGATGATAGTATAAATGTGGCCGTAAAACACGAACGTAGGGTGTTCAAGAAAAACGGTGTATGAGGTGTTGCTACCTGCTGCCTCTAGTTTGACAATTCATTGGTCCCGTTCATTGGCCTGACCCATAGTTGAATTTTGTCGCATTGTGTTATGTTTCCGGTTTGGTCAAAGATGGTTTCGAAATAAGATGTGTTTATGTCCCATTCTCGGGATGGTGTATGACTCGGGATACGACTTGGCCGTGAGCGACTCGGGCCAGTGTCTGAACGTACGCTGATGATGATCCGGTCTCCTTAGTGTTGTTGGCTTATCCTCTACTTGGAGGGTTTGGGAACGCCACTCTGTCTGCTGTTCCGGCCATTGTTTTTTTGTTGGGACCCCGTCGCGACGGGCGATGTTGTGGTGGCGGTGGCTTGGGGTGTGCGGTGCTCTGTTAGCTTGTTGGGACATATAGCCCTGCCTCGCAAATTTCGATCGGCTATCGCTTGTGGGCGCGTCCCAACGAGAGTACCGATCTCCCGTGAATTGGATCCTGGATTTAAGGATCCTGCTCACGCATTTGTCAGGATTTTCCTGAGCGGTGTAAGGAGCGGTGAACCATTTTTGAGCCTTCACCTTGCAACTCGTAAATTAAGTCAATTAAGTTGCTTTCGAGATCTGTTATTTTGGCAGACATCCTGCAGTTTTTTAAAAATTTTCTGGCTGTAATATCATCGTTAGAAGATCCACTTTCCCCAAGTTGTTGCCTTGTCTACAACAGGACTCATTTTTTGGCGAAATTCTTACTGCATGTAAAATTTCTCTCTCCTGAACTCTTCCTGTTTTCCTTCTTTTTTGCTATTGTTTAATGCAGGGCTGAAAAACTAACAAATTTTTCGGAATTCCGGTTCGCGGGTTCGAACCAAAATTTAGCAAGGGTTAAGGTTCGGCTTCTTTGGAAGACAGGAACTCTTCTGTGGTTATGGGGGCGTATGAAGTGAGGTAAACTTGCAGACCAGCTTAACATGGTAAACCCAGCCCGATCCTGGCTTACTGCGTTTCAAGTCGACTCACACCTCCCCGTGGTAACCCACGGTAACATAGCGGTGCATCCGCAAAGCTGCTGGCTAACGTGAGCGGCGATCCTCCCCTGGGACAAATAGGGGGCGTTACTACAGGCTTGGAGTGGCCGGAGTGGCTCAGCGGTTAGTGTGCGCGACTGCTGAGCATGAGGTCGTGGGTTCGATCCCGCCTCGGAACATCTAATGAAAAGTTTTTTTCTTTGAATAAAACTTTACACCCGGCCACACCTCTTGCTGTTGGCGCCAGCATTGCAGTAATTAGCCATGAAAAGCCTCTCAAAAACTGCCGTTCGGATTCGGCGTTAAACTGTAGGTCCCTTTCTCTTGTGCTAAAATTAGAAGCGCACAAGCCAAGAGATTGAGAGAGGCTCGGCTTTGGCCCCTTGGGGCTGTTGTCATCTTGACAAGCCGATTTTACTTTACTTTTACTTTACTACAGGCTTGGCACCCGATTATCGTCTAGTTCATCCGCCAATGAAAACTAAAAAAATGACTCGGATACGGACCACCATCGATGACAACCCACGCCAACGTTTTAATGACCACGATTTGGGGATATGCACCTGGAATGTTCGCACCCTCAACAGGGAGGGTGCTGATAAACAGTTAGTGAAAGACCTCGAAAAATAAATGCGATGGAACGGACAAGGGAATACGTTGTGAAAAACATAATTAAACAATGCTCCCTGGGAGATCTACTATAGATAGAAGCCGTTTTTAGTCCGACAATCGGCCGATTCAGCTTGCATGATAAAACCTCTAGTAATGGAGAGAGGCCAAAAAATTTTGCTGCGGGCAGGAATATGTTCGTACGTAGCACAAGATTTAAACACCGCGACAACCATATGGCGACCTGGAGGTCCCCTGATAATAACACGGAAAACCAGATTGATCACGTTGTGATAGACGGAAGGCATTCATCGAGTGTGCTTGACGTACGGTCTTTCCGAGGAATATAGACTCGGATCTTTACCTTGTTGCAGCCAAAGTACGCACGCGGCTCAGTGTGGCACATGCCACACGCTCTAGTACACGTCGAGAAGCAGCAATCACAACGGACCTCCGAAGCCTACATAGCAAAACTCACCCATTTGCTCAAGGAAATTTCCATTTCCCTTCAGGTATAAGTGAACAGTGGAAACATATTTCACACTCCATGAGTACGGCTGCCAAGGAGACTCTCGGATATGCTAGAGGAGGTTTTAGGCAGGGTGACACCTTATCGTGTAACTTCTGCTGCGCCAGTGCCCAAATGCTAACTGATCGGGCACAATATTTTGTAAAGATGTAATGCTACTTGCATATGCCTACGACATTGTCATTATCGGCAAATCCAAACGGAGATTTCAGAGATTGAGAAGCAGTCAAAACTCATGGGCTTAGCGGTAAGTTGGGAAAAGACGAAGTTCCTAGTCTTAGCGCGCAGTGAGCCTACGCGTCTTGGACAATCTGTTGCAATGGGAGGGTACAACTTAAACGTAGTAAAGGAATTTGCTACCTCGGAACGATGATTACCAGCGACAACAACATCAGTCTGCAGATTTGAAGAAGAATAAATCTTGCAAACCAATGTTACTACGGGTTTAGTAAGGAGTTCAAGATCAGATCCCTCTCTCGAAAATCGAAAATTGCGCTATACAAGTCTCTTATTATCCCAGTCCGGCAATTCGGTCGGCAATGCGCAGAAGCGTGTACATTAACAAAAGTGGTTGAGGAGGCGATCGGCGTGCTCGAGTGAAAAGTTCTTCGGAGGATTTATGGACCTGTAAAAGTTGACGATGAGTTCCGCACCCGTATGAACTGATCTAGTCAAGCGCATAAAACAACAGCGGCTGCGCCGGATTGGACATGTTTCTCGTGAGGATGAAGAAGTTCCAGTAAAAGTGTTCAGGCGGAAGACGAACGAATTAGGGAAAGGAAGAAGTGTAGGACGATCGAAACTTAGTTGGGGAAAACATGTGCTGAAAGGCATTGAGGCGCTTAAATTGACCAACTGGTGCCAGCTCGCACAAGACAGATGCGAGTGGCGGTCATTAATAGCAGCGGCCGAGACCGTCGAACGGTTGTGATAGAAATATCGGGCCAAATAAGAAGAAGAAGGTTCGGAAAATTGAGGTTCAAGGTTTTTGGACGAAGGTTTTGGATCGAAACTTGGTTCAGCCCATGCTTTACTCCATATTAAAAAAAAAGAAAATTATTTTGTAACTAATTTAATCCCATGAATTCTACAAATCGCTTTCGACCTAAAAACAACCGAATCGTGTGGAAAGCATGGTCCAAAAAACGACCTAATCGTGTGGAAATTGGGTCGATTTTGGATCGGAAGCGAATTGTAGAACACATGGAAATATTCAAAACTTAATTTAATTTCAATTAAAATTCTATTTCGTAGTCTTCATATGGGGAATACTACCAATGTTAAGCTCTTGTTTTGTAAAACATTTAATAAGTTTTGGAGTCGATGATTTTTAAAAACAGATACTACTATGGGTGGAGATTCCATTGTTGTAAATTTTCTAGATGTTTTATTGAGCTTTCTAGTCGATTTTAAGAGTCAGTCGCCCAAAACAGATCAGATAACAGAAGAAGTTGCTAGACCGTTGTTCAAATTTTTTTATTTCTATAATTTTTGTTGAACCGAACTTTTAAGTTCGGGACAGGTTCAGGTTCAGCTTTTAATTTTAAAGAGGTTCGTTTCACAGCAAAATAAAAGTCGAAATTCCGGGTTCTATACTCTCTTTGAACCGAAACTACGGACTCCAGGGCGTGATAGCGGCGGACAATCCAAATTCTTGTTTCAGTTATCAGTTAGTCATTTTCCATAAATTTAAAGAGCTATCTACAAAACAAAAAAAAATTAAGTAGATTTATCGAATAGAAAAAAAGTTATTCAATTTTTTTTTGGTAGCAGCTTTCATCTGCCACCCTGTATATTGATGTTTTGTTAAATTGGCCACTGTTATGAGATCTATGACGGAGGAAGTTTTTGCTGGTAAAATTGATGGCTTCTGTAGTAGGCTCGCGGATCGCAAATCATTTCCTGAGGACACATTATGTTCATTGAGTTTAACAATTCGACGTCGCTTTGTTCTTTAAAAAAACTGCATAATTTATTCTTGGCCATTCCCGATTTTGAGTTGATCCTGATGCTTGCAAATTTAAGGAACTGTTGTCGATTTCGGCAAACCAGTATAAATATTTTTGTCCAACGTTTTCTTTTATGCTGCAGTTTTTTTTCCGAACATTAGAATTTTTTAAAATTATATTTTAGTGGAGTCTTTGCGATATGAGATTTAATGAAGTCGAAAGCATCACGAAATTGTTCAATATTTGAGCTTTTGCCTGAGCGCCATATATCAAAAAGATATTGCCGAGAAAGCTCTGCTGATAAGCTGATAAGATAATCCTAAAATAAGATTAAGTAATGAAAAATTAAATTATTATATTGAAAAGCGATAGAAAACATGAAAATATCAAAACAATCATATTACAGTACCTTCGAATAAATTGCAGACAACGGGACAATATATTGCTGAGAAATCGCACACTGATAGGATGTTTCTATAGTAAGATTTTTTAAAAAAGAATACAATTTATATATATTGGAAAATTGAAGAAAACATGAAAAAGCAAAACTAACACATTGCAATACCCGGCAAATCACGGGACAAGCACGACGAAAGAGAGCAAAAATAAAAAAACTGAGAAATTTACCGTTGCACATAACAAAAACTCTTGAAATAGAAACGTGCAAAAACGAGCAGCTGATTTTTACAGCTAAGAATCTTTTAACATATTGCGGAAATATTTTCACTGAATCTTGGATGACCAGTTTCAATTTATGTGCTGTAAAGTGCACAAAATGTGGTTTTTCTTCAATTTTAAAGTGCCTTGCCCCCATAGTGGCCGCCCCTGTCAGTCCAACAACAACCCCTTATTGGCAAGGCTCCAGTCGGTACTTTAGACGCACACTGCATACATTTGCTTTTGCAGTCGCACAGTGGTGGGTCAAAAATAGGCCAAAAATAAACAAATTCATGTTTAAATTATGCCTCCAAATATACCTCATCTAGTTATCAATAGAACAAAGTTTCAAAAGCAGTAATTCTTTTTGTTTAGTTTCACACGTTGGTTAAGAGAATAGCTCGAGAAGAGAGAGCACATAAAGTGCGGTCGACTCTCAGAGTGCGCGTCACTATTAAATAGCGTGGACTAAATTAATAAAAAACATTATAAAACTATTATTTAATAGCTGAATTCAAAATAAACATTAAAGTTGAAGGTATTGGGATTGTGTTTATACAATTTTTATATAATTTGGATGCTATACGTGTTTTTAATTGTAAATGTGCTTATATTGTAATTATCCGTGTTTAACAGCACAAAACATTTATTTTCAGTTAAGTTAAAAGTTGTGTTGCCCCCGGGTCCCTCCAATGAAAATTATTTTAAAACACTAAACAATATATAAAGGTTCTTAACTGTAAAAATCAGCTGCTCATTTTTGCACGTTTGGTTGTAATCGGCCAAAGACTCTCTCTGTCTTTTTCTTTTTTAAGCGTTTTTGTTGTATGCAACGGTAAGTTTTTCAGTTTTTCTCTTGTTGCTCTCTTTCGTCGTGCTTGTCCCGTGGTTTGCCGGGTATTGCAATGTGTTAGTTTTGCTTTGTCATGTTTTCTTTAATTTTCCAATATATATAAATTGTATTCTTTTTTACAAAATCTTACTATAGGACCATCCTATCAGTGTGCGATTTCTCAGCAATATATTTATGGTATTTGGTGCTCTGGCAAAAGCTCAAATGCTGAAATTTCGGGATGCTTTCGATTATATAAAATTTCATATCGAAAGTAACGCCTACACATTTAATCACCTTGAATCAGAAATCTATAATAATTTAATATTAAAAAGTTTCTCAATTTTTGGAAAATATGTTTCCGCAGAAAACGTTACTAAAAAATACCTATACTAGTATGCCGAAAACGAAAATATTTCATTAAGTTTGAAAGCATCAGGATCAACTCAAAAACGTGGACGGTCAAGAATAAATTATGCTGAGTGTTCTCAAAGAACAAAGCGACGTCGAATTTTTGAACTTACGAAACTTAATGGGTCTGCAGGCAATGATTTGCGATCCGCAAGTCTACTACAGAGGTCCTCAATATTACCAGCAGATTTTTTCCGTCATAGATCCCATAAAAGATGCAATTTTTTTATCAATTTTATAATGTAGGCGCATAGGAGAAGGAGATATACTTCGTTAACGGTGCCAATTTTTTAAATATAGTATTACTAGCTGAATACGCGGCGTCGCCCGGGTCCTTATGATTCTTATGAGAGCGACGTATTCAAGCTAGTGTTGGCTGCAAGTCGCCATAAACATTTTGGACCGTTCGATCTTTTTCTCTATTTAAACATCTTCATTATAATCTAAACTCATGAATATTTTGCAAATTTCGTGACTTTTTTGACGGTTTTGTTTATACCTCCTATTTACCCATCTACAATTGCCGTCTATCAAATCTTCACAATAATCCAGGCTCAAATCCAAAACTTGCAAATTTCGCAATATTTTGGACCGTGTAATCTACAGCTTCCATTTACCAACGCCTGCATTGTCATATAAGCACTAAACGCTTTCATAAATACTCATAAGGTTATTTTGCAAATTTCGCAATTTTTGGTTCTTAGAAACCTTCGCGGACAAGCGTCTAACAATTGACCAAAATTTCATCGCAATCGGATGAACGGAATAGTTTTTGAATTTTCCCGGTTTTTGGACTATTTCGCTCACATTTCTTCAAATCAGAATCCTTCGCAGGCAAGCGTCCAAACATTCTCCATAAGAATCGAACATTTTGCAAATTTCGCGGTTTCTTCTACTTGGCAACCTTCCCGGACAAGCCTTGATCAATTTCTCAACGTTTTAGCGAAAACGTAAATTTTTCAATTTTCGCGGTTTTTGGACCGTTTTCCATAAATTTTGTTAACTTAGAAACCTTCCCGGGCAAGGGTTCAACCATTTCCAAATTTTCAGTGCAATCGGATGAACGGTATAATTTTGCAAATTTCGCAGTTTATGGACCATTTCACAGACATGAGACAGCCTATGACACCTTCCTGATCGACATGAACATACTGTGAAAAATTCGTGAAGATCGGTTCAGCGGCTTAGACGCCCATAAGGGCCAACGTACAAACATACTTTCACTTTTATATACAGGGTGGTCCATTTAAAAATTGGAATTTAATTTTGCTATAAAAAAAAAACGGCTCGATATTTTTTAAAGGTTGAACATTTATTGGAAAGGTTGGTTCATGTCATTTATTTTTGAAAAACAAATTCGGTCAAATGACCACCACGGCTGCCTTGAAAGTAGCCCATTCGACCCACCCAATTTTTGAGAACATTTTCAATTGTTTCGGCATGTATGTTTGCAATAGCAACTCGAGTCTCGTTCTTTAACACAATTGTTTCTGGATTGATTGCGTAACAATTGTCCTTGAATGCTCCCCAAAGATAATAGTCTAACGGTGTCAGATCACAGCTTCTTGGCGGCCAATTCACATCTCCATACTTGCTGTTTCTTCGGAAGGCAGGAACTCTCCTGTGGTTATGGGGGCGTATGTAGTGAGGTAAAGTTGCTGACCGGTTTAACATGGAAAACCCAGCGCGATCCTGGCTTACTACGTCCCAAGTCGACTCACACCTCCCCGTTGTTGTTGTTGTAACGGCTGTGGATGAGAGTAATGTACGCATTTTGTGGGGGTTATAGGAATAGAGTTTAGAGAGAAGAGTTTAGAAAATGAAATGGGGATGATGAGAAGGTGGATTAAGAGTGTGTGTGTGTGTTCGAGTCAACCAGGTCTAGTCCGAGGAATGCTGCGGCGAGAGATGGTTGGGTCCAGAGGTGGTGTGGAGTGATGTTGGTGGGATCAGCTGGGCAGTTGAAAAGGTGGTGAGTGTCTTGCGGGGTTTGGCCGCATTTGGGACACTCGTCTACAACTGCCGGGTTGATCCTTGCCAGGTAGCTGTTAAGCGAGGTAGAGTATCCAGATCGAAGCTGGGCAAGGGTCGTCCGGGTGCTTCTGGGCAGGAGTTTTTCAGCGTCGCTCACGGGCGGGGGCCTGCCTCCCAAGACAACGTTGGGCGTGAGGCGGATGATTGCTTCAGCGACTGTCTTCTGGTGGATAGCGTCTCTCGCTAACTTAGCTTCGGTGTTGGAGATGGTGGTGGCGTTTCCCGTATGCGCAAGCACGTCAGGCATGTGTAGACGTAAGTCTTGCCTGCTCGTTCTTGGGGGCAGCGGGACTAGGAGTGCCTGGTGGTTGGGATGTTCAGCAACAAGACCATTCGCCAGAAACTGCTTGGTCAGGAGGTTGCAGTGGTCATGTACGCCCAACATTTGGGTCTCCTCGTGTAGATGGTCTACGTGGGTCATGTTGTGGCACCCTGTGACGGTGCGGAGGGCAGCATTTTGCGTTCGCTGGAGGTTGCTCCATTGCGTGTCGCTGAGTGCCGCAGTCCATGCTGGTGCCGCGTAGTCAAATTGGGTGCGGCCAATGGCCTTGTATGTGACCAGTAGCGTCTCCTTTTCTTTTCCCCAGGAGCTGCCAGCAATCGCCTTGAGTGCCCTATTACGTTCTCTCACTTTGCGGGCTGTGTTCTCCGAGTGCCTCGCAAAGAAGAATAGGTTGTCAAACGTCACTCCCAATATTTTTGGGTATTTGCTCGTGGGAATTGTGGCTCCGTCCACAGTGACGTTGAGCTGGGCGTTCACTATCTTGGTCCAAGTAGTGAATAAGGTGGCGCTGGATTTTCCTGGGGAGAGCGACAGGTTTCGGCTAGCCAGATATGCTGAGACTGTTGGGAGGTAGGAGTTTAAACTCTCAACTACCTTGTTATAGTCCCTGTCCGATCCTAGGATGGTGCAGTCGTCTGCATAGCTGACTAGTTTGAGTTCCGGAGGTGGTGTTGGCAAACCGGATACATAAAAGTTGAAGAGGAGTGGGGAGAGGACTCCACCTTGGGGGACTCCTTGCTTCAGTTTCCTGTACTTCGATTTGGCGTCACGGAACTCAACAAAGGCCTGTCGACCTGTCAGGTAGTTTGCTACCCAGCGCTTGAGTGTGTTCGGGAGCGCTGTGCCTTCGATGTCCTTGAGTAGGATAGCATGGTTTACTGTGTCGAAGGCTTTTGACAGGTCTAAGGCAACCAGCACTGTGCGCTTGTGCGGACTAGGGGAGTTTAGCCCTTCTGCGATGGCGGTGGTGATTTCGCAGAGCGCGGTGCTGGTGCTACGGCCTTTCCGAAAACCGTGCTGGTGGTTTGCTAGCGGGAGGTGGTCCTGTAGGATGGGTAGTATGAGGGCTTCCAGTATCTTAATCGCTGGAGCAAGCAGCGTGATGGGCCTGTACGACGTGCCCAGTTCAGTCGGTTTTCCGGGTTTGGGGACAGGCAGGATTTTGCCCGTTTTCCAAATGTCCGGGATGACTAAGCTGGACATGCTGAGGTTAAATAGATTGGTGAGGTATTCCACACCTTTCTGACCGAGCTTCTTAAGCATGACTGTGGCGATCCCGTCGGGTCCCACAGCCTTGGAGGTTTTGGCAATTTTAATGGCATTAGCCACCTCCTCTGCGGTGAAGTCGGGTGCCTGCGGGTCTCGGGCAAGTTTGCGGATCCGGCGGAGGACGGCTCTATGTGGTTTGCTCACGTCCTTTGGGTGCTCCACGAATTGCCTGTTGAAACCGGTGGCACAGTTCTCAGCGGTGAGTTTGGGCATGCCTTGAAAAGCAATGGCGGCAAGGTCTTGCCGTTTGGGAGCAGATGTGAGGTTCCTGATTGTTTTCCAAAGTTTTGCGGTGCCCATCTCACATTCGTCTAAGTGTGCAAGCCATTTCTCTTTCCTATGCTGGTTAACCATTCTGGCGATGTCAGCGTTCGCTTGCTCGATGCGAGGATCAGCTGGATTTTCGGCTCTTAAAGCATCACGGATGCGAGCCTTTTTCGCAGCTTCTGTAGGGAAGCCAGGGCGAATTTTTGGAATTCTTCCAGCTGGGATGTGTCGCTTCCCCGCACCGGTAAGGATTTTCCTGAAGGTGACTTCTCCTGAGGTGACATCGGTGGCGGGCTGGGTTTGTTCGAAGAGCTCTTCTGTGTGCGCTGTAAAAGCGGTCCAATGAATTCTGCATCACCGTGAAGGGTGAGGGTGATGGGCAGATGGTCGGAGTTTAGAGCAACATCCACGCTCCACTCAGAGATGGCCAGTAGGTTGGAGCTGACGATGGTTATGTCAGGCGAGCTGCTGCAGTTTGGCGTGATACGGGTAGGCTGGTCCTGGTTCACACTATCGAACGAAGTGTTTTCAACCTGCTCTGCTATGCTGGTTCCTCTAGGATCATTGAGGTCGCCCATGATGATGCGGTTTTCACCTGTTAGCAGTTGAGCCAGGTTTGGTTGGTATCCGGGGGAACATGCTGCAACAGGAGGAATATATACATTGATAAGATCGATGGACACGCCGCCGGCAAGGATGGCAATTCCTTGCACCTCCATGTGTCCATCAGGGGCTGGGTCCATGTGCAGGAGTCTGTAGTTTACAGATTGGTGGATGATGAACGCCAGTCCACCACCTGCGTTTCGCTGTCTGTCCTGTCTTATAATGTTATATTCTCCTGCTGAGACTATATGAGCCCTGGGGGTGAGTTTGGTTTCCTGGACCGCTGATATCCGTATCTTCTTGCGGGTCATATAGTCTGTGAGCTCAGAGATTTTGGCTCTCAGCCCGTTGCAGTTCCAGTGGAGAATCTGAAAACTTTCGACGATAGTGTGGTTGGCTATGGGAGTGGTGGTTGTGGTGGGTGGGTTAACGGTGGGTGCTGGAGTCTGCATGTGCCCTGGTGTTGTCGGCCGGTGCTGCACGTTGCTCGCAGCTCTTAGCCTTGTGTAAGGCGGTGACGCCACCGGTGTTGTTGGTGGCGGAGCTGGTTGTCGTGGCGCGCTGGGACTTGGCTGTGGCGCGGGTGAGGGCAGAGATTGTAGTGCATTGGCTGCAGTCACTGCTGTGGCTGCTGGATTTGAGCAGCAGGGGCCATGGAATGGCCTGCAGTAGTCCCGAGGTTTGGCTAGGCGGGAGCATTTTAAGTGCAGCCATTGCAAGCAGTCGGTGCATTCAAATGAATAGCCTCTGCTAGTAATCTTGCCCTTGCAGATCGGGCACCACCACGTCCTAGGACCTGGGTTTGACTCGACTTCACCGGCGCGAAGGATGAGAGTTCTGAGCAGACAGGCCGGTGTTGTCTGCTCAGCATGAGAAAAAACAAGGGGGAGAAAAGAGGAAAAGATGGGGATGCGTACATACCTTGTTCCACGTTTCCGTGGGTTGACAGTCCTTGGCCAGGGGGTTGATTCCTGGGTCGGCTCCGGAGCGTAGATCCGACTGTCGATAGAGCTGCACACCTCCCCGTGGTAACCCCTGGTAACAGAGCAATGCATCCGCAAAGCTGCTGGCTAACGTGAGCGGCGATCCTTTCCCTGGGACAAGCAGGGGGCGTCGCATCGGGCTTGGCACCCAATAGGCGTCTACTTCCATCCGTCAATGAAAACTAATACAATTCCTCGGATACGGACCCCCCCGACGACGACCCACGCAAACGTTTAAGGACCAAGATTTGAGGATATGCACCTGGAATGTTCGCACCCTCAATAGAGAGCGCGCGGATTCCAACTTGGTGGATGTCCTCGAGGAACATTCATCGGACATTACCGCACTTCAGGAAATAAGATGGACTGGACAGGGGTGTAGGAAGATAACATCCGAAATCAACGCCCCATGGGAGATCTACTACAGTGGACATGATTCGAAACACGAGTTTGGTTGCGGCTTTGCAGTCAACAAAAGACTGTGCCGCTCTGTCATCAGCTTTACACCAGTTGACAAGCGACTTGCCGCACTCAGACTTAAGGCAAAATATTTTAATATTAGTCTTATCTGTGTGCACGCCCCGACAGAAGGAAAGAACGATTCGGAAAAAGACGAATTCTATGAGCGCATAGAAGACCTATATGCCCCGATCACGACATCAACATCGTGCTAGGCGACTTTAATGCAAACATCGGGAGAGAAGAAGCTCATCGCCCGACTATCGGCTGATTTAGCCTGCACGATGTAACCTCCGAAAATGGAGAGAGGCTAATAGACTTCGCTGCGGGCCGGAACATGGTCATTAGTAGCACCAGATTTGAACACCGCAACGACCACAAGGCGACCTGGACGTCCCCTGGTCAATCAATACGAAACCAGATTGATCACTTTGTGATAGACGGACGGCACTCTTCGAGTGTCCTAGACGTACGTGTGCGCCGAGGAGCCAATATTGATTTGGATCACTACCTAGTTGCAGCCAAAGTACGCACACAGTCTAATACACGCCGAAAGCTGAACGTTGAGAAGCTGCAATCACAACAGACATCCGAAGCCTACTCAGCAAAACTCACCCAGCTGCTCAGGGAAACCCCACCTGGCCCTCCTGGTGTTGACGAACAGTGGAAGCATATTTCACACTCTATGAGTACAGCTGCCAAGGAGATTCTCGGATTCGCCGAAAACTCCCGAAAACAGTCATGGTACGATGATGAGTGCCGCCGCGCTACTGCAGAGAAAGACGCTGCCTACAGGAGAACTCTGCAGTCGGGAGCAACGCGTGCTGTTAATGAGCGATACCGAGAGAAAAGGAGAGAGGAGAAGCGCCTTTGCAGAAGGAAGAAAAATGAGCAGGAAAAGCGCATGAGGGAGGAAGTCGAAGTGCTGTTCGGAAGGAGTGAGACTCGAAAATTCTACCAAAAGATTAGGCAACTAACCGAAGGTTTTAAGCCCAGAGTCACACTATTGAAGGACGAGCACGGAAATCTGGTCAGAAATCCGGAAGTGGCACTAGACAAATGGAGAAACTATTTCTCTAATGACGAACACAATGCCGCCTCTGGGGAAGTAGCGACACCACCAATCGATAACATAGAGATAGATCAGCCGGACCATAATGAAGTCTTGTTAGCCATAAAAAGGCTAAAAAATAACAAATCTGCTGGAGCAGATGAGCTGCCTGCTAAATTGTTCAAGGTTGGCGGTGAGGAGCTGGTAAGGTGCATGCACCAACTCCTATGCAGAGTATGGTCCGAAGAAAGCGTGCCCGAAGATTGGAACCTAGGTGTACTCTGTCCAATATTTAAAAAAGGAGACCCTGCGGTTTGCGCCAATTACCGCGGGATCAGTCTCCTTCCCATCGCATATAAGGTTCTATCATGCATCCTATGTGAACGTCTAAAGCCGAGAATAAGTGAACTGATTGAACCTTATCAGTGTGGCTATAGACCTGGCAAATCCACCACGGATCAGATGTTCACATTGCGACAAATCCTGGAGAAGACCCGAGAGAGAAATATCGACACCCTTCACCTTTTTGTTGACTTAAAAGCCGCCTTCGACACGCCGATAAGGTCAAAGTTCTTTAAAGCCCTGTCTACCTTTGGTATTCCAGCAAAGTACGTTCGATTTTGCATGATGACGTTGAGAAGCACACAAAGCTCCGTCAAAATAGAAAAAGACCGCTCCGAGCCTTTCGATACCAAAAGAGGTTTTAGGCAGGGTGATACCTTATCGTGCGACTTCTTTAATCTACTGATGGAGTACATACTGCGCCAGTGCCCAAATGCTAACAGAACGGGCACCATCTTTACCAGAGATAACATGCTACTTGCATATGCCGATGATATTGATATCATCGGCAAAAGCGAATCTGTGGCAAAACAGGCGTTCTCAGAGATAGAGAAGCAGTCAAAACTTATGGGCTTAGCGGTAAATGAGGATAAGACGAAGTACCTACAATCAACGCACAGTGTGTCTACGCTTGGACAATCTGTTGCAATGGGAGACTACAACTTCAAGGTTAAGGAATTTGTCTACCTCGAAACGACGATAACCAGCGACAACAACACCAGTCTAGAAATCCGAAGAAAAATTACTCTTGCAAACCGATGCTATCACGGGCTCAATAAGGAGTAGAAGAGCAGAGCCCTCTCTCGGAAATCGAAAATTGCGCTATACAAGTCGCTTATCATCCCTGTCCTGCTATACGGCGCAGAAGCTAGGACAATGACAAAAGAGGATGAGGCGGCAATTGGCGTGTTCGAGAGAAAAGTTCTTCGGAGGATTTATGGACCTCTAAACGTTGGCGACGAATTTCGCATCCGAATGAATCGCGAACTGTATGAGCTCTATGGGGACACTGACCTAGTCAAGCGCATAAAACAACAGCGGCTGCGCTGGATAGGACATGTTACCCGTATGGATGATAACGCTCCAGCAAAGCGTGTGTACAATCGGCATGCGATCGAGTTGGGAGGCATTCCCCCGCAGGGTCGACCGAAGCGGAGATGGCGCGACCAGGTTCAGGGAGACATTGCGAAGCTGGGAGTGTCCTTCTGGTGGAATGTCGCTCGGGACAGAGGCGAGTGGCGGGCATTAGTGGCAGCGGCCGAGACCGTAAAACGGTTGTGATGGCCAAAAAAGAAGAAGAAGATATTTGCTGCCTTTTCGATTTTCGAAGATAGGGCGCAGAAGATCGCTTGTGGCGTGCGCTGTGTGGCACGTAGCGTCGTCTGGTTGAAACCAAATATCGGTCAAATCTTCCGCTTCAATTTCCTCGAAGAACCAATCACTTAACATTGCGCGGTATCGCGAGTTGACGTCGATGGTTGTTCACGCACATTTTCACCAACCGCAGCAATGTTTTCGGTCGAGCGCACCGGACGAGTACGTGCACGGGTTGGTTTATTTACCAACATTCCAGTTTCACGAACTCGCTTCACGATTTGATCCACAAATTGAGTTTTCGAAACTTTTTTTTTTCAAATTTCGAGTCGAGGACTTACCACTTAGGAAATAGGTCTTAAATATTTCCCAACTTTCTTCAAGCGAATAGCGACCCATTTCGTAAATGTCAAAGTTTTTACTTTTTAAAGTCAAATTATGAATAGTTCAAATTCCAAACACTAGATGGACCACCCATACAAAATTTCAGGCAAGTATTTTTGGCCACCTTCTCAATACATGACTAACCACTGTGAGTCGTCTAGCATCCCGCGCCCTGCGCTGATGCGCAAAGGATTTGTTGTTTTAACTCGCTTCGAAACGAGATAATTGTGTGCGGCTGGCGCCAAGAACCGAGGCAATTTTTAATGCCACGCAGGCGCCAGCTGCGGTTTTTTTCCCATCGCTGTCTTAAACAGACATGCATTACAGCTCTATATGTATACCATGGTTCTCAAAGTACCGTACAAAGTACCGTACTTGTGTTCGGCACACAAAACGTACTCAGTCAACTACGGAACTTTTTTGTAACGTACTGTTGAAAAAAATAAAGTACGGTACACTTTTCGTAACGTACAGACCGTAAGAAAGCAAGTACCGAACTATTTTTGTTTCAGCACTTGTGCGTACAAGACTATTTTTGTTTTGAACTATTTTGTACTTTTAGTTATGTGCGCCAAGTTTTTAACTATTTTGTACTTTTAGTTATGTACGACAAGTGGAAAACGGATTAAGTTACGGACTTCGTGTTAGGTGTTTCAAACATACTTACCATTACTGACGACAGAGGATAAAAAATATTTAATCTTACAAATTTTCAAGTGGAAAATCATGCCATTATCAAACCATAAGCGGAATTCACAGTTAGTAAAGGGTGATTTTTTAGCTATTATCTTTTTGGCAACACTGGTTTAAACAGCTTACGCACGTTTCGTGTTTTGTTTCACTGTCAAACATCTTCAGTTTGGTCTATAATTTAACCATGAATCGTCTTACAAACGAACAACGCTTGCAAATTATTGAATTGTATTATCAAAATGCGAGCTCTGTTAAGAAAGTTCATCGCGCGCTTCTTCCATTTTATGGTCAGTTTAATCGACCCACTGTAGCGGCTATTCGGGCTATTGTGACTAAATTTCGCACCAAATTTACATTGTTGGACATTAAACCACCAACACGCTTACGTAGAGTGCGAACTGAAGAAAATATCGCAGCTGTATCGGCCAGTGCTAATGATGACCATCAATTATCGATTCGTCGCCGTTCGCAGCAATTGGGCCTCTGTTACAGCTGGTGCAAGAATTGAAGCCGAACGACCTACCGCAAAGTAGTATTTTTCGTGAATGGGCTCTTGAAAAGTTGGCCGAAGATCCACTTTTTTACCGAAATATTGTGTTCAGCGACGAAGCTCATTTTTGGCATTGAGGGGTACGTAAATTAGCAGAATTGTCGATTTTGGAGTGAATATCAGCCAGAAGCATTGCAAAAACTACCAATGCATCCAGAAAAAGTCACAGTTTGGTGCGGTTTATGGGCTGGAATCGTAGCGTAACTGTGAATGGTGAGAGCTACCGTAAGATGATATCCAACTTTTTTTTGCCCAAGATGCAAGAGCTTGACTTGCATGACATGTGGTTTCAATAAGACGGTGCCACATGCCACACAGCACGCGCAACAATAGACTTATTGAGAGGCGAGTTCGGTGAACATTTTATTTCACGTTCGGGACCGGTCAATTGGCCGCCTAGATCGTGCGATTTAACGCCTTTAGACTATTTTTTGTGGGGCTATGTTAAATCTCATGTCTATAAAGACAAGCCCGCTTCAATTGACGCATTGGAAGACAACATCGAAGCATTTATTCGTGAGATACCGGCCGAAATGTTGGAAAGAGTATGCCAAAATTGGACTAAGCGGATGGACCATTTGAGGCGCCGTCACAATCGGCCAGACTCTCTCTGTCTCTTTCTATTTTAAGCGTTTTTGTTGTGTGCAACGGTAAGTTTTTCAGTTTTTCTCTTGTTGCTCTCTTTCGTCGTGCTTGTCCCGTGGTTTGCCTTGTGTTAGTTGCAATGTGTTAGTTTTGCTTTCTCATGTTTTCTTTAATTTTCCAATATATATAAATTGTATTCTTTTTTACAAAATCTTACTATAGGACCATCCTATCAGTGTGAGGTTCTAGTACCATGGAGATCTACCAACTGTGATTTCCTTTTATGGGTTAATCCTGGCATGATTTTCCACTCGATTGGCAATTATCTTTTTTAATATTAATATTTTGTATCCTCTTTGGTATTTTTTCGAGGTTTATTGATTTGTCAGTCTCTTTAAACTGTTTTGATACATTCTTAATGCTTTGTCTATTTCTTTTTTCTTTATTGATCATCCGTGGTATTAATCGCGGTTTAATATTGTCATACCCATGGCTGGATAATAGATAACTATCTTTGTCCAATTGCGGTCGTTAAAAGCAGTGTCTTCAGCATTTAGCGGTTTTAGTACCATGGATATCTACAAACTGTGATTTCTTTTTATGGATTAATCCTGGCATGATTATCCACTCGATTGGCAATTATCTTTTTTATTATTAATATTTTGTATCTTCTTAGGTATTTTTTTCGGGGTTTAATGATTTGTCAGTCTCTTTAAACTGTCTTAATACATTCTTAATGCTTTGTCTATTTCTTTTTTCATTATTGATCACACGTGGTATTAATCGCGATTGAAAAATTCACATTGCACAGAGAAAGAGTCCGGAGACAGAGAGACGATGGCCATTTGAGGAAGTGTCAAAATTGCCATGACAACAAATCAAGCATCATAATGTGTCATAACCATGGCTGGATAATAGATAATTATCTTTGTCCTATTGCGGTCGTTAAAAGCAGTGTCTTAAACATTTAGCGGTTTTAGTACCATGGAAATCTACTTACTGTAAATTCCGCTTATGGTTTGATCCTGGCCTGATTTTCCACTTGAAAATTTATTAGTTTTAATATTTTTTATCCTCTTTGGTATTTTTCCGCGTTTTAATATGTCGTTAGTCATGGTAAGTATGTTTGAAACACCTAACACGAAGTCCGTAACTTAATCCGTTTTCCACTTGTCGTACATAACTAAAAGTACAAAATAGTTAAAAACTTGGCGCACATAACTAAAAGTACAAAATAGTTCAAAACAAAAATAGTCTTGTACGCACAAGTGCTGAAACAAAAATAGTTCGGTACTTTCTTTCTTGCGGTGTGTCTGTACGTTACGAAAAATGTACTTTATTTTTTTGAACAGTACGTTACGAGCAAGTACCGTACTTGTCTGAGTACGGTACTTGTTGTGTTTGGTACTTTCGTTTTGAATGCGAACCCTGATTTATACTCATGAAAAGTGTATTATAATTTTGCCCAGATTGTTTGGAGCGCATAGAAGGAATCATCTACCCCACATAAAGTATATATATTTTTGATCAGCATGACGAGCTGAGTGGCTGGGTGGCTCAGCGGTTAGTGTGCGCGACCGCTGTGCATGAGGTTGTGGGTTCGATCCCGCCTCGGAACATCTAATGAAAAGTTTTTTTCTTTGAATAAAACTTTACACCCGGCCACACCTCTTGCTGTTAGCGCCAGCATTGCAGTAATTAGCAATGAAAAGCTTCTCAAAACTGCCGTTCGGATTCGGCGTTAAACTGTAGGTCCCTTTCTCTTGTGCTAAAATTAGAAGCGCACAAGCTAAGAGATTGAGAGAGTCTCGGCTTTGGCCCCTTGGGGCTGTGTCATCTTGACAAGCCAATTTTACTTTATGACGAGCTGAGTCGATTGAGCTTTGTCCGTTCGTCCGTCCGTTTCTACGCAAACTAGTCCCTCAGTTTTGAACCTATCGAGCTGAAGTTTTGCACATATGTCGGAATCGCGAAAATCTAATATTCCAATGACACAAGACATAAAGCTTATAAATTAACTCACAAAATTAAGTCAGCGGTCACATAAGTTTCAAGATTATTTAAACTTCGGCAAAGACGAAGTTATCATTTCTTTCTCGTTTTACTGTTGAAAATGTAGTATTTCAGATACATTACAACTTTATACAACTAAGTGTGTGGAGTTGTACAGCACATGTATTTGAAATCCTCGTTACAATCCGATGCTTCTGAAACTAACAAGTGTACAAGGTTGTAAGGTAGCTGATGTGCAAGTTCATACACCAAGTGTGTGGAAATGTACAGCAAGTCCTCAAGTCCAGACACAAATTGCCAAATTTTGTATCGCCTTGTGAACTGAACGCACATTGTAATCTAAAGCCCATGTGTTTTCTGCTTTACGCCCACTTTTCCAATTACATCGAACTCTGTTTTGAAGTCAGGAAGCCTACGAAAACGGCGAAGCTTATGTAAAAGTATACAGGCTTGTAATCGATACTTGAAGGCTGCTAACCTTCTAAGTGTTAGAGAGAACATCGATCTTGTGATGTGCTCTTGCGTCGCTGGGAATCCTATTTTGTAATTTTTTTTTCATTGATTATATACTTGAAAAGTGTATTATAATTTTGGCCAGAAGTTTGGGACGTATAGAAGAAATCATCCCCGACCACATAAAGTAAATTTAAATTCTTGATCAGCATGACGAGCTGAGTCAATCGAGCTTTGTCCGACCTTCTGTCCGTCTGTTTCTACGCAAACTAGTAACTCAGTTTTGACGGTATCGAGCTGAAATTTTGCAAAGTCATATTTCAGCTGCACACTGCACATATGTCGGAACCGCGAAAATCGGATGGTCACTTCTTGTAGCTTCCATACAATTTTTTTTAGTTTCTTAATTTAATATTCCAATGACACAAGATTAAGGTCACAAAATAAAGTAATAGATAATTATCTTTGTCCAATTGCGGTCGTTAAAAGCAGTGTCTTAAACATTTAGCGGTTTTAGTACCATGGAAATCTACTTACTGTAAATTCCGCTTATGGTTTGATCCTGGCCTGATTTTCCACTTGAAAATTTATTAGTTTTAATATTTTTTATCCTCTTTGGTATTTTTCCGCGTTTTAATATGTCGTTAGTCATGGTAAGTATGTTTGAAACACCTAACACGAAGTCCGTAACTAAATCCGTTTTCCACTTGGCGTACATAACTAAAAGTACAAAATAGTTCAAAACTTGGCGTACATAACTAAAAGTACAAAATAGTTTACAAAAAAAATAATTTTTTACGCACAAGTGCTGAACAAAAATAGTTCGGTACTTTCTTTCTTGCGGTGTGTCTGTACGTTACGAAAAATGTACTTTATTTTTTTGAACAGTACGTTACGAGCAAGTACCGTACTTGTCTGAGTACGGTACTTGTTGTGTTTGGTACTTTCGTTTTGAATGCGAACCCTGATTTATACTCATGAAAAGTGTATTATAATTTTGCCCAGATTGTTTGGAGCGCATAGAAGGAATCATCTACCCCACATAAAGTATATATATTTTTGATCAGCATGACGAGCTGAGTGGCTGGGTGGCTCAGCGGTTAGTGTGCGCGACCGCTGAGCATGAGGTTGTGGGTTCGATCCCGCCTCGGAACATCTAATGAAAAGTTTTTTTCTTTGAATAAAACTTTACACCCGGCCACACCTCTTGCTGTTAGCGCCAGCATTGCAGTAATTAGCAATGAAAAGCTTCTCAAAACTGCCGTTCGGATTCGGCGTTAAACTGTAGGTCCCTTTCTCTTGTGCTAAAATTAGAAGCGCACAAGCTAAGAGATTGAGAGAGTCTCGGCTTTGGCCCCTTGGGGCTGTGTCATCTTGACAAGCCAATTTTACTTTATGACGAGCTGAGTCGATTGAGCTTTGTCCGTTCGTCCGTCCGTTTCTACGCAAACTAGTCCCTCAGTTTTGAACCTATCGAGCTGAAGTTTTGCACATATGTCGGAATCGCGAAAATCTAATATTCCAATGACACAAGACATAAAGCTTATAAATTAACTCACAAAATTAAGTCAGCGGTCACATAAGTTTCAAGATTATTTAAACTTCGGCAAAGACGAAGTTATCATTTCTTTCTCGTTTTACTGTTGAAAATGTAGTATTCCAGATACATAACAACTTTACACAACCAAGTGTGTGGAGTTGTACAGCACATGTATTTGAAATCCTCGTTACAATCCGATACTTCTGAATCTAACAAGTGTACAAGGTTGTAAGGTAGGTGCTGTGCAAGTTCATACACCAAGTGTGTGGAGTGTACAGCTAGTCCTCAAGTCCACACACAAATTGCCAAATTTTGTATCGTCTTCTGAACTGAACGCACATTGTAATCTAAAGCCCAAGTGTTTTCTGCTATACGCCCACTTTTCCAATTACATCGAACTCTGTTTTGAAGTCAGGAAGCCTACGAAAACGGCGAAGCTTATGTAAAAGTATACAGGCTTGTAATCGAAGTCCCTCAGATTTGAAGGTATCGAGCTGAAATTTTTTGCAGTGATTATCTGCAGCTATTATAATTTGGCGGAGTGGGGTCCCCATGTAATAAGCCGCGAAAATCGGATGGTCACTTCTTGTAGCTTCCATACAATTTTTTTTAGTTTCTTAATTTAATATTCCAATGACACAAGATTAAGGTCACAAAATAAAGTCAGTGGTCACAAAAGTTTCACGTGTATTTAAACTTCGGAACAGACGAAGTTAGCTTTCGCGCCGATGCTGATATCTTTGAACTTATCAATGTACATCTGCATGTATAAATAGAGGTAAATATTTTACCGCGGTAATAGAAATACTCGTATAGACGGGGTTTCAAATTCTTTATACACGGTAAAGATGGTCCTATTCCTCATTTAGCATAAATAGAATCATTAGTGACGTCATTGTTATATTTATATACATGTCTAATGTCTGCTTTTCCAATTCCACATTCATGTTCGTGTTTCACTGTTCCCCGAACCAGTTCGCTAGAGGGTTGTTTCAGTTCTTTTCACTGTTTCGTCTTCAAAGAAAGAAAATTCTATATTGTCGGCTTTTATATATTTATTTTCTCGGAAGCAGACAGCGTTTGAACCGTAAAAATTTTAATTTGTGCAAATTTGGCGTCATTAATTTAAAGCAATATTCCAGAAAAAAACTCAGTATGTCTGAGCTCCAGTCATCTTTGCTGCTAAAAAAACAATTGGCAGGTAAGCAACTTATGTACATATTCATGCATATGTATGTATTAACATGTATCGTGGATGGAATGAACCATTATACACCGTCACATGTTTTTTATAAACTATCGCATGAGAAATTTGGTGTGGACCGTTTTTAATTTTAATTTGAATTATGTCTTATGGTTTCATATTGACATATCTTTATTCTTGCAACTAGCTTTTGTTCAGCCAAAGGGTACACGCCTGAGACAAATTTGTGGCGAGACGGGTATATTTTTATGTCGCTTTGTCTCCCTTTATGAGAAAATTCTTCTTACCTTTGTTAGCAAAGAAAAATGAAGGAATAAATTACCAAAATGTGTAAGGCTTAATAAAGGCCTTTAGATTTTAAAGAATTCTTAGTATTGTCAAAAGTTACAAACTGTTACCTATAAATGTGCCTACTTAAATTTACATGAATATATAAATACATATATATGTATGGAACGGTACTGTGTATGCATACATACATATATTCATTAATTTTCAATGCGACAGTAAAGAACTGGATGCACGTTGTTATGTTGTGTAGCATTAGTAAGTACTATGTGTTGGTTGGGTTGGAAGTAGTTATGTCGGATTTTGTCATTAAATTGAATGTATATACATATTGAATTAAAATGAATCGATTATGTATTGGCCCTTTTGATTGATCCCTTTTGGCAATCTTTTGGAAAGCTGCATAATTCTGCGCTATTATCGGCAAAAATCTAGATCGAGATATTTTTGACATCCTCTTTAGAATCGAATGTTTTATCATTTTAATAACTTGTAAGCATGACTGCAAACCTCTAAAATTCTGCAGGAGGTTCGGTCCGAAGGTTCGAACCCCTTGAAAGCCCAAGGTTCGGTTCGCGGACCGGTTCCTGAAACCCCTGAACCGCATTGTGATCTATTAACACAAACACAAATTTTATGTCTGCACCGAAAAGCTTAAAGGGAATTTAAAAAGGAGAAACCTGACCGAAAATTTCGTTTTCAGACAAAAATGTGATTGGGTGAGGGCTTTTAATGCTATGGGCACAAATGTAGAAAAAAGCTTCTTGTTAAATTTTAAAATTTAACAATATTAAAATGCTTCTATTTGTTCACTTTAAGAGGGGGATTCTCCATGTGCAATATTTTTTTTTTCTTCAATTTTTTGTATTTTTGTATAGCCTGGAGAATATCGCCCTAAAAGGATTTTTCGAAATTCAAAATACTTCAGATGATATATTCCTTTTAATGACCCGATTTGCCAAGCAACTGCAAACTTTAAAAAATCTCCAGTTACACTGAACCGATTTTGATGAAACTAAGTGAAGTCGACGCAGAATTGTCATTATTTTGGTGAACCTCAATCGTAATTTAAAAAATTTTTTAATATATATTTTTACACTAAACTTCCAAAAAAGGGCCCAAAATCAGTTTTTCAGTTTTCAAAACCGCCGTTTTGTCAAAAAGATTCGCAAAAATTTTTCGAGGTTCACACCAGAATGACATCTACATTGATTATAAACCCGTTATTACTTTAAATATCAGACAACCTGGAGACGAGAAATCGTGGCCGACAATACCTTTGTTTTTGAACCCCCCACTTTGACGGCCGAGAACTTTTTGAACAGCTCTCATATCAAAGACAAATTTTTCTTTGGTTTACTTAAGGGCAACTAGTTATCTAAAAAAGGTGATTTTTGGGAATTTTTATTAAGAAAACTACTTTATCAATTATTTCAAAATTTTAAGAATATATTTATACATGTTTCAAGAATATACAGTGAAATTTTTGAAGAAAAAATTAAATATTTTTAAGTTATAGTCGATCTCAACGGCGCGAAAAAAAGTTCTTCACTCGAGTGATCCCCTCCCGTGGATGAAATTAAAAAAAAATCTCGTTAAACTAGATAATATTGTCTGTACAATGCCTACGATAAAAAAATCAAAAATGACAATAGGCGGCCTTTTAAAAAAAAAAGTAATTTTACCAAAATTTTGGTCGTTTTTGGCCTGCCAAAATTCGATTTTTGATCAAATCAAAAACCGATAGGTCATTGTATGGAGAACTATATAAGAACATTTAAAAAAAATTGATAGGATTGATCTGTTTTGAGTAATCACACAAATTGGAGTGTTTTAAGAAAAACGCGTTTAAAGATAAAAGATCGTCCAGCCGACGGTGCTCTTAAATTTATAACTCAAAAACTATTTGAGATATCGATTAAATTTTAATATGTTATTTTTAAAGGTGTAACACCGAAATATGAATCCACATCCTTAAATCTGTTTGTAACACAATAAAAAATAAAAAAAACAGAATTGGAAAAACTCTGCGTTTTCCAATGAGAATTTTTTTATTAAGAGCTCCAAAAACAGCCTCGACATGGAGAATCCCCCCTTAAGAAAAGCCCTTAAACACACAATCACAGCTGCATCCGAATAAAAATTAAAGTTTTGTCTATTTTCACCAAATTTATAAAAAAAAAAACACATTTCTTGCTCGATTTCTGAGTTTAAGGGCTTTTCTTAAAGTAAAAAAATACTTTCGAATTAAAAAAAACACATATTTTTTATTCATATGCATTAAGAAGCTCTTTAATTTCGGTATATTTTTAAATTTTGCAAAAAATCAGGTTTTTTCTACATTTGTGCCCATAGCATTAAAGGCTCTTACCATAACACATTTTTCTCTGAAAACGAAACTTTCGGCCAGGTTTCTTCTTTATAAATTGCCTTAAAATTTTTAAATCGGTGCAGAAACAAACAAGAACGAAAGTTGGTCAGTCCGACTATAAATTACTCTGTACCTCCCAAAGTTGGTGTTACGGTGTGTGAAATGCTGCCCATCGCCGTTCTTCTTCTTTGGCGGATCGATGTCCAGAAGGTACGAACCTTCTATGTATAAAACTGAGGGAGATATGACGATTTTTCCAATTTTTGGGGGCGTGGAAAAAATTGAAAATAAACTTGATCTGGCTGAAAGTATAAAAAGTTTTTTCACATACATGTCAAACCTCTATTTCTTACGACCTCTGAGATCTGTTTGTTCATACGGACAGACGCATGGCTAAATCGACTCGGATGTTGATGCTGATCAAGAAAGTATATACTTTATAGGGCCGGAGATGCTTCCTTCTGGCTGTTACATACTTTTGCATAAACTTGTGTGGGTTTGGTCTTAAGAGCCCCCAAATGATATAGTTAAGGTTCCAAATGATGATCCGAACGAGGTTTCTTAGAAGAGTTTTTGATATCGATATGCTGCTTGATATCGATAGGTAAATGGATAAAGGAATTCAATATTTGAGATGGGAGAGTGGCACATCCACTCCCCCTCCAATGCTTGCAACTAAGTTGCAAAAAGGACGAACTTCTTAGGAGGTACTCAAGACGCGTTGTTGATGGTTGTATGCCATTTGAGAATTAGTTGCAGGTAGAGCTTGTGCAGTATTGGTATTCTCGGCTGCTTTTATACGATCGATATCAGAAAAAAGTGCTGCTATCCTTGACAGTGTATCCGCAACAATGTTGTTTTTGCCTGCGATATGCTGGATATCGGTCGTATAATCGCTAATATAGCTGAGTTTACTAGTTTGCTTAGGCGTGGTTTTTTCAAGATTCTGTAGAAATGCAAAGATGAGCGTAGAATATAGAATCGGGGTTTTATCCTTTTTCTTATAGCCTTTAATTAGCTTTTGCAGCTGTCCTTGTATGAAGGCGGCGTTTGGCAAACAGCGCCTGTATATGTTAGCATTGCAAAAAAAATTTTTTAGTTCGTGTGCGACTGTAGAGGTTTTTTAACGTCTGTGATGGCTTGAACTCGATCTTTCGCACTGGCTGCTGCTGGGACTTCCTTGTTTTAACATGTAGTCGAATTCTTGCTTAGCTATCGCGAGTTTTTCTAGGTTTAAACGTCGAGCTTTTGATCCCACTGATTGATCTTTCGTATAGATGTAGTGTTGTACAGAAGATTTCAGTACTTACATGGCTGCGTAAGGTCCCTGTATTCGCGTAGGAGCGTTTCGAAACGATCGTTGCTTACGAGTGAAACTGTGTGTAGCTTCTCAAGTTGTATGCTGTAGACGGTACCTTTTGCTGATAGTTTTATTGCGCTGTCGATGAGTAGTTTTCTTCGTACGTCGACAAGTAGTCCATATTCGTGAAGGAAGACAGCTTCTATGATTGGTTTTGTGACGTCAGCGACGATGAATTGACAGTCTATTTTTCTGCGCAGGCTGAAGTTTACTAAAGCAATTTTTGTTCCGTTTGTTTTTATAGGTGTTCCGTTGGCTGCATATAGGTTGCCCAAGGGTTGAGCGTTTCGATCTATTGGAGGTTATATAGAAAAGTCAGCCCCTGTGTCAATAAGATACCTGATTTTCGTTGTGTTATCTGTTTCAAATAATCGATACAATTTTTTATTTAATATTCCAATGGCGCAAGACAAAAAGCTTATAAATTAAGTCATTGGTGACAAAATTAAGTCATTAATCACAAAAGTTTCAACTGTATTTAAACTTCGGCACAGACGAAGTTTGCTTCGCTTTCCCGTTGAATTTTGATCCAGCTATATGGTAGACATTACAATTTTGATCAGCACTTCGGTCAGCAGTTCGGTCTCATTGCGATCGTATTTTCTTTCGCTTACATGCAATTTCGGAGGTTGAAGTTTGAAACAAATGAAAATGAAAATTGTATGCTCAAAATGTCGAAGGATATTTCAAAACTTCCGCAATATTTAACATACATATATTAAGGGGTTACATACACTTGTAATTTTCAAAAAATCTTTTTTTTTTTTGTATTTTCTGAATATACATATATTTGAGCATACACACTCAAAATTTTATGTCAATCAGACGAATATTTTCGAAGTTATAGACACATTTATGAAGGCGCGTTAGGGAGGCGCGTCTCACAGTCGGGGACCTTTAAACGCGTTTTTCTCAAAACTATGTTTTCAAAATCGGTGATCAAGATTTCTCGAAAACGGCTGAACCGATCAGTCTCAAATTTTAACACAACCTTTTTAACTAGATTTTTTAGTAATTAATCGAAGATTTTTTTTCTCCGATAAATATTTTCCATTTTATAAACAATTTAAGGCTTAAATTTTCGTTCAAAATCGAGTCTTTTATTTTGAGAAGTCGCCATTTTGTCAAAAATTATTTTTTCGCTAATTCCTTCGATTAAATACTAGATAATGTATTATATTAACGAAATTTATTTGGTTTTTTCAATTCTGATAATCCGGTCCAGAGATATCGTGATCATCGCAAAATTGTTTTTTTTTTTGCGGAGCTCTAGGAGATCGGCGATAGCAACATTCGCGATGATTATTTTTACAAATAAAAAATATGTTAATATATTATAAGGTTATTATAATATGTACACAAATTTTCAAATTAATCAATTGAATAGTCTGCGCGAAAAAAATTCTTGAAAATCCATCTTTTTAAAGCCTTCTAACTGTATGTAAGCCCTTAATAAAGATGTCAAGTTTTACCGTTGCCAAGAAAATTGTCATTTACTTTTCATTCCCCTGACTCAAAGGAATAACTTTTGAAACCGAATAACTTGATCGCCAACGGGAACAGCTAAAAATTCCGATTCCGCACGATCTGATCAAAGTAGGAACAGGCCTATATGTTTGATTTATATTCAGTTGTTATGTTCACTGAATAATCTTCTTTCTGTAAAGCTAATGAAAATACTTGCCTCCTTTAAAAAGTTATACATTTACTTATTTCAATATTTTCATCACCGCGTCGCGTTCTACGACTTCATAGAACACTGTTTGCAATTCAATTCTAAACAGAGCTAAAGATAATAGTTGGTATCGGACTAGCAGTTTTGGTCTATAGAACCAGCGTTTTACATTAAACTGAATTTTATTCGACTTATGAGCAAACATCAATAAAAATAACCAGCACCATAGCAAATATTAAAAAAAATGGAATTTTGCTTGAAAACGAACGAAAAATTTTGTACACCCTAGGACAAATATAAACGAGAGCGTAAGTTAAAGTCGGTCCTGCCCGACTTCGATATACCCGTTACTCAGGGAAATTAAAGTTGTATAGCCTTCACTTATGTTGGTTAACAGAGCATTAACATTAATGAAAAGATTTCAACATTATGTAAGCAAACAGCGCTTGCGGCGCCAAAAAGTATACCACGTTTTTTTATATAACTTTTATAACTGTAAGTTTTTATCCGAGCTTTATGAAACTTTCAGAGATTGTAGATATTGGGCACATACTGCACTGCAAAATATGAGCTTAATATCTTCAAAATTGTAGGAGTTATTCAACATTTTCTATTGTGGGAGCGGGAAGGGGCGTGGCTTAAATTTGAAATAAACTTGATCTGCGTAGGGACAATAGGAGTCTACATATAAAATTTGGTCGCTCTAGATCTTCTAGCCTCCGAGATCTAGGTGTTCATACAGACAGACGGACATATCTATATCGACTCGGCTGTTGATGCTGATCAAGCATATATATACTCTGTGGTTACCCTTCGAGTAACGGGTATAATTATTAACGTCACGTCAAAATCTACATATTTATGATACGTATAAATATTATCCAAGACTATTTAAGGTATCAAGTAACTACATTTTGTTGATAAGCATTTTAGGACCGTACCGAATAGAAACTACACGCTTTTATTAAGCTTTTAACATAAAGATTTTTATTCTGATCCAATATTTAATTTTTTCAGTTGCAAATCAAATTAAAACTTAAGGAAACAGTGAAACAACCGTCTGTGCTGCACCGATTAGTGAGTTGTCTGCTGTTCAAGAGGTCGTGGGTTTGATCCCGCCTCGGAACATCTAATAAAATGTTTTTTTTACAAAAAACTTTTACAAAACCGCTCACCTTCAACAGCTATTGGTCCCAGTTGTGAAGTAAGTAGTCATGAAAATGATTCCCAAGACTGTGCCGCTTAGATTCGGCACTAAGCTACATGTCCCTTTCTCTTGTTCTAATATTAGAAGCACACAAGCCAAAAGGTTGAGAGCGGCACGGCTTTCACACTGTTCTTTTTGGCCGTAGGGCCTGATTTGGGCAAAACATTAATATTTTATGATACTAAAACTTTATGTCAGGCCTCAGAAAATTATTCTACCTTTCCAACTAGTCCAACTATGACGGAGTTTAAATGACACAGTTAATGGGATTTGAGTTTTAGGTTGGTTGTTAATTTCTTTTCAAGAATTGATTTGTTCAAGAGGGGGTGTAGGCAAGCAGAATATGTCAAGTGTTTTAACTTGCATTTTGAAACATTTTGGGGTGATGCAAAAACCGAAATTAAAAAAAAAAAAATATTTATTAAATAAAAAGTTATTCCACAAGTAGTCCTTTGCAGTGACCATCCAATCTTCCAAACCGTTCACCCGAAATCATTCAAATAACCAAAAATGAGTTTATTAATAGTTAATCCCATTTCCGATAAAAGGTCTACCCGGAGTTAATTTGCAAAATTGGGACAACGCAATCAAAAAAATATTGAATATACATATAGACCACATATGTACCTTTAAGAATATGGTAGGAACATTCTCCTATGACCGCCCATAGTACCAATATCAGCACAATTCACCTGTTTTAAAGAAATGATTTAAAGAATATTTCCTCACAAAAAAGGGATTTCCAAATGACCATAAAGTAGCTTTACACTAAGAGGAGGAGCACCCTACCTATACCAGCTGTTTACTAGACTAATTTTGTAGACTCCCATGGTATAACACACTTAAAAATGGAAGGAAGCTAACGTCGGCACGGCCTAAGTTTATATACCTAACTTTTCAATGCAGCTGTACTATATAGTCTTCCGGTTTCGACTGATTCCATTCAAAACAAAAAAGTTTTTCTCACTAAAACTAGTTTTTCAAACGATCGTTCCTATGGCAGCTATAGGACTTCGTGCACAAAAAATTTATCAAAGGTATCCCACAAATCTCTAGAGATTTTCGTATAAACGATTGGATTTTTAACTAAACCAGGAAGAGTTTATATGTAAAGTGTTAAGAATAATGTCGCCTACTAGATTATGGGAAGGGAAACACGAACGTTTTAAATCTACTTGGAGCTGAGCAGTCGGTTTCAAATCTCTCAACTTTTGTCATATAATCTAGTAGACTTGTTTTTTAGAGACACCTCACACTTAAACGCAACCAGTTGTTGTTCGAAATGAACCCGTTTATACGAAAAACTCTAGAGATTTTGGGACACCCCCGTATATAATTAAAAAGATGGCTAAAATTCTCGACTGTGAAGACACTGCTTGTAGGTTTGGCGAGGAACGACATTAATGTCTAAATTGGTAGAAAAGTACCTCCGTCTTAAGAATCTTTATTTCCTCAAAGCACAGCTTCCTCATTCTAGCCATAGGTGTGAGCCCCTGCCTTTCATCATAACTGTTAAAATAATGAATTAAGTGTCGTCAGCGAAGGAAGAGGTGCTTAAAATTGTACCAGTGTGTCAATTATGAAAACGAGGTTTCTAACCCTTAATTTTATACTTGAAAGTAGTAGAAAAATACCGTAACGTACGAGCAAATGAAATCACCCATTGTGGATGAACGATTTATTCAACCATTTACTTGATTATACTGCAAAACCGCTGAATATCAAGAAAGTGTATGTTGATTTCAATACAACTTCCCATTTGTGGAACGTACAAACGGCACCTAACTCAACCATTTTTGTTTTTTTCATGATTTGAACCAACCGCTATGTACCACTAGGTGTACGAATGTAACGTACGTAACGCTAGAAATGCCCATATTGCAAGCGAGCAAGGCCATACCCCAAGAGGGGTAAGACGAGAGCAAACCTAAAATAATTCCCCCGGTGACTTATTTTGGCCCACCTTGTATATATATAAAAATCACTATTAAAATTTCATTAAAATATTCCATTATACCGTCGGCAATGCTGGATTAACCCTAAGAAATCAGATGATTTTTTCCATCAATTTTTATTATACTCTGTACCAAAGATACACAGAGTAAATTAAGTTTGTGTAAAACTATGTAACAGGCAGAAGTAAGCATCTCCGACCCTATAAAGTGTATATATTTCTGATCAGCATCAACAGCCGAGCCGATTTAGCCATGTCCGCACGTCTGTCCGTATGAACAAAAAGATTTCTGAGATGGTAAGAGATAGAGGTTTGACATGTATGGGACATATGCTTCTTATACTTGCAGGCAGGTAAAGTTATTTTTAATTTTTGCCACGTCCCCGGAAATTGGAAAAAACCTTATATCTCCCATAGTTTTATTCGTTCCTTCTGGACATGTTTCGCAATCAGGATTATTTATCGTTCCGCCAAGGAGATGGTAAAGATCGGATGAACGGTTGTCGAGTTCTAAGGAAAGCAAAAAATTATGGGCAACAGCGGTAGCAACGGTGATGGTCAGCACTTCAAAGGTACAGAGCATGTTATAGTCGGACTTGACAGACTTTCTTTCTTGTTAATAAACGACTATGCTCAAACCTTTGTAGTTTTTGGTAGCACTTATGTAGTCATATGTACTAAACTAAATTTTCGACTTAGGTCTGATTTTTCAAGGGCTTATTTCATAAGCCGGTGCATAAAATATGCAAATAAAACAATGGCACAAAGCCCTTATAAATATGTACTGCCGAAATAGAAAAAACATCCTTAAGTATAAGCCAAACCATAGTAAGCTCAGAAAAAACAAAAATGAAATTTAACCCGAACAGACAAATTTTGAAGGTCACAAACAATCATCAACAAAACAGGAAAAGAAAATTATGCAGCGGATGCACTATCCCGAATAGAAATATCTGACATGAAACAATTTTCAAGTGACACTTGTAAAACTAGGAGAATGACTACGCGCTTAAGAGCGAATAAATCCAATAATTTGCATACTAAAGAAAGTGATGGCAAAAAGAGTCTTAAGGTTCCCAACATACTCGTATATGAAGCGCTATATAAATATGAATTTAAACATGTCGAGCTATATATTAATTTGATTGACTTGGAAAATCGACTTAGGTCAATTATTTTCTAGGTTTGAACGAGAGGCCGGTAATCTAGGAACCACAAATTTATAATTGTCCTTTGGTGATAAGATATTTTATAACACCCGGGTAAATGAATTTAAAGAAATGGGAAACAAAAACCTTAATGACATTAAAATGTCGTTAACGGCAAACAATTTTTAAAAAATATGTCACGATAATCCCTTGAATTGTGTCCACCAAGGAATTAATCGGACAACGAATAACCTGACTATTCTCTATATAAGTATACCTGAAATATACTTTTTAAACTGGACTTCTTAAATTACCCAACACAAGACATAATAAATATATGAGCCTTAAAACATATTAAATGGCATATTATGTAAGCATAAAACTGTTGTGGTTGTGATTTCTTTAAAGTAGTAACCACTTAATCAGAGACAGAAGTCTAATGTCTCATAATAATAGCATACACTCATTTTTGTATCTAATTTATTGCCTGCTTCTTTTAATAGCATAACTCTATCATATCATCATACTGTTATAATCGGCGGAGTCCCAGAAATCTCTTCCAACCAAATTCCAACCCAAAACCAATTCTCGGTGTCCTAGAAATCTCTTTCGGTTGGTTTCAAATCTCTCGTATTGTGTTGGGATATTTTGGCAAACCAACCAATACACAAACCAGCCAATACACTAACCAACCAATAACCAATTTCTCTAGCGATTTGCAAACCAACCGCAGCCCAAATCTCTAGAGATTTCTAGGACACCCCCGAATAAAATAAAACATATATTTCGGTTTAGTGTTAGTTCTCGCTATTTTGTATATGGGCATTTCCACAGAAAGATCCACCGAAACCAAAAAATTAATAGTACTCAAAAACCGAATTTTTAATCAAATTTTCATAGGGAGTCAATCAAATTTTACTGATGTTAGCCAATCTTACAATAATTCATTAGCCATTTCGAGATTTCCAATATTAAATACAAGTGAATCATACAATGAGTTAGAAATATAGTGGCCCCAAAAGGTAATAAGTATCAATAATAATAAACAAAGATAGGTTAAAAACAAGAAAGATGGTTGGTCAAGCCCGACTATAACATACTCTGTACCTGTGAAGTGCTGCCCATCACCGTTGCGACCGGTGCTGCCCATAATTGTTTGTTTTCCTTATAACTCGAATATCGTTCATCCGATCGAAATTCCTTCAGCGGAACGATAAAGAATCCCGAATACTAAATATGCCCAGACGGATCGAACCTTCTATCTATAAAACAAGGAAGAAAGTCGGTCAAGCCCGACTATATAATACTCTGTACCAACGAACATAAATTTTGATGCTGCAGTGGCAGCGGTAAGCAGCGCTGCTAGTGCGCTGCTGCAGCATACACTCTTTTGATCATATCTCGAGAACCGTTGATCCGATCTTTATGATTCCTTTGGGAAAGAAGGTTCGAACCTTCTATTTATTAAACTGTGGGAGATATGACGTTTTTCTCAAATTGCGGGGCGGGAAGGGGCATGGCCAAAATTGAAAATAAACTTGATCTGCCTGCAGATAGAAGAAGCATATGTCCCATACATGTCAAACCTCTATCTCTTACCATCTCTGAGATCTGTGCGTTCATACGGACAGACGACTCGGCTGGCTATATCGACTCGGCTGTTGAAGCTGATCAAGAATATATATACTTTATGGGGTCAGAGATGCTTCCTTCTGGCTGTTACTTTTGCACAAACTTATACTCTATGTACCTTTGGTACAGAGTATAACTATGGGAGATATGAAGTTTTTCGATATTGCGGGGGCGGGAGGGGGCGTGGCCAAAATTGAAAATAAACTTGATCTGCCTGCATGTATAAGAAACGTTCCATACATGTCAAACCACTATCTCTTACCATCTCTGAGATCTGTTTGTTCATACGGACAGACAGACGGACATACCGACACTTTTGCACAAACTTAATATACTCTGTGTACCTCTGATACAGAGTATAGTTAATCCAAAATAAGAAAAGTAAAATAAAAATAAATTAACCAACACAAATACAAATGTACACGCTTGAGCACAGCCATAACCTTATGTATTTATGTCTAAGACTTTCATTCCAATAAAGAAGAATCATTCTCACTTGCCTGGCCACACGGGCAACAAGCCAAACTTATTTCTTTTAACTTATTACATGGCGATCCTGCCAGGAGATTAAACTTATTACAATGTATGGGACACAAGCTTCTTATGTCCCGCCCCGATACGCTCAAGGATTGGAAAGATAGGACGACAATCAAGTTATAAGCAAACAAAACGTCGCTGCTGAAGCGCAGTAGCATCGATACTTTCAGCATTACAATTGAGACATTCTTTGTCTATAGCACCAATTAGGAATTTCGGATGATGGAAAACAAAATACCAATAATGTTTTTTGTTATTTTGGTATCTTACCAACCTTTCATAATAATATAACACCGAGACACACAGATAAACAGCCTGCTCTACACAAAAATGAATCAGCTGTTCGCTCTCATTGAGTCGTTGAATTAAACTCGCTCTTAGAGCTTGTTGACAATGTCCGTCTCCCTTTAACCGCCATGACAGGCGCTCTCTTTATGAAAAAAAATCTTCTGCAGAGGTTCATCTAAATAACGCGTTATGAAATATAGTTAAAACCCTATTTTACACCTGCCGAATATATACAACAAAATTTCATTAAAACCGTTCGGAGCCGCTTCGGAGGAGTTTGTTAACTTACATGAGACACAAGATTTTTATAATAATTATATGCTCAACATACCGAAATAAGATGTAAAAACATATGAAATAAATATTTATTTGTAAATTGTAGTTTTTTAAAAAGTTCATGTCTACTGCGCCAAGTGAAGATATTGGTTTAGAAAGCTAAAATTTTGAATTAATGCATGTTAGACTATGGGTCATCAATAAATAACCCAAGAGAAACGAATAAAAAAAAAAATATTCACTCCACCCAAGTGTACATTACTTTGCTGTGCTCAGTATATTTTGCGATCCCATCATAAGGGCAGAATTTAAGAATGGTGCTTTGAGAAGAGCATATTTTAAATTTTTTAATCTATTTTTACCTATTTTAACATATTTTAAACCTATTTGGGTTTTTTACAACAAACCAATTTTGTACAACAAAACAAAAAAAAAATCCCTCTATCCGATGTATAGTCATTTAATTAAGCTGTCTTTAATTAATACTTATCTTCATTCTCTATTTTCAGAACTGAACAAGAACCCTGTGGAAGGTTTCTCAGCTGGATTAATTGATGAAAATGACATATTCCGTTGGGAAGTCCTTATAATTGGGCCACCAGATACACTTTAGTATGTTAAATATTTAAAAACACGAAAGAGCAAAACACAATGAAATCTTTTAAGGAGACTAAAAGTTTAGCTGAATTGCATGCATTTTATTTATAAGTGTTTATTTATGGTAAATTAAGTTTGTTTAAATTTACTTGCAAGTCATAAGGAATCGTCTCCGATTCCTTCTGTACCAACACCTGTCAATACATATGTAAATACATAGACTTTAAGGGCAGGAGCTATTAAATTTTTACTTTCTACATCAAAGGTAGAAGGAGTATATTCAGTTGCTGCGATTATATATAACAGCCAGAAGAAAGCATTCGAACGATTCCAACATTCATTAGAAAAGAAAATCGATTTCTATTTCACACGAAAACGGAAACACCAAAATGAAAACGATTCGAAACTGTAATCGTTTTACCTTTTACATTTAATCGGAAATGGGAACAGACCTCATGTATATATATTTGATCAGCATCAACGTTCGTCTGTCCGTATAAATAAACAGACCTCAATGATGGTAAGAGCTAGAGGATCGAAAGATTTGGGGCATAAATTCCTTATTCCTGCAGAAAGATCAATTTTTTTTAAACGCTCTCACTCTGCAAAAATACCCCATATTTCCCTCAGTTACGTAGATAAATGGTTTGTGTTTTTAGGACAAATTTAGTAATCAGCATTTTTTAAGAGCCAAAAAAGAAATCGGCCGAATAATAGTGAACTTAAGATTAAATAAAAATTCGCAGTCCCAACGCTGCTTCTGTTGCTACTGCAGCAAAATCCAATAATATAAGCATACACTACAGCAGGACTATGCTATTACTGTCGGCTTTCTTATATGTTTAAGCCACGTACTTAGAACGACAAAAAATAAATTTGGTAACACTTTGGCTTCGCTCCGATGATCCTGAGCTTTTTGAAAGTTTTTCTATTATATGAAGTACGATACTCTTTAAATAACTATGTGTTGACATTCAATAAGCTAAAGCAAAAAAGTAGGCGAAAAAATACCAAAAAATGTTTAATATCCTTCGCATTGGTAAAACATCCTGATATAGTGATAATGAACTAAAAAATATATATTTGGATATATCAATATTATATTATCTGTCAAAAATTCATCATTCTTCCTGTTCATATACATTTGCACGCTTTACGAGACAATTTTTTCAAAACATAATCGGCGGTGTCCCAGAAATCTCTTCCAACCAAATTCCAACCAAAAACCAATTCTCGGTGTCCTAGAAATCTCTTTCGGTTGGTTTCAAATCTCCAGTGTTTTGGGTAGAGATTTAGCTAAATTCACCGCTTAAACAATTTTGATAAGCAAAATTAGTTTTGGAAATGTGAACTGCATTATTTTATTGGATACGCTGCATAAAATAAATAACATGTTTAATTTGATTTAATTTTGAAATTGGCTTTTTAATAATTTTTCGCAAAACCAACCGAAGGCTGCCACATCAGCCAAAACCGTCGTGCCCCTGGCGCCACATGGGAAATCCGTCATCAACAAACGTGCCAAGGGTTGGAAAACTTTCCTATATGACTGGCGCGAAAATATTTTTAAATTTTTCATTTTAATTTTGGGTAACACGACAATTAAGAGATTTCCGTTCCCCGTTTTGTGGGATGTACAATTATTTTGAACCAAATTGGACCAATTCTCTTCCCACTAAGAAATTTCTGAGACACCGACGGGTTTTTCGAGCGGGCTAAAGCACAGCTTTTGCAAGTGGTTCAGGAAGCATGCTCTCAAATTCTCTTAAAGCGTTGTCAGGACCTTATCTGTTCCATGCCCCGCCGGTGCGAAGCCGTTATTAAAAATAAAATATAAACAACTCAATACTAGACTTTTTCCAATATTAAGAACCTGTATAATACATTTGGAATAAAGTTTTGTTGTTCCTTTCATTTAGCCACTACTACTTTAATGAACTGCCAAATTTCGGTGCATCACTCAGAAGCAGAGCTAGTAAATAACAATTGATCGTTATTTCCTTTGCGGTCTGCTCAATAACAAAACGAAAAATATACGTTGCGCTTGGCGAACACTTCGATTCTCTTTGTTTATGTTTTCAGTTGACTATTCTCAGTTGGTTCTTTTTGTTTTGCTCGTTCAATAACCATTTATTGAGAGCGGTCTGACTGAGCGCTCGCACATTGAGAGTCAGCAGCTGAGCAAAAATCAAAAACTCAGCCTGAACGGTCTTTTTTCAAGGTCTCTGTACCGCCAGCGGGCGTCGCATAGCTGGCGGGTGGGCGTGAACGGTCTTAACTTCTTTAATTTGTCTTTTTGGCAATGAAACTTGAAACATAATTTCTCACTACTATAATTAAAATTTATCTTATTTTCGATTCAGATTTGCAAAATATCAGTAAGTTATGTATTGCTCCTTGGCAAAATTTTTTTTTGTCGATTTTTTGCATATTTTTATAGCTTGGATATTTGAGAATATCGTCCTAAAAGGATTTTTTTAAATTCGAAATTCTTTAGAAGATACAGGCCTTTTAATGACCCAAAGTGATCTGATTTGCCTAGCAACTGTGAGTCACAAGCCCACACAGACACCTCGCTTTCACATTCACACACACAAACACAAATGACTTTT
The DNA here is from genome assembly GCA_018904265.1 of Lordiphosa collinella. Classification (NCBI taxonomy): domain Eukaryota; kingdom Metazoa; phylum Arthropoda; class Insecta; order Diptera; family Drosophilidae; genus Lordiphosa; species Lordiphosa collinella. Next base: position 355,334 of record JAEIFV010000172.1, on the reverse strand, counting down.
AAATTTTCACTCACAGCCATTCGGTCAGCGAGTGAACAGAGCAAAAGGGAATTAATATTATTGGTTGTTCGCTGAGCAAAGAGCGAAATGTTCAAGAGCCGATGAGAACGGCTCATCTCTGACTCTTTGCTCAAAGGTCCGCAAATAACTCTTATTTTGAGACAACGAAAAGCGCTCAATTGTTATTTGCTAGCTCTGCTCAGAAGACATCCAAAACTTAGCCAAACTAATGGGATCTTATCGCTATTATCTTCTTTGCACGCTATTCTTAGAAAAATATGAAGACTGGTTCAATTTGCAATGTTCAGTCGAAACATAAATATTTAATGTTGTGAGGAACTGCACTACTATTTTTCTGAACACAACTGTATGTTAAGAAAGAAAGTAGGAACTAATTTCCAACTAATGAAAAGGTTTTACCAAGAAACTTACATGGGCCGATTTCTCATTTTCTTAATAGCTACAAGTTAGAAATCGGACCTTATTTCCATTTTCAAAACTTACAAATTGTTAAGATTTCTTAATCTTCTGAATAGGTTTTAGGATACTAACCCCGTAACTATTTGAAAAATTTGGTTTTACAAACAAATCCAAATAAGTCTAAATTTCTATTAATCTAAGCGCCGATTTCTTATATTCTAGATAGCTGCTATGTGTCAGATAATTCCACAATTTACTCTTTCTAAATAGTATATTTTGCTTTAACTAGTTTTTCATTATTATTTATATTAACAAATATTCACATCTAATAATAATAATATTTTTTGTCTTATCCGCAGCGAAGGAGGTTTCTTCAAAGCACATCTTTATTTTCCCAAAGAATACCCGTTGCGTCCACCTCGAATGAAGTTCGTCACAGAAATTTGGCATCCAAATATTGAAAAAAACGGAGATGTCTGCATTTCGATTTTGCACGAACCTGGAGATGACAAGTGGGGCTACGAGAAAGCGTCGGAGCGCTGGTTGCCGGTTCATACAGTGGAAACTATTTTGATATCTGTGATATCAATGCTTGCTGACCCCAACGACGAGTCGCCAGCAAATGTAGACGCAGCCAAAGAATGGCGAGAATCTTACACTGACTTCAAACGCAAAGTGGCACGTTGTGTCCGGAAAAGCCAAGAGGAGTGCTCATAGAAGGCGGATTTGCTCTATATTTGTATATTTATATTAAAAATTTGATACATTAAAAGGAATAACTGAATTAATAGACATATTTAAATAATGCTTTGGGAAAAATCATTCACAGTCAGTTGAATTACCTAAACTGAAAGATCACAGTATGACTGTTATAATGACATTCATAATATTAAAGCTAGCAAACTTCTGCCGACTCGAAGTCATAAGTTATGTTTGTGCATAATGTTAAGATAGTCAAAGCCGCTTTTGTAACATTGTGTGTGCACCGTTTTAAAATTATGTGCAAACATAGGTGAAGGATTTAAAACTAACATTGCTTCTACCTCTTTAACGAAGCGAAGGAGTTCGTTGCTAAAAAAATTTGATCATTGAACGTAACTTGCATTTTGATTTAAACATAATTTTACTCTTAAAGGCAACACCATAGAAATAACCAAGACTGCCTCTTACTTTTTCATAATATCGAAACCAAACCATTTCTATTTATTGATTTATCACCCTCAGTGAAAATGTATTTCCAGTACTAGACGGCTTTTGAAATTTACTATAATCATCGCCAAATTATTGAAAATAAAAGACGAATTTTACTGATTGAATATGATTTTATATATGGTGGCTATAGTTTAAACAATTGAAAAGTAGTATGAATGTCCCATAAATCAAAAATAATAGACTAAGTGATCCACCTTTACCACTTGAAGGTGGGGGTAAGGTTTTAAAGGCGTAAAAAAGTTATATTTACATGATTTTTTTTTGAGACATTAAAGTTTGTTTACTTGTATCACATATAATACACGTTATAGTCTAACAACTAAAGTGACAGCGAATGTCTGAAGGCTCCTCGATAAAAAGTTGTGCGGTGAGCATCATTATTCGTTACCGGTTTACTCGAAACAAAAAAAAAACGAAATGCGTTTTAAAGATGATAAATTTACTGAGGAAATCAGGAAGAGTTTTTCTTACTTTTGTGGCAGCGTTTTGAAGTGAAAAACGAGATTTTCACTGAAACATTTTGGTGAATTTGTTATATAAAAATAGAAATAGTAAAGAAATTGCGTAAATAATTTTAAGAGGATTCGTCAAGTAGGTTTTGAATTATGATGTTCACGAACTCCAAATTTTTCTGGCAAGCTACTCATACAATTGATACACGAAGCCGGTCGAGTGAAATGCTGTAGCTTGTCTAGTTTTGCTCCGATTTACTTGAAATTTGGAGACAATACTCTCAATATGTTGAATATTCAGAAAAAATCGCAAAAAAAAACCTAACCCCCCCCTTAAAACAAAATATATTCATACAACTTTAAAAATTAAAATCATTGTTCCAGCGGTTTATTTTTATTTTTTAAACATTTTCCCTCAAATGTCCAAACAAATAAAGAAAAGTGGAAAGAAATCGAGAAAGTGGCTTGAAATTTGTATTGTGTGAAAAAAGTTATTCAAAGGATTTGCCTTCTGTTATATGCGAAGGTTGGGAGATGATTTTCAGCTCCTGCGAGTACGACTGCCAAGAAAGAAGCTGGGTACTTTAGGAGACTACTATGAGAAAAGAAGACAATCGCTTTATCAGAGGGACGAAAACGGAGCAGGAAATGAAATTCCAGAGAACGAAGCAGTGTACGAGGTGTGTTCAAAAAGTATCGCGAATTTTGAATTTTCGCGGGTTACGTATATTCGAATTTCGATTTTTTTGTGGCGTTATGTTGGTACTCATGTCTCTCACTTATGCCGACAAGCTCGGCCATTTTGAATGTTCACTTAATTGTTGACAGCTGCTTTGCTTGCACGTGTTTTGGATCGTCTTCGATTTTTACCTATTCAAAAAAATGGATCAAAGAACCTGTATCAAATTTTGTGTGAAAAACGAAATTAAGTGCGCAGATGCATTCCTAATGTTGACTGTGGCATACGGAGAAGCTACCTTGGACCGAAGCAACGTTTATCGGTGGTACAAAATGTTCTCAGAAGGCCGAGAAGATGTGAACGACGAAGAGCGTGCCGGACGCCCGAGCACTTCAACAACAGACGAAAAAATTAATGAAGTGGAGAAAATGGTATTGGCCAATCGTCGAATCACCGTTAGAGAAGTTGCTGAGGACCTAAACATATTGATTGGCTCGTGCCATTCGATTTTTATCAATGATTTGGGCATGAGACGGGTCGCCGCGAATTTCGTACCAAAATTGCTCAATTTCGACCAAAAACAGCATCGCATGAACATTGCTAATGAGATGTTCAACTCTGTCCGCGACGACCCAAATTTGCTCCAGAGGGTCATAACTGGTGACGAATCGTGGGTTTATGGCTATGAAGTGGAAACCAAAGCTCAATCATTTCAATGGAAGCTGCCGCACCAAGACCGAAAATAATATCTCATGGGGATTACTTTGAAGGGGACAAAATAGATATTCATGAATAAATAAATAATTTTTGAAAAAACACAAAATTCGCGATACTTTTTGAACAACGTTTTTTGGAACTCATTTTTCTTAATTACAAGATAAATGGTCAAAAAACATACCTACTTAAGGTATCCGGAATTTCTAGTACCTAGGTAAAGGTAAACAAAATGTATCTTTTAATTAGCCTTTTAAAGTATGGTTTGTCCACCGATACCTACCCGAACATTTTCCACCGATACTTTAAGGCGATGTCCAAAATTTGAAAAGGCAGCCACGCGTGGTTGGCAAGCCAAATTCTGCCGGCGGCACAGTGACAGAGAGAGAATATGTGTATTCTATAATTCAGTAGTATCCAAACTCACACAATGAAAGCGTTTCGCTTGTTTGCGAAGCAGCGAAACACCAAGTAAAACGTCGCCTTGCCTTGGTGTTTCGCTGCTTCGTCGCCTTGCCTTGGTGTTTCGATGCGCATTAAAATATTTCCCCAATAAGATTAACTAAAAATTCGAAAATGGTTGAACATTGTTAAGATCGCTTAACATCATTACTTAAACTGTTCAAAATTGAAGTATTATTTAATAGAATTTTTTTAAAAACATCTAAAAAATATTGCATGAAAAACAAAACCGAGAGGCCGCAACCAAACCGAACTGTTCTGAATTCCACTTGCAGAGGGTACTATAAAATTGTGCACATAAAGTATATATATTCTTGATCAGCATGACGAGCTGAGTTCATTTAGGCCCGATTTCTCAAAGGTTCCGATTGGCCAACCGCCGGTCAAATTTGTTCCTCCAGTTGACAAGCAGTGAAGTGATTTGGTTTTCTCAACAGCAGTTTCATCCGATATCGATATTAGTCACGGTCGACATATTAGGCATTTTTGTGCAATTTTAATGCAATTAAATGCTGCTGGTAATATTTTTGGGAAAAATTTATTAAAAGCAAAAGCAACGCAGCGCCGCCAAGTCCTGCTAACAATACAAGTCACAATAAATTGAATCACAAATGAAGTCAAGTCTTTAACTTAATCGCTAATCCTAGCATAAATTATTTTACATGTAGATTTTGTCAACCTGAATCATTGAACAAATGTGGCATCATACAGATCAGTTAAGTAATTAGGCCTCTTCCTGTACTCTCTTGCATTTTGTATACGTTGCTCTGCCTCTTCGAATTCCATTTTCATTGCGTGGAGTTGAAAAATTCGTTAATTCGTAAGCATTTTGTGGCAGCAAATAATAAAATAAACAAATCAAATGTGGGAGCCAGCTGTTTGTATAGCGATAATATATATCGATAATCCCATCGGCACTGAACTCGCGGTTAACTTTAACCACTGCTCGAGCAGCGGTTAAGTCTGTTCCTCCGGTTGGTTCGGTTAAACTGCCTGTGAAGTTGACTAATCGCACATTGAGAAATCGGGCCTTAGCCTTGTCCGTCTGTCCGTTTCTATGCTATCTCCTCCGTCAGTTTTAAAGCTATCCTCACCAAACTTTGCACGAAGTCTTTTGGTATAAATACGCTGCACATTTGTCGGAACCGGCCGGATCGGATGACTATAGCATATAGCTGTCATAGGAACGATCGGTCGGAAAACTTGTCTTAGTGAGAACAACTTTTTTGGTTTTAATGGAAACGCCTCCAAAGTACGTATTTCTTAGTTTACTATCCTTTCCCATGATTTCACTAAGTTTGGTCGAAATCGGATGACTATAGCATATAGCTGCCATAGGAACGATCGGTCGAAAAACTAGTTTTAATGAGGAAAACTTTTTTGTTTTTAATGAAAACGTCTTTATCACTAGCATACACTAATTTTATATACTTTTAAACAATTCTACAAAATTTGGTCGTAATCGGATGACTATAGCATATAGCTCCCATAGGAACGATCGGTCGAAAAACTAGTTCGAGTGAGAAAAACTTTTTGATTTTAATGAAAACGTCCTTATCATTGGCATACACTTATTTTATATACTTTTACACATTTGTACAAAGTTTTATAAAAATCGGATGACTCATGCATATAGCTGCTGTATGAATGATCGATCGAAAAAGAAGTTCTAGTGAGAAAAACTTTTTGTTTTAAATGGGATCACCTCCAAATTTCGTAATTAACAGTGTATTATGCTTTTCCATGATTTCACCAAGTTTGGTCGAAATCAGACATCTATATAGCTTAGATCCCATAGAAAAATAAGGTCCAAAAAGTAGTCTTAGTTTGAAAAACTCTTCTTCTTAGAAACCTTCGCGACCAAGCGCGGCCATTGACCAAAATTTCATCGCAATCGGATGAACGGTATAGTTTTTAAATTATCGCGGTTTTTGGTCTATTTCCCGCCCATTTCTTTAAATCAGAATCCTTCAAGCGCAAGCGTCCAAACATTCTCCAAAGTTTTATAACAAACGAACATTTTGCAAATTTTGCGGTTTCTTCTACTTGCAAACCTTCCCGGGCAAGCGTCGATCAATTTCCCAGAGTTTTAGCGAAAACGTAAATTTTGCAATTTTCGCGGTTTTTGGACCGTTTTCCGCAAATTTTTTCAACTTAGAAACCTTCCCGGGCAAGCGTTCAACCATTTCCAAATTTTCATTGCAATCGGATGAACGGTATAATTTTGCAAATTTCGCGGTTTTTGGACCATTTCACAGACATGAGACATAGCCTTTGACACTTTCCTGATCAACATGAACTTACTGTGAAAAATTCGTGAAGATCGGTTCAGCGGTTTAGACGCCCATAAGGAACAAACATACTTTCAGTTTTATATAGATGTATAGATTAGTTCTAGTTAGTCAAAACATAAAATGAAATTAATTTTTTATACTCTGTACCAGAGGTACACAGAGTATATTAAGTTTGTGCAAAAGTCTGTCCGTCCGTCTGTCTGTACGTCTGTCCGAGATGGTAAGAGATAGAGGTTTGACATGTATGAAACATATGTTTCTTATACTTGCAGGCAGATCAAGTTTATTTTAAATTTTTTCCACGCCCCCTCCCGCAATTTTGAATAAACGTCATATCTCCCACAGTTTTATAGATAGAAGGTTCGAAGCTTCTGGACATATTTAGTATTCTGGATTCTTTATCGATTTATCTTGTATTAAATTAATAAAACGCTCCGAACTCTTTCCGCGACTGGGCCATCGCACTTCTGTATGCAGCAAAAGATCTCCGTAGACTGTATGCAAATCTTCTAAAAATGTTAAATTTTCGGTGGGTCAGTGCATTGTGTCCGCCTCTTATTTTATTTTTAATTTTAATTGCCGTGTCCATAACGTTTTTCATTTTTATTTCCTTTGCGAAAAGTGCTTGCTGGTGAATAATGCAATGGAATGTTGGACAAGACAGACCGTTTTTTTCGCATTATTCCCACGAGACCATTATTATTTCCTCTTATTACTTTTACACCATCTGTGCACATAGCGCTCATTTTTTCTTTATTCACAATTGAAAAGACACGGGATTTTAAAACGTCATATAAAACTTTTCCTGTTACATTGCCGTGCAAAAAAACAACATTAAAAACTTCTTCAAAGCAGTTTAAATTAGCATCAACTGTTTTAACACAAATTATTAACTGGCAAATGTTATTGATGTCGGTACTCTCGTCTAGCGATATCGAAAAAAATGTGCAATTTTCCAGGCGCTTTCTTGCTTCGGAATAAATAAAGCGGCCTATATCTTCGTGATATTACGTGATATGGGAATACTTTTACAAATTTCAACGGCTTTCTGGCCCTGCTCTCCAAAGCACTGTAACACATCTGTCGTTGAATTCATAAAAAAATGTTCCATTACTAAATGGGCGACATTGTCTGGCCAGATTGTATAAGATGCTAAGTTTAGCGAAGTTTTATCAATTTAATTGTTGTCAGGTTGGATGAATTCTTCCTTGTCAGCTATAAACATTAAAAAATGTCTTTCCTGCATCTCTAAAATTTTTAAATCTCTCTCCCTCCCCCTTATTTCATTGTAACCCCCGTGGCAAAGTTGGTAGTGTCTTTTAATAACATCAAAGGTAAAGCGATATGCAACGTAATGGCACCATAAACATTGAGCGTTACCATCCATATTCTCAATGAAAAATAATTCATTTTCCCAATTGAGATCAAACATTTTTTTCAGTGTAGTGTAAAAATCATGCGCTTTATGGTCTTTCCTCATTGAATGCTGCAAAGCAACTGACCGGCCGAACAGCCGAACACATGAGTCGTAAGAGCAAATGCTGCCGAGCGTTCTATTTATATAATACACATATTCTTCCTGTCTCTATACATGTGACGCTGCGACGCCGGCAGAATTTGGATTGCCAACCACGCGTGGCTGCCATTTCAAATTTTGGACATCGCTGCCTTACACTCATAAAAAAAGTCACAAATTAGCCCTTAAAATTACAAATTCGACTTTCAAATCCGTCCAAAGGCGACTCACCCAAAAATTAAAAAAAAATATTTTCTAAATATTATGGAAAGCTTTTCTTAACTAAAGGGGTACTTTTTTTAAAATTAGAATCTCTTTCTGAATCTTAGAAAACTATTTAAAAAAAAAAAATTGTTTTCTAATATAGAGACAAATTTTTCTTAAGAGAAAAGGTATTTTCTGAAAAACACAAAAAATTGTTTAAGACCACCGCGGTTCAGATCCAAGTGCCACCGTCCAGATCCACACCGTCTAAGTCCGCCGTCCAGGTCCACCACCGTGTTCAGGTCCCAGGTCCACCACCGGTCCAGGTCCTCCGCCGATCCAAGTCCACCACCGGGTCCAGGTCCACCTCAATAATGGCAACCTCCAGGTCCACCTCCATGGCCACCTCAATGGCCAGCTCCTGGTCCACCGTTCACCACCGGTTCAGTTCCAAGTCCACCACAGCTCCTGGTCCAACTCCACCACTGGTCCAGGTCCAAAAGTCCACCACCGGTCCAGCTCCTGCTTTGATTAATTTTTATTAAATAAATAAAGATTTTCAGGGACTGACTGGGACTAGAACCCAAGACCTTTGTCGCGCACCACGACGGCGGCCGCTTAGACTGTTAGATACACAGCCTTGAAGTGGCACGTCTGAATGGGCTACTTATATTTTTGCAGTGGAGCAAAAATTCCTGAAATCTAACACCTTTTTTTCTAAAAGCAATGGCTACTATCGCCATATTTTTAAGAAAATTATTTCCAGAAAATTTTCCTGTTCTTAAGAAATTACAGTATTCTCTTTAAGGTATTCAGTATTCTCTAAAATTAATTTGCCATAATTTTAGGAAAAGACTAGAAAAATGCGCCCTGATTATCAAAAATCTCTCATTTTCTTGTTTTTAGAAAAGTTTTTTCTAAAAAAATATTTTTATGGCGTATTAGTTTCAAAAAAACTTTTTCTGTTTATTAGAAAATTTTTCTAAATACCAGGGCAAATGTTAAAATAAGGCGATTTTCTAAAATTCATGGCGAATTTTTTGCTGAGTGTAGTAATAGAATTATATGTGATAAACATAATTGTAACGGTCCACGGAATGGTAAAAACATTTTTGGTATGCAGTTTTATTACTTTAAGTAATAGGTAACAAAAAATGAGAATAGAGATTAAGAACACATTAAATACTTAAATTGAAAGTTTTCTTCTTTATAAATAATTATATGTGATATTTCATTTTTTTTCTTAAATTAAAGGTTTAACTTAGTTCAACTACTGAAACCCATTGTTATTTAGATTAATTAATAACCATTAGACTTCAACCTATTCATATATACTGAACTTTGTAGAAACGTCTTGGAACTAACCAATGATTTTAGGTGGAAAGGGTCAATGTTTGCCCGGTCTTGCTCTATTGTCGGTCTTAGCTCTGCTGCTGTCTCGAACCGCCGGCAATCCACGATCACTTCCGCAGATAGGATACCCCAGAGATCCTAAGTTCGGATTGAGGTCGTAAATCAATGATAGTCACTTTAAAACTGGTACATTTCTGTGATTAATTAACTTTGTTTTCAGCTTTGCGCTGTTAATTAACGCATTATCCTTCCAATAGCTCCTTATTCATTTGGACGTTCACTTTGATCGATATGAGACACATCGGACTCATTCCTTAATAGCAAAATTCAGTCCTTTCCATTAACATTTCACCACCATGGCCAAGCTTTTAACAGGTGTGTCTTTCCTGTCGCATATCAGCCAAAAATTTCTTGCAACTGTTAGGCATTCCAGACTAAGCTTTTCTTCGTGACTGAAAATGACATTACGCCATTCTTCGTCTCAGAATTGGTATTTATGTGGGAGCTCAATGTGCGCCATTATAAGGCGAGGTAAAAGCTTAGGCTTAGGTACCATACTGGTATGTTGAAGGCACGGTTTTTTATGGATTATTTGTGTAATCCTACTCCTTGTTATATTTGCTCCCAATTGAACCTTAATCTGTCCCCTGCTCATTGAATCCACAGCTGTAAGCCGGTGGACTTTCCATTTGCATCGGGTATCGATATCGCTTTTTCGTCCGCTAGTTATTGTTGTCACATATCCTTTTGGGTTTTTAAGGAAATTCAAGTTGTATCCTCCTTGCAATTTCTAAATATTTGGAAGCGGTTTAATGCATTTCTATGTTCATACCTTGTTCTTACCCTGAAAGGATCGTTCCACGAGCTATTTTGTACACCCTAATTCATAAAAATGTGTCTTATGTTATTTATATAGTAAATATATACTCACGTTTCAGTTTTTAAAAAATTCCGGCAATCATGCATTTTAAAACCATCTATCGAGCCGTGGCCGTAAACAAAATGTAGAAGTCACATATAATTTTTTATAACTCAATGCCAGAGGCGCGCTTATATTTTTCAGCTAATGGCACAACGAATATGAAGAGAAAAAAATAGGGGAAAGCTAACTTCGGCTCGGCCGAAGTTTTGTATACCCTTGCAGCTTCCATTGAAAACAAAAAAGTTTTTCAAACTAAGACTACTTTTTGGACCTTATTTTTCTATGGGATCTAAGCTATATAGATGTCTGATTTCGACCAAACTTGGTGAAATCATGGAAAAGCATAATACACTGTTAATTACGAAATTTGGAGGCGATCCCATTTAAAACAAAAAAGTTTTTCTCACTAGAACTTCTTTTTCGACCGATCATTCAAACTGCAGCTATATGCTATAGTCATTCGATTTTTAAAAAACTTTGTAGAAATGTGTTAAATTATATAAAATAAGTGTATGCCAATGATAAGGACGCTTTCATTAAAAACAAAAAAGTTTTTTTCACAAGAACTAGTTTTTCGACCGATCGTTCCTATGGGAGCTATATGCTATGCTATAGTCATCCGATTACGACCAAACTTTGTAAAATTGTGTAAAAGTATATAACATAAGTGAATGCTAATGATGTGGACGTTTTCTTTAAAAACAACAAAGTTTTTCTCACTAGAACTAGTTTTTCGACCGATCGTTCCTATGGCAGCTATATGCTATAGTCATCCGATTTCGACCAAACTTAGTGAAATCATGAGAAAGGATAATAAACTAAGAAATACGTACTTTGGAGATGTTTCCATTAAAAACAAAAAAGTTTTTCTCACTAAACCTAGTTTTTCGACCGATCGTTCATATGGCAGCTATATGCTATAGTCATCTGATCCGGCCGGTTCCGACAAATGTGCAGCGTATTTATACCAAAAGACTTCGTGCAAGGTTTGGTGGGGATAGCTTTAAAACTGACGGAGGAGATAGCATAGAAACAGACAGACGGACGGTCGGACAAACGGACAAGGCTAAATGAACTCAGCTCGTCATGCTGATCAAGAATATATATACTTTATGTGGTCGGAGATGCTTCCTTCAGTGCGTTACAAACATCCGGACAATTTTATAATACCCTCTGCAAGGGTATAACAAACTGATAGTTGAATAAACATAACAAGAGATCGACGAATCAAATTGCGTCCTCAGAAATGAAGTACCTTTAGCTAAAGCGGAAAACAGAGCAAAAATATTTTATCACATTTAGTTATTTTATAGAGGTATACATACTTTATGGGGTCGGAGATGCTTCCTTATGCCTGTTACATACATTTGCACGACTTTAGTATACCCTTTTACTCTACGATTATCGGGTATAAAAATCGCAGAGATGTTTGGGATAGTTTATTTTAAACCAGGGACAGGCAGATTGCTATCTCGCGTGCATAGGAAAAGTCTGAAAGCAGCGCTGCTCAAACACACATAGTATAAGCTGTACAAGCGCCGCTGCGTTGCTTGCTTTCCTACGCCGCGACGCAGTCGTTGCTACTGAAATTGAGAGCAATTTTTGAGCTGCTCTCACACACACCAATGCAAAAAAAATGTAAATGTAGTAGGACTTTAGGAGTATATTAAAGAGAGTTAAAACAATATTATAGGATTCACACAAAACGTGCCTAATAAGGGTAAAAAAGGCATTTTAAACCACTTTAAACTGAAATTACTAAAAATCTAGACGTGATTGAGAATTTCCGAAAACAGGTTCGTGTTCAGCATACATAAATCATTTAGAATGATCACCATCAACAGCCGAGTCGATATAGCCATGTCCGTCTGTCAGTATGAACGCCTAGATCTCGGAGACTAGAAGAGCTTGAGCGACCTAATTTTGTATGTAGACTCCTATTGTCTGTACGCAGATCAAATTTAATTCAAATATTGGCCACGCCCTCTCCTGCCCCCACAATAAAAAGTGTTGAATAACTACAACAATTTTAAAGTTATCAAACTCATATTTTGCAGTGGAGTGTATCTGCAATATCTACAATCTCTGAAATTTTCATAAGGATTGGACAATAAATGGCAGAGTTATACAAGTTATAAAAAACTTTTTGGCGTCGCATGCGATGTTTGCTTACATTATGTTGAAATGTAAACTTTAATGTTAATTCTCTGTTAACTTACATATATATTCATTTATATTGAATTATATATCATTTATATTGAATTCAAATGAAAATTTTCAACAATATCAGTGGCAAACCTTTAGGCGGTACAAAATATGGTAATTTTAAGGGCATTCAAAATGGTATATCTTCGCTTGAAAAAATCTAAGAAATATTTGGGACAATAAATTGTAAAGCTAAGAAATAGTATTTTACGATGGTATTAAAGAGAGGTAAAACAATAGGTTTCCCATAAAACTTCCATAAAAAATGATCGAAATGTGAGTTTTATGTAACTTTAAGCTAAAATTACCAAAAATCTAGACGTGATGAACCATTTCCGAAACTGATTCGTGTTTAGCACACGAAAATCTTCTACAATCACCATCAACCCTTTAATATACTGGACCTTGTTGCCTAAACCCTAAAAAAATTGCCTAAAAAGGTGAATATGACCTAAAAACTTAGGAAATATTACCTTAAAAAGTCGCCAAGGCCATGAGGTCCTAAATTTTGGGGCTAAAGGCTTTATGACCTAAAGTTAAGGTAAAAGCTACCTTAATTGTAAGGTAAGAAGAACTACCTAAAATTTAATGAACATTTTGCGCTCACTTTGTGAAAAAACCGTTGTTTTGTTTCCTCCCCAGTGGGACTCGAACCCCAATCTCCTCGAACAGACGCCGAGTCTAACAACACTACACCACACAGCTGCTTGTCAAAGAATATATTTAAGAGAGCATATAAGTTTTGTCGTCTTTTCCTATTAGAAATGTTTAAAATAATCAAATATAATCTTTAAACAATCGCAAATAAACTTCTAGTTACTAATCATTGTTGTGTCATTTAATGCCTCTATGCACGATGTTCGCACTTCGTTTATGTTTTGTCCCAGTTTTAGTAACAGCGTTTATTTATTAAGAACAAGTGGTATTTTTCCGAGAGCTTAGGGGAGCGTTTAAATAGAAGCCCGTCATGGGTGGGTCTCGATGGAATAAAGAACTCGCGGTTTACCCTATTTTTAACGCTCCAGTATTAAAATCGCACGTACGAGGTATTAAAAAACTTAAAAAAACGTTTATAACCATTTTGGAACCGCTATATCCGGAAATACAACGGCCAAGGGCAAGTATTATAACCAATTCAATTCAGGAAATAATAAGAAGTTGCTAAAATATTTGATTGTCATATACATATATATGTACGAGGTGTGTTCAAAAAGTATCGCGAATTTTGAATTTTCGCGAGTTACGTATATTCGAATTTCGATTTTTTTGTGGCGTTATGTTGGTACTCATGTCTCTCACTTATGCCGACAAGCTCGGCCATTTTGAATGTTCACTTAATTGTTGACAGCTGCTTTGCTTGCACGTGTTTTGGATCGTCTTCGATTTTTACCTATTCAAAAAAATGGATCAAAGAACCTGTATCAAATTTTGTGTGAAAAACGAAATTAAGAGCGCGGATGCATTCCGAATGTTGACTGTGGCATACGGAGAAGCTACCTTGGACCGAAGCAACGCTTATCGGTGGTACAAAATGTTCTCAGAAGGCCGAGAAGATGTGAACGACGAAGAGCGTGCCGGACGCCCGAGCACTTCAACAACAGACGAAAAAATTAATGAAGTGGAGAAAATGGTATTGGCCAATCGTCGAATCACCGTTAGAGAAGTTGCTGAGGACCTAAACATATCGATTGGCTCGTGCAATTCGATTTTTATCAATGATTTGGGCATGAGACGGGTCGCCGCGAATTTCGTACCAAAATTGCTCAATTGCGACCAAAAACAGCATCGCATGAACATTGCTAATGAGATGTTCAACTCTGTCCGCGACGACCCAAATTTGCTCCAGAGGGTCATAACTGGTGACGAATCGTGGGTTTATGGTTATGACGTGGAAACCAAAGCTCAGTCATCTCAATGGAAGCTGCCGCACGAACCAAGACCGAAAAAAGCGCGCCAAGTTCGGTCGAATGTGAAAGTTTTGCTGACAGTTTTCTTCGATTGCAGGGGCGTGGTGCATCATGAGTTCTTGCCACAGGGAAGAACGGTCAATAAGGAATATTACCTGCAAGTTATGCGCAATTTGCGCGAAGCAATCCGCCAGAAACGCCCGGATTTGTGAAAGAACAAAAATTGGCTTTTGCACCACGATAACACCCCTGCTCACACATCGTTGCTTGTGCGCGACTTTTTGGCCAAAAACAACACACTAATGATGCCGCAGCCACCGTATTCCCCAGATCTGGCCCCCTGTGACTTTTTCTTGTTCCCTAAACTGAAGAGGCCCATGAAAGGACGACGTTACGCTTCGCTTGACGAGATAAAGACGTCATCGAAGGAGGAGCTGAACAAGATAAAAAAAAAAATGATTTTTTGAAGTGCTTCGAAGATTGGAAAAACCGTTGGCACAAGTGTATAATATCTCATGGGGATTACTTTGAAGGGGACAAAATAGAAATTCATGAATAAATAAATAATTTTTTGAAAAAACACAAAATTCGCGATACTTTTTGAACACACCTCGTATACAGCAAAGATTTTTAGGAAAATGGTCCCAGACTTTAGGCTTAACAGAGCCTAAAATTTGTTGACTAAATTTATTCATTTTAGTCTACATATGAGCTGTTTAGGTAAAAAATTACCTAAACATTTCAATTATAGTCCATGCATTTTAGGATCACCATTTCCTAACATTTTTTTGAGTGTAGTGTAATTTATTAACTCTATTCAATAAATACAACATATGCAAGTACACAGAGGGAAAAAAAACGTGGTCAGAAAATAAGATTTCTTCATCTCAAAATATGAACAGAATGTTCTCTCAAATATTTGAGCACAAATGTTCCGAATGTTCTTGAAATGAGCACAATTCAGCTCACCTCAACTACCCCACCGAAAAGTATATGTAGGCATTCAGACGTGCGTCTGAAGGCAATAGCCTTACCGCCTACGGCATGTGGCGACTGCCGCCGTCGTTGCACGCGCCAAAGGTCTTGGGCTCTACTCCCAGTTAGTCCGACAAAAGTTAATAAATAACCAAGTCGGGTGGGGTGTTGTTCTTGGACGGTGGATCTGGACAGTGGACCTGGATCTTGTGGATACTGGACAGTTGACCGTGGACAGCGGACCGATCTGGATTGGGATGAACTGGACTTCAAAATTTTTATATCCTTGCAGAGGGTATTATAAAATTGTGCGGATGTTTGTATTGCATTGAAGGAAGCATCTCCGACCACATAAAGTATATATATTCTTGATCAGCATGACGAGCTGAGTTCATTTAGCCTTTTCCGTCAGACCGTCCGGCCGTCTGTCTGTTTCTACGCTATCTCCTCCGTCAGTTTTAAAGCTATCCTCGCCAAATGCACGAAGTCTTTTGGTACAAATACGCTGCACATTTGTCGGAACCGGCCGGATCGGATGACTATAGCATTAAAGCTGTCATAGGAACGATCGGTCGAAAAACAAGTCTAAGTGAGAAAAACTTTTTTCTTTTTAATGGAAACGCCTCCAAAGTACGTATTTCTAAGTTTACTGTCCTTTCCCATGATTTCACTAAGTTTGGTCGAAATCGGATGACTATAGCATATAGCTTCCATAGGACCGATCGGTCGAAAAACTAGTTCTGGTGGGAAAAACTTTTTTGTTTTTAATGAAAACGTCCTTTTTATTGGCATATTCTTATTTTATATACTTTAACATATTTCTACAAACTTTTATCAAAATCGGATGACTATAGCATATTGCTGCAGTATGAATGATTGGTCGAAAAAGAAGTTCTAGTGAGAAAAACTTTTTTGTTTTAAATGGGATCGCCTCCAAATTTCGTAATTAACAGTGTATTATGCTTTTTCATGATTTCACCAAGTTTAATCGAAATCAGACATCTTTATAGTATAGATCCCATAGAAAAGTAATGTCCAAAAATTAGTCTTAGTTTGAAAAACTTTTTTGTTTTTAATGGAAACTGTAAGGGTATACAAAACTTCGGCCGAGCCGAAGTAACTTCCCCTATTTTTTTTCACTAATTTTGAAAACATATATGTAAATTTAAAGAAAATTAAACATTTTGTTCATTGAAGTTTAGAGTCTTGCTGTTTATAATATAATATTTGAGCTTAGTTTAATTTAATGATTAATATGTCATTCAATTAATTTTCATCTTTACTGGTTCTTTGGCTGGAGAAAACAAACCTAAGATAAAGCGCGCTCGACTGATACTTGTGTTGCAGGAACAGCTAAAACATACAAAAAATGCGACTTTTTTAAGTTCTTTATAATGATTTTTAAATGGCTTGACACAGCCCCAAATAGACAAAGGCTTGCTCCTCTCAATTTCTTGGCTTGTGCGCTTCTAATTTTCGCACAAGAGAAAGGGACCTACAGTTTAATGCCGAATCTGAACGGCAGTTTGAGAAGCTTCTTCATGGCTAATTACTCCAAAGCTGGCGCCAAAAGCAGTGAGGGGTGACCGGGTGTGTAAGTTTATTCAAAGAAAAAACTTTTAATTTAATGTTCCGAGGTGGGATCAAACCCACGACATCTTGCACAGCGGTCGAGCAAACTAGCCGCTGAGCAACACCCGGCCCAAAGAAAGTTTTTTCCAAAACTTTGAAGCATTAGAATTTTGAGACAGTCTTAAAAATCCGTCAAAAGTACCAATAAAGTCTTTTGCCAATTTTACATTTGTGACTTTTTCATTATCATATTCATTCATCATTGCAATATGTATTTGGTTTCTTTTATCGAAAAAATACAGATGTAAGAATTGAGATAATATTTAGAACTTGAGAATGTTTTTCTAAACACTTTAATAACGTATTACTGTATTTTGCAGAAGACTTCAGAACAAGTGTACCAAGTTGAGTAGAAATCGATGGAAAAATTTTAAACCAGGTATGATCTTTAGCTATAACTCTTTTGTATGTGCAGAGCTTCTAATACAGAATTCTTTCAAAGTTATTAATTGCCCGCACATTTTGTAAGTCGAATTCCAACGCTTTACGCAGTCAAGCACTGCTTTCTTGAGATTTTCTGAACGACATTTTTAAATTTTCTTTTTTAAATTTTCTCCGGTTCGGGTTCGGCTCCGACTTCCCAAAAATCCCGTAGTCTCCGACTCCGGAGCGGTTTGGCTCCAAACCGGTTTGCAGCCCTGATTAAAAAAACAATCACTCTTAGATATTCTTCGTGCCAAACGTTGTAAATTGTAATCGCGGAGACAGATCCGCAAGTGGCACTGAACAAATGCAGGAACTGTTTCTCTAATCTGCTAAGAGGCGACGACGAAACCAATGCCGCCTCCGTAGAAGTAGTGATAACACCAGTCGATGATACTGAGAAAGACCCACCGGACCATAAATACAACAAATCAGCTGGAGCTGATGACCATTATTATTAATTAAGTTTTAAAAATAATAGTTTCTTTAAGGCATCTGATGACAGGTTGCACTATAAGTCAGTAAGAATTATTTTCAGTGCCGAGAATGCTCTCTGTACACTGATTTGTGTGGCCGGTACTCAATGCATTTCAGTAGCGAATTTACATAATCGAGGATTCAGGAATTTGTTCCCTTCCCAATATTTCATAATTTCGTTTTGGCGGCTGACGTCCATTCAATCGAATCTAAGAAATTCTTTAAAAGTAAGGAATTGTATTACGCACAGAGAAAAAATTAAGTATTGCATGCTTCGATCAAGAATGTTCGATGGCAAAAGTACGGTAGCAATGAAAATTCTTATTTTGATTCCGAATTTTTTAATTCATGCGCTTTCAACTCTATTCTATTAAACTTTTTGTTTGCTTTTCCCGTTCATTTACTATAAAATAAACTCCGGGATGAGAGCGAATTGAGCTCGATTATAAGAACAGATTTCCTAAATCTTCAAGAACGAATAATTTTTTCCCCAATTATTCCTTAATAATTATTACTTCATGTACATTTCAATTATAAAACAATAGAAAATTTGCTATGCTACAATCCTCGCTTCAATTATTCCCGTCGTTCTCAAAAAATTGTGCATCTTCCACAATTTTTCAACTGTCTTGGTAGGATGTTCCAGAATCAAACCCTCTAGATTCTGAATTTCCAAAAATAGTCCTCAGAATCTCAATCTCAGAAAAAAAAATAATGAAGTCCAATAAATGAAAGGTAATTGTGGCCTTATAAAAATGTTCAGTATGGCATTAAGGCTGCACATACCTTCGTATATCGAAAGTGTACATTTTGAGAATAACACTCGTTTACAGCCAAAAGACCCAATCAAATCAAAACTTTTTTTAAGGTAGTTTGGAATGGTGAACTCCAATATCGATTTCAAAATTAATTTATGGGAAAAATTAATTTTTTTTTGGTAAAATTGCATAAATCACAAATTATGAAGTTTTGAGATTTTTTAGAAAAGCATTTTTATTAGGTTCGACTTTTCTTGATTATTTTCTCTGTTCTGACTCTACGGTCACTTTTTATATTGATAAAAAGAAGAAGAAAATGACTGTTTTCAGTTACTATTTAAACATCTATATCACGAGGCATCTAGCGATAACATATCACAGCCAATGAACTGTCATCTCGAGCATCATCGGTGTAAAACATGTCAATCAATGTACTTTATGTACTATATAAGCGTTAAGCTCCCTTTATAAGCTGAGGGAGTGGGGTAACGACATATCTCCGACGTCATATCTCCGACGCTTCACAGACGACATATCTCCGCGCGGAAATATGTCGTTTTTAACACGTCGAAGATATGTCTTTTCAAAAAGACACAACTCGGCGCGGAGATATGTCGTCTGTGAAGCGTCGGAGATATGTCGTTTCAAAACGACATAACTCCGCGCGGAGATATGACGCTTTTTTTCTGTCGGAGATATCCCGTTTCAAAACGACGTTATATCTCCGACGTGTTGCAAACGACATATTTCCGACGCACAGTGGCTTCCTTTCTCAAAACACGTTGCATAAATCATAACTCTTGATCTATTCGAGTTATCCACAATAAATCTAATAATCTGGAAGCTTCAAAGATTTTTTTGACGTACAGATCTTAGGGTTACGCCCACAAATAAGGGCATAATTACATCGGTAAGCTCAAAATTTAAATTTTTGATCAAAATTGATCAAATTAAAAAAAAATTAAAAGAACCAGAAATTTTTTTAAATATTCATTCTCACTCATTTGTAAGAAAAAATATTATAAAAAAAATGTTTAGTAAAAAAGAAGATGTTTTCGTTTTTTTTCATATTTCGATCTTATATTGACAAACGTTTTTTTATTGAGTAGATAACACAGTTCAGCAAATATTGGGTCCATGCGGGCCGAGGAATAAAATTAATACCGTTCGACGGATTTTTTTAAGCTGAACACAAGCCAATTCTCAAAATTTTCTAGCACGTCAAGTTTATGAGAAACCAATGGTCAAAGTTCAAAAATGACACTTTTTCAAAAATTTATTAATAAGACATCATAAGCGCAATGAGGCACTTGAAAATTTACATGCATAGCGAGAGCTATAGTCTTTGGACCTGCTTGCTTGTTCCTGCCCAGGAACCATAAATAAATTAAAAATGATGTACAATTTATTGAATTATAGAAACAACCTTAAATAGCTGTGTGTCGCTAGGGTCTTTTTAAAATTAGTGATAAATAATCTAAAAAAAAATTCAATTTGCTTAAATTCACCGCAAAGTTTCAGGGAAGGACCATAAACTACACTGTTCAAACGAATAAGGAAAGGGTCTTTGATAACCCAATATTTGATGAACTCTGTATTAAATTAAAAATATAAATTAAATTTTTAGATTTGTTGTTGATGCGGCTGTTGGTGTAGCGCCCTTTAAAGTTGGGAAACAAATAGAGAGTTTGTCGAATGGTTCCGTATTTTGTTTGGAAACGGCTTATCCGTAATGTTTTAAATAAAAAAGGATGTGTTCAGAATTAATGCGATTTTGGAACCTGCCTCTACGTTTCAGGTAGCTTCAAAAACACCAGAGCTACAAAGTCAAAACTTTGAAAATCGATCATTTTTATTCGAAATCGATCAATGTTTTCTGGAACCAGTTCAAAAAAATGATATTGAGAAAATCGCGCTTAAAGTTTGGATTTTGTTTTCGACATACTAAAATTAATTTATAATATGTATTCTCTTATAATTTGTATTCTCTGCAAAAGTATGTAACAGCCAGAAGGAAGCATCTCCGACCGTATAAAGTGTATATATTCTTGATCAGCATCAACAGCCGAGTCAATATAGCCCTGTCTGTCTGTCCATCCGTCTGTATGAGCACCTCGGTTTCAGAGACCAGAAGTGCTAAATAGAGCAACCAAATGCAGACTAGCATTGTCTGCAGGCACAGACAAAGTTAGCTGTGCTATCTCGTTTTTACAGTTCACAGGCTAAAGTTAAAAAGTTGAACGTCAGGATTGAGTCTTAGTGAAACAACAAGTCTCCGCGTGTTTTTACTACTCGAAGATATGTCGTTATTAACACGGCGGAGATATGTCGCTTTGGAACGACATAGCTCCGCGCGAATATATGTTGTTTGTAACACGTCGGAGATATTTCGTTTCAAAAAGACAAACTCCGCTCGGAGATATGTCTTTTGTAACACGTCGCTCAGTGGCTCGTTTTCCAAAAAACTCGATGCAAAAATCAAATTTCGAGTTGTTGAATTTGGCAAAACTATTTATGCACTTTTATTAGGAATTGGTCAAGCTATTTAATAACGTAAGACAAAGAATTTTACAATTTTTTTTTTAGATGTAGGAGCTTTGTAAGTAGGAGCTTTGTGAAAACATTTTTCAACTTTTGAAAAGATGGAAAAAAAATTACTTAAAAGGGCAAAGTTAAATGCATATCTCTCAAAAACCACTTAAGCTACCGACCTAATTTTTTTTTCATTGAATAAAATGGGCCCGGCGTGCTCAGAGATTTGACTTTACAAAAAGTTAAAGACAATATTCAAGAAACAAATTAAAAAAAATCCATTGCTACAATTGATCCCGATTGGAGATATTAGCCATTTTTCATGCCAACCCATGATAACTAAACGACCCCAAGAGGTCGGATAATAGAGATTTTACTCAAAATTTTTTATTTCAAGTTCTAACGTCTTACCAATTGAAATGTAAATATGCAAAAAGATCGAAATATGAAAAAAAACTGAAAAAATAATAATTTATTTTTAGTAAAATTTTTTTTTAAGTATTTTTTTTTCCTTTAAAATGAGTGAGAATGAATATTCAAAAAAATGTCTGGTTCTTTTAATTTTTTTTTTTAATAAAACTGCCAATTTTGATCAAAAAATTAAAATTTTGAGTTTACCGACGTAATTACGCCCTTATTTGTGGGCGTATCCGTAAGAACTATACGTCAATCTTTGAAGTTTCCAGATTATTAGGAAAAAATGTTGTGGATAACTCGAATAGATCAAGAGTTATGATTTATGCAACGTGTTTTGAGAAAGGATGCCACTGTGCGTCGGAGATATGTCGTTTGAAACACGTCGGAGATATGTCGTTTTAAAACGACATAACTCCGCGCGGAGATATGACGCTTTATTTCTGTCGGAGATATGTCGTTTCAAAATGACACAACTCCGCGCGGAGATATGACGCTTTTTTTCTGTCGGGGATATGTCGTTTTGAACGACATAGCTCCGAGCGGAGATATGACACTTTTTTTCTGTCGGAGATATGTCGTTTCAAAACGACAAAACTCCGCGCGGAGATATGACGCTTTTTTCCCGTCGGAGATATGTCGTTTCAAAACGACAGAAAAAAGCGTCATATCTCCGCTGGCAAAATGTTCTGGTCGGAGATATGACGTCGGAGATATGTCGCTATGCCGAGGGAGTTTCGTGCAAGTCTCATTGTACGGAGGGGTTCTTATGATTCCTTCTTTACTTTACAAACTTCTGTTCCGTCTCGGTTTCATTTCGGTTCTATCGGCTCTAATAACAACGGTAAACGGTATTCGGTTCTCAAAAAAACATTTTAATCAGAGACGGTTTATTTCGATTAAGGGTTCCGGAACTAATCCCTTTTAAAAATTCATATTTAACAAGTAAGGGAGCTGAAGTCGAGTGCCCCGACTCCAAAATACCCTTTCCCTTGATTTCGAGTGTTTTCATTTAAATACACACACACTCTAACATAAAAACGTGCGCTAGCGGTAACTGACAACTTCACTCAAAGCCTTGAGTCCGAATGAGCGGTAACTGGAATTTTTTAAATCTGAAACAAGCTCGATAAGCGTATGGTATGCACCTACCTACATGCAAAAATTTGTGGCCCTATCTCTGTCTCTGAGATCGACGCGTTCATACGGACGGATAGACGGACGGACTGACGGCCATGGCTAAATCGACTCGGCAGTTGATGCTGATCAAGAATATATGTACTTTATAGGGTTGCAAATGTTTCCTTCTACCTGTTACATACTTTTGCACAACTTCATTATCCCCCTTTTCCCATTTTTAATGGGAACAGGGTATAAAAACGTACCCATTAGAAAGCTATTTATACTCTGTACCAAAGGTACATAGAGTATAATAAGTTTGTGCAAAAGCCATTTTCGTCTGTCTGTCCGTATGAACAATCAGATCTCAGAGATGGTAAGAGATAGAGGTTTGACATGTATGGGACTTATGCTTCTTATACTTGCAGGCAGATGAAGTTTATTTTTAATTTTTTCCCCGCCCCCGCAAATTGGAAAAAACGTCATATCTCCCACAGTTTTATAGATAGAAGGTTTGTTCACATTTAGTAATTAGAGTTAATAATCGATCCGTCAAAGGAATGGTAGAGATCGGATGAACGGTTGTCGAGTTATAATGAAAACAAACAATTATGGGCAGCACCGGTCGCAACGATGATGGGCAGCACTTCACAGGTACAGAGTATGTTATAGTCGGGCTTGACCGACTTTCTTTCTTGTTTCGAGTTCAGCATTCCAAAATATATTAGATAAATTCTAACAGAAAGAGGTAATTTTTTTTTAATTTTCATAAACTATTTTAATTTGAAATCCTCGGTGCTTAAATAAGAGCGCTTTTTTTGCCGACCTTATAAACGAGGAATTTTCAACTTAAATACCATTTTGTCACTATTTGGTCGGTTTCTTCGAATATTACTTCAAAAATTCCTTAATTTTGTCTGGTTTTAAGTAGCTAGGCAATCGCATTTACGAGCGAAAGCTGATATCTTAGACCTTATCAATATATATCGAGAGATACGAAAGGCACATCAAGATTGGCTGATAACCAGAATTAATTTGAATATCCAATCTAATTTTCAACGATCGTTCATAAAATTTTAACTCACTGATTTTCTCTACTGTGAAATATGTACTTGATTACAGCACTTCATTTTGATTACACGCATGTTTGGTGGACTAAGATAATTGAGCTCTGAAGGGGGGCTTAAACCCCGATAGCCCCCCTTGTTTCGTTTTTATTTCGTATTTATGCGTAAGATACTAATTGTTGTTTTTTGTGAATGCCCTTTCTTTTTTTTTATCTATAAAGGCCCAGACGGACTGACGACGTAACGAGAAGTTTCTTACAAAAATTGAGAGAAGAAGAACCAGGCATAACGATTTCCTTGCACTTTACGTTTACCCCCGTTGGAGTCAAAACGTACTTTTGCGCTTAACAGCACTAAACAGAGCTTAACATCTCATACGTGGACTCAATATTAATAGGCTGTGGGCCCTATTTTGCGTTGCTCTGCTGGTGCAATATTGTTGCCACCAGATGTTACGCTCTGTCTACATCTCTACATGTATGCCATCGATCAGCTGGACTTAACTAAAATAAAACAATGGCAGAAAAATCAAAACGAAAGAGCCGATTGGAAATGATTTCGGATGAAGACAAGGTTGCGCTGATTTTGGCGGTGAGACCGGGATGCCACTTGGGATTTATCCCACCCCAAACATTCGGACTTAAACTTTGTTAACAAGGCTTGGAGTGAAGTGGCCAAGCTTGTTCAAAAATTAGATCTGTAACATACGTGAACACTTTGGATAAAATGATTGAAATATCTACCAATTTGTGACAGTTGCTGATTGCCAAACTGGTTTAAAGGCTTTGCGGGAGAGCTTTTACCATCATGGCAGAAGCATAACCTTAAATCACTTGTCATCAAAACAAAACACACGT
This sequence comes from Lordiphosa collinella, assembly GCA_018904265.1. NCBI lineage: Eukaryota > Metazoa > Arthropoda > Insecta > Diptera > Drosophilidae > Lordiphosa > Lordiphosa collinella. The sequence goes on along the minus strand of JAEIFV010000172.1, from coordinate 330,740 downwards.
GATTGAGCAGTGTTACCCTCCAGCAGCTAATTTAAAAATGCCATGAACTTGACAGCGCGATGCAGCGGCATAATTTTTTTTGTTAGTTCTGGTCACACTAGCCATTCGTTCCATGTTGACGCAATATGTGGTGGCGTATGCTGAATTACTTACGTCGTCAGTCCGTCGGGGCCTTAACTTTGGAAATTTTTCCTCTTTAATGTTATTTCAAAACTGTTCCATTAACTGTTTCAACTTTCCTTTATTGTACCTTTATTGACTTTGATGGTGCTAAACAGAAAAACGGAAGAGAAGGACGGAAGGTAGTTTCCGTTGAAACTATGTATTGAGGATACATTGGCATTGGCAAGGTCAGTTGTCGCGCCATCAATAATTATTCATTCTACAAGGATGGATATGATTTTTTGAGTGTCTTGCAATTGTCTTAAAAGTTGTCCACTAAATAAAAACCAATTGTTTTAGAAACAAAGACAAAAATTCAAAAGGCATTTAGGAAGAGGCTGGCGTAATTGTGGATCAGCCTAAGCCCGGATTTGGTAACTCCAATGATGAAAATACTGCCAGGCGAATTTTTGCAAATTCCAAACTTTCTGCGAAAATTACGGGTATTGAAATCAATTTGATAAAAAAATTCTACATAATAATTATTATTGTTGTTTCTGAACACGAGTACCACAAAAACGTTTCGAAAATTTTCGTACAACACATCTAAATGTTATGTGGAATTGTATCCGTGGTATTAAATGCCTTCCACGGTGCATATATTTTGTATACATGGTCCAGAGATCCTTCAACCTGCTCTGTTACCGATTGGCCAATTATCAGAAGAAGCACAAGATGCTCGCAACACGGACTTTAAAAAGTATAGGGAGCGTTCCGCTAGAAAAATGAGTAGGATTAGTTCTAATCAAGGATTAGTTCAATTTTAGCCACGCCCCCTCCCGCCCCCACAAATTCGAACAACGTCATATCTCTCTCAGTTTTATGGATATAAGGTTCATGCCTTCTGGAAATATTTACTAATCAACATTATTTATCGATGCGTCAAAGGAATGGTAAAGTTCGGATAAACGATAGTCGAGTTTTAAAGAAACTAACAATTTTATGGACAGCACCGGCCGCAACGACGATGGGCAGCACATCTCACACCTTAACACCAACTTTGACAGCTACAGAGTATACTATAGTCGGGCTTGACCGACTTTCTTTCTTGTTTGTTGTTGCAGAAATGGGAAATTTGAAACATTTTAGTACAGCGATTTTCGCCGTTGCCCATAGATGCATTGGCCCTTCTAGCAATCGAATATAAACTTATGGACCCACAGATCAAAAATACATACACACTTTTGTCCCATGACGTTTCGCACGAAGAATATCTAAGAGTGATTGTTATTTTAATTTTTATAATATCAATTGTTGAATAACAATTAATTGATGATTTTTAAATACAAATTTTCAATAAACTTTTTCATAAAAATTTAAATTGGTTGTTTTTTAATAATTTTTTAATAATAATAATTGTTATATAATTGTTATTAAAAAATGTTTATTTAACAATTTTGAAGAAACAACTATAATTTGATTTTTATTTCAAAATTGTATTATAATTATTATTTCGTAATTTTTATCGTAAAAGTTATAACAGTTACGTTCCCTGATTTATATTGAAACTTATAAGAACTGAAAGGGTATGTAAACTTCAAAGAAGGCTATCCTCTGTTTTTTACGATGTATTTTAAGTGTGTGATGCTAACGATGCTAACGAGTCCTGAAAAAATATACAATTTTGAGAATTTTGATTTATTTTGTTTATTTTCTTGGCCCACGGTGGCCTCGCGAGGAATTAAAGCTTTTAAAGCTGCCGCTGCCAGCTTTTAATTCACTTTTTGTATAAAGCTCAGCCAGTACTTGCAGTTCCTTCAGTCTGCGTTCGGATACAACCCGTAGCGTTGTGTTGCGGTTAGGGTGTATATACAAAAAGTACGCAGTATTGTTACTGCGGTTAAATTGTTTTAGTTACCAATTCTGTAATGAGAAAAACAAAAAACCAATAACAAAAACAAGTGTGTAGTGAAGTGATTAAAAGCGCATTGGAAAAAGTTAACATTTACTTTTATCAGTTGGTAATAATAAAGCAATACACATCACATATATACGTATGTATAACTATGTATGTACATATATTCAACGAACCATCATTTGCATACAATCTTTGTGCATAGATACATATGTATGTGGGTGAATATGTTCCTTATCCTTGTACTTGTGCCTAGCTTTTATTGTGAAATTCAGATGCTTATGTATGTTTTATTTACTAAATACATGCATACTTAAATACATAGGTACATACATATTTGTGATTAAATGCTATTAGCATCATACCATTGAAAACGCGAATACATTTTTGCTACCGTCTGGAGCTACTAAACCATTATTATAAATTTACACATTTCTAAATAAGAATGTACATATGTATGTAAGTCCATTCAAACATACGTACACATGAATTTTTTGGTTTTAGATTCTGCTAATAGTAGCTAAAGTTATAACACCTATGAGTGTACTTATGTATATATGTATACATATGTAAGTAGGTACTTGCATATGAAAGTACATATAAACATACATATGTATAAGCTTACACGTGCTTGTAGTCGACCTGTTATTCATCTTTTGTTGTTGCCTTGAGAAGTGTTGTCTCGAGCTTAGCTCGAGAGAAGCACGCTGCGTGCTCTGCGAGTCGAGGTTATCATAGCTTCAAACGTACTGAACACATAACATACATTTGTATGCTTGTATGTACACAGGAATGAAATGCTTGTACGTAATTGCCACATATGTATGTCTTAATGTGTTTCTATAACTTACATAGCTCTAAATAATATACATTTTCAAAACCGGGAAGAAAGTTTTGATTTATTAATAGCGTGAATCCCGCAAATAAACAATAAGAAACTGTGTACAATCTGTACTTTTCTGTGACCGACATGGACATCTCAATCCGTCAGTCGGCCATAATCAGTTCGTCTTACTGAACTACTACTCCAGGCTGCCCGGATCGTCCCCAGATACCTGATCGTTCCTCAGTGCAATGCACAGACTCCTACCCATGCTGGCTCAAGTGCCAGTAAGTGTCTCTAGAATTTTCGTCCGATACGTCAGGGAGCTTCTCAAATCGTTGACTAGGTTCTCCCACAGAGTTGTACAAAATTTGAATACTTTTATTTTTGAATTTTTTTGAATTCTTTACTTCGTGGTTGCACTCAATTTTCTTTAAATCATTAATATTTTAAAACTTATTGAAATCATTGCAATCATTTTGATTTACATGTCAAATTTTATTTAAATCTTTTGAATTAAATGTTATCTGATTGAAATCACAAAATGAACTAAATCTGGTATTGATTTAATTAAACATTTTTTTTAATCCAGTCTGTTAATTTTTTTCATAAACAAATTAAATTTTAAATTAACTAGGCAATAAAATCCATTAAAAAGCTATTATATTAAATCTTGAAGGAACGCATAGCTAAACTAATTTTATCCTACCCACTATGTCGGAAAGCACCAGGAATTGGTAGTTGATTTGTAACTGTTATTAAGTCGCGAAAAAATACCAAAGACGAGACAAATTATTAATTATAATTATATAACTGTCAATCAAGTTGAAAATCATGCCAGGATCAATGCTTAAGCGCAATTCACTATAAATAGATCTCCATGGTAATAAAACCGCTAAATACTTAAGACCAAAAATTACCTCACATAACTACCCAATACTAAGCCGCGATTAATACCATGGATGATCAATGATGAAGAAAATGGATTCTGCATAAAATATATGTCAAGCCATTTTACAAAGACTGGCAAAAACACAAAAATTTATCAGTTTTTTTTTTTATTTTTCAACATAGGATCCTTTTAGGTCGATACACTTTTCCCAGCGATGTTCAATAGCTTCGATTCCTTTTTTATAATAAGAACTGTGAAGCTCTTAAAAATAGGCATTAACCTCGGACTCCACCTCTTCATTGTTGCCAAATCTTTTTCCTCCGAGCCATTTTTTCAAGTATGGAAATAAGCAATAATCAGAGGGAGCTAAGTCTGGCGAATAAGGGGCGTGAGGTAGCAATTCAAATTTTAATTCATTAATTTTAGCCATTGCAACGGCAGAGGTGTGAACCGGCGCATTGTCATGATGGAACAGCAAACGCGGCACTCATCACTCTTGCGCATAACTTTTTCATGTCCAATTTTTCGGTCAATATGCGATGTACAGCACATTTTGAAATGCCTACACATTCAGCTAACTCACGAACTTTCAATCGACGGTCACTCAATACACATTTTTTAATTTTGGCCACCATTTCTGAAGTGGTCACCTCATTTGGACGCCCATTACGATCTTTGCAGCTCAATCGACCTCGCTTAAACTCAGCCACCCAATATTTTATTGTTGTAAACGAGGGAGCAGATTTACGTAAGATAGAATCCAGCTCGTTTTTAATAATGGTTGGACTAATACCTTTTATATGAAAGTGTTGTATCACATAACGATGACCAATTTTGTCCATGTTTGCAAATCAATAACAAGCGTTCTCTATTAAAATCAACAAAAAAAACTGTGCAAGGTAAGGGCTTCAAACTTAAGCTTTTAATAGTCGGTACTTCCCCTTTTTTAATATTTTTTGTGAACATTTTCCAACACTACTGTGCTAGGTCGGCCATTTCTGGGACTGCTCTCGAATACCTAACTAGATACAAAATAGTAATAATGCAAGACAAACTTTACTCCCGATCAAGCCAGGAGCAATGCATAATCGCAATTCACAGTAAATGGATCTCCATGGTAATAAGACCGCTAAAAATTCAAGAAACTGCTTTTGAAGGCCACAAATGATAACACTTAACTACACAGCCATGGTTATGAAAGTTCTGAACCGCGATAAAAAAAGACCCTGGATGACCAACAGTAAATACTTAAAAAATTACTTTTCACGACCACAAATGACTGCACATAACTACCCAGACTTGGTTATGTCAATTCTTCAATGTGGAGTTTCGATTTTACATTAGAGTCTTGTCTGTGTGCAAATTTTGTTATGCAGACCATTGCATTGAAATTTCCCCTTGCCATTCAGTTATATGGCCGTTACGCGTCGTGTTGTTCTAGGGTCTTTGGTTTAACATACTAACCTTTCCAACTATTTCGAACAGCTCCTGAAACAGTAATGGTACTTCTTCGATATTACCTTTCTCAGTCTTGACTACAGAGGCCAATTCGATTTGTCCATCCATAGATATTTTGCTATGAATACTAGCCTTTTCTTGAAGTTTTTTATTTTTTGAAGTGGATGGCCCATCTTCCTCAATTTTGGCATGTGCCCAATTCCGCGTTTACTTATTTGCCTTGATGGTGAACTCCAGATACAATGGATTATCGTCGCTCGAAAAGCCATCCACCTCATCATATAAACAATTTTCCGAAATTTTAAGAATTGACTAAAATACTTTTCTCTTTGGCGACAGTGAATCCAGAAGCCGTCTCTCCATGCCAGAGATGTCATAACTGTTTGGGAATCCCAAAGTAGCATGCGCACAAGAACCGAAAGAGGGCATAATTGCATACATACGGGGGCGCAGTAGGCTGGGATTTTATGACTTGCCAGTCTCTGGATAATGGCTTGATACATCGTTCATGCTGAATCTATGTTCTTCATCAAGGGTCATCCATGGAATGAATCGCGGCTCAGTATTATCATAACCAAGTCTGGGTAGTGGCCGAGTGGCTCAGCGGCTAGAGTTCGCGACCGCTGAGCATGAGGTCGTGGGTTCGATCCCGCCTCGGAACATCTAATGGAAAGCTTTTTCTTTGAATAAACTTTACACCCGGCCACAACTCTTTGCTGTTGGCGCCAGCATTGCAGTAATTAGCCATGAAAAGCTTCTCAAACTACTTTCGGATTCGGCGTTAAACTGTAGGTCTCTTTTTCTTGTGCTAAAATTAGAAGCGCACAAGCCAAGAGATTGAGAGATGCTCGGCTTTGGGGCTGTGTCATCTTGACAAGCTAATTTTACTTCGACTAAGTCTGGGTAGTTATATGTAGTCATTTGTGGTAGTTTCCTAAGTATTTACTATTGGTCATCCAGGGTCTTTTTTATCGCGGTTCAGAATTTTCATAACCATGGCTGTGTAGTTAAGTGTTATCATTTGTGGCCTTCAAAAGCAGTTTCTTGAGTTTTTAGCGGTCTTATTACCATGGAGATCCATTTACTGTGAATTGCGATTATGCAATGCTCCTGGCTTGATATTCCACCTGATCGGGAGTAAAGTTTATCTTGCATTATTACTATTTTGTGTCTAGTTAGGTATATTTTCGCGATTTTATGATTTGCCAGTCTCTGTAATATGGCTTGACACATCTTTTATGCAGAATCTATGTTCTTCATCATTGATCATCCATGGTATTAATCGCGACTTAGTATTGTCATAACCAAGTCTGGGTAGTTATGTGAGGTCATTTTTGGTCTTAAGTATTTAGCGGTTTTATTACCATGGAGATCTATTTATAGTGAATTACGCACATGATAACCGAATTTTGCCGTCGATAGTCTTTTTTAAAGTAACCTTGCACTGTTATAGCGCTGTTAAAATTTAAATATGCTGGTAAACAAAACAAATTGGATGTTATGATTTTTAATTAAAGTAAAGATGATTAATTAATGATGCAGAATAATGCAGAACTCGCACAAAAAATATTTTATGTTCCATTTGAATATATTTTTTATATTAAAATAAAAGGAACACAAATCTCTCAATGGCACACAAATTCCTCTCGGCTACTAGTGTTCTTCGGCGGTCGGTTGCGCCCGCGAACTTGTAATCAATGGCTCTGGATTCCGTCAAAGAAGGTTAATCCAATGGAACGCCACCTGAGCTGCCCGTCAGGAAGCGCTTTGCAGGTGGCATTTAGTGTGGCACCGGTTGCTGTCCCTCAGCGCTACCCATACAGCCTTGCATTCTATCACTTGAAATATACAAATTTAATTAAAAATAATGGTTCAACATGTAGCGGCATGACTTACCACTTTTGTCAAGCTTCCCACTCGCTCTTATCTTTCACTGCGTTTATTAAATAAAGTTTATCAACATTAGAAAATGACTGTGATCGCCGCTGTCTGGCAGATTCATTTTTTGGAGCGACTATGTTTGTGAACTTAACTCGCTACGTAATTGGTAACAGAACTTAGTGGCAATACGTTGTCTTTTTCGTGTGGAGTGGAAACTGGTTACGGAATCGCGACACTGAAAATTTACTCAGCAGGTTGTTTTATATGGGGTTTTTCATTTCGCGGCCATTTCGCGCCAAGTGGACACTGCGCTTAAGCATTGATCCTGGCATGATTTTCAACTTGATTGACAGTTATATAATTATAATTAATAATTTGTATCATCTTTGGTATTTTTTCGCGACTTAATAACAGTTACAAATCAACTACCAATTCCTGGTGCTTTCCGACATAGTGGGAACTAGGATGAAATTAGTTTAGCTATGCGTTCCTTCAAGATTCAATATAATAGCTTTTTAATGGATTTTATTGCCTAATTAATTTAAAATTTAATTTGTTTATGAAAAGATTTACAGACTGGATTTAAAAAAATGTTTGATTAAATCAATTCCAGATTTAATTCATTTTGTGATTTCAATCAGATAACATTTAATTCAAAAGACTTAAAAAAAATTTGACATGTAAATCAAAATGATTGCATTTTCTTGATTTAATTCAATGATTGAAATCTTGTAGATTGAAATCAAATGAGTGTAATCAAAATACAATACTTTTTGATTGCTCCAAAAGATTTATTAATCACGATAGAGCAATCATCAATGATTTAAAGAAAATTTAATGCAATCTTTGTCGTTCACATTAGGCCTTGTTTTTAAGTGTGTTGAGTCGCGCGAAAAGTGTTCCATTGCGTTGCTCTACTTATAGCGCATCGCTAGTCAAGTCCCAAAGTTGTATAAATCTCCTGCGTTCCATAAATCCAAAAAAATGTTGTCTAACTCCAGAAGTTTGCCTGTTTAGGTAGTTGGGCAAGCGCTTATCATCGTACTTACTAGAGACCTGCACAAGTAAATAAAATAGTAATCGAGTAGTACTCGCCGAGTATGATTACAAATGAGTACGATTACCTAGCTGTCATTTCGGCACCGTAGCATCGTAGGAACCGCACCGTTTTACTCATTTTACTCATATTTTGTTTAAAAAAATTGTATTCTCGATTTGCTTCCACATCGTAACGTTCGTTTAATATAAAATAAAAACTTTTATGACTGTTTTAATGACATTTATACTGTTAACTTGCAGTTTTTACTAGCTCGAGGTCTGTAAGTAATTCAGCTTACGTAAACAAAAAAATTACGCAGCTGCATCGCTTTGTTCAGGTTCATGGCATTTTTAAATTAGCTGATGAAGGGTCACACTGCTCAATCAGGTGAGTTTTGTTTTGATGACAAGTGATTTACGCTTGTGCTTCTGCCATGATAGCAATAACTCTCCCGCAAAGCCTTAAATCCAGTTCGGTAATCAGCAACTGTCACATATTGGTAGAAATATTAATCAATTTATCCAAAACCTTCTTTTTGAACAAGCTTGGCCACTTCACTCCAAGCCTTGTTAACAAAATTTAAGTCAGAATGTTTGGGGTGAGATAAATCCCAAATGACATACCGGTCTCTAACCGCCAAAATCAGCGCCACCTTGTCTTCATGCAAAATCATTTCCAATCGGCTCTTTCGCTTTGTTTTTTCTGCAATTGTTTTATTTTGGTTAAGTCCAGCTGGTGCCAACAATATTGCATTAGCTGAGCAACGCAAAATTAGGCCCAATGCCTATTAACATAGAGTCCATGTATGAGATGTTAAGCTCTGTTCAGCGCTGTTAAGCGCAAAAATACCTTTTGACTCCAACGGGAGAAAATGTAAAGTGCAAGGAACGACGTTACGGCGTGAGTCCGTCTGGACCTTTTTGCGTTGAGCAGCTGATGAATATTGTGGGCACTAGATGTTACGCGCATTTATTCTACATCCAAGCTATCGATCAGCTGGACTTAACTAAAATAAAATAAAAATTTAATTTTGAAGAAAAATGGCATAAAAAACAAAGCAAAAGATCCGATCGGAAATGTATTCGTATGAAGAAAACGTTGCGCTGATTTTGGCGGCGAGAGACCGGGATGCCATTTGGGATTTATCCAACCCCAAGCATTAGGAATCAAATTTTGTTAACAAGGCTTGGAGTGAGTTGCCCGAGCTTGTTCAAAAAGAACGATTGGAACATATGTGAAAGACTAAAACTTTGAATAAATTGATTAAAATTTCTACTAATATGTGACAGTTGCTGATTGCTGAACTGGATTTAAGGCTTTGCGGGAGAGCTATTGGTTTCATGGCAGAAGCACAAGCGTAAATCATTTGCCATCAAAGCAAACTACAGCGGATTGAGTAGTGTAACCCACCACCAGCGAATTTAAAAATGCCATAAATCTGAGACATCGCGATAGAGCGGCGTAATTTTTGTTGTTAGTTCTGGTCACACTAGGCATTCGCAATATGTGGTGGCGTAAGCTACTTACGTCGTCAGTCCGTCGGGGCCTATCAAGCCAAGGTGCAGGGAGTATAGGTGTGTATATTCCAGGCTAGTCTCTAGTGCCAATGCATAACTCGGGGTGCTAGTTGGTAAATGCAAATCCTTCTTAAGGAAATGGTTTTGAAGCCTGTGAACTTCTTCAAAGTGCCTGCCGCCCCAGACTTGTGCTACACGGGATTGAACTGCTCGGCATACTGCATTTAAAACCTTCCATTTGACGATTATGCTAATTCCCCGTTTCCCAAGAAAATTGCTCCAAGTCACATTCATACTTGCTTTGGCTTTATTATTGCGACTTATTACGTGTTTTTTGAAGGAGACTGAGAGAGTGAATATGACTAGGTACGTGAATTCAGGCGAAATTTTTATGATACCTGTCCTCTATATACCTGTCCGTTTGCCAATCTTCCACCTTTCCTGAAGACCATCATTTCAGGTTTCAATAGATTAACCTCCATGCCCCACATGGTTCATCACTCCTTCAGCCGATTAATCATGCTTACATTAGAAGAGGATCTAAAGTCCTCGCTTCAATACTTCATGTAAGTCATCTAAGAATAAGGCAAAAAGCATTGGAAAACAAAAAAATTGGGGAAAGTTAACTTCGGCTCGGCCGAAATTTTGTATATCCTTGCAGTTTGTTTTTCTAAATAACTCTACTTTTCTGACCTTACTTTCTATGGGAGCTATACTATATAGATGTCCGATTTCGACCAAACTTAGTGCAATCATGGAAAAGCATAACAAACTGTTAAATTCGAAATTTGGAGGCGATCCAAATTAAAACAAAAAAGCTTTTCTCACTAGAACTTCTTTTTCGAACGATCATTCATAGTAGAGCTATATGCCATAGTCATCCGATTTTGACAAAACTTTGTAGAATCGTGTGGGAGCAAATAAAACAAATACCTGCCAGTTTTGAGGACATTTCCATGGAAAACAAAAAAGTTTTTCTAACTAAGACTACTTTTTAGACTATACTTTTCTATGCCAGCTATACTATACAGATGTCCGATTTCGACCAAATTTGGTGGAATCATGGAGAAGCATAGTAAACAAGAAAATACAAATTTTGAAGGCGTTTCAATTGAAAACAAAAAAGTTTTTCTCACTAAAACTAGTTTTTCGACCGATCGTTCCTATGGCAGCTATATGCTATAGTCATCCGATCCGGCCGGATCCGACAAATGTGCAGCGTAAATATACCAAAAGACTTCAAACAAAGATTGGTGACGATAGCTCTTAAGCTGACGGAGGAGATAGCATAGAAACGGACAGACGGACAGGACTAAATCAGCTCAGTTCATCATGCTGATCAAGAATATATATTCTTTATGTGGTCGGAGATGCTTCCTTCAATTCGTTACAAACATCCGGACAACTTTATAATACCCTCTGCAAGGATATAAAAACTAATGTTTATTGTTTATTTGTGTTCTTTCAATTTATTTCACTTACTGTCCTCACAAACCGAATTTCAAATCAATCGGATGAGAAATATATTTTTGCACATTGAATTTCCCGAGAATTTCACTTGTGAGCGGATTTTCCGAAATCGGAAAAATACGTGTCCAATTATTTCGCATACCATGCTTACAGACCGAATTGATCGGATGAAAATTAAAATTTTCCCCTTACAAACTTTTCTGACGCTTTTCCGGGAATTATCCGACCCTACGGTAGCATTTTCCAGCATCGGAAAATCACATTTCAATTTATTTCATTTACTTTCTTTACAAACCGAATTTCAAGTTAATCGAATGAAAAATAAAATTTTCCCCATAAAAACTTTCACGACGCTTTTCCGGGAATTTTCCAAACTTACGGTCGAATTTTCCAACATCGGAAAATTGCATTTCAATATATTTCACTTACCGATCCTTACAAACCGAATTTCAACTCAATCGGATAAAAATTAGATTTTTGAATTTCCCGAGAATTTTCCTAGTGGGCGGATTTTCCAAAATCGGGAAAATACCACCTAAGGAAACTCCTGTACAAATTTCAGGCATCTAACTCTTACCGTTTAGGCTGTGCGACGGTCACCAGTCAGTCAGTCTGGTTGACCATTTTTTTATTTACCCATCCGACAACCGGTATCGAGAACGGATCCGTTTTCGACATTTTCTCGGTTTCTCTCACAAAACTATCGAGAATGTGTTCCGTTCTCGGTCCGAAAAAGTATTACCTGTCGCTCAGTTTGTGGCAGCAAAGCATAAGCTCTCGATATCCGTTTTCGGATCCGTTCTCGATAGCGAAAACGGATCGAAAACTAATCCGTTTCCAATATGTTTTCGCTATCGAGAAAGTGTCGAGAACGGATCCGAAAACGTGTTGCAAACGTTAAGTTTCGCGAAAGTTGAAAAAAAAGTTGCTGCTGCTCCCCACACACACCCCCCAACCAAGCCGCCCACCACCCCTCCTCCTCCCTCATACTTTTGCTGTGATAATTTTTTAAATACAATTTTTTTTTTTATTATGTCTTTTTTTACTTACCCTTACTGGGACTCGAACTCAGGACCTCGGAACTCTAACACGAATGACGGACATCTTAACGCTCACCGATACAACAGTGTCGCGCGAGACGGTGGCGAAATGACAGTAAAGAATGCAATCAAGACCGGTGGTAAAATGGCAAGACATTTGCCGTGCAGCCGCGAGGTCGTGGGTTCGAATCCTATTCAAGGCATTGAAATTAAAACTATTTTGATTTTTCTCTTTTTTTGTTTTGTTGTTTTTAAAATTTTCTATATTTTGCCGATATTTGTTACAATACTTTGAGGTCTCAAATACGTTTTTTCGCAGCTGAGTTTCTGTGCATTTTTCTTTTTCCTTTGTTTCTCTTCTTTGCTGCTGTCGCATATAGAGAAAAAAAGAGCTAATGTCCGTTTGAATCCCGCATCTCTTAAGAAAAACGGATTTCGATTATAAGAGAAACTATCGTAATTCTCGTATGTCCGGATACATACGAGAAATTGTCGGGTGGGTATAGATAGACTAGCAAATAACCCGGCTTGCTTCGCTACGCCGCCGTCAGTTAAGAAATTTTAACCGATAAAGGTATCAGTTTTTCTTTTCCGACTTTGTGGTGGATTTCACAAATTGGAAAATACTTGACCGTATTTTACATACATCGGCTCAAAGCAGAGATTAACTCTTATGCCCCGCCCGCGGTTAAAAATAAAGTCTCTCTTGCCATTTCCGATCTTGGTGGTGGACTTCTAAAATTTAAAGCTTACAAACCCAATTTAAACAAGATCGGCCCAAAAATAGGGATTGGCCTTGAACACACATTTTGGGACATTTTCCACCAATTCTCCAACCATTCCTCAAATTTGCTTTGCAACCGGATGAACGCTATAATTTTTCAAATTTCGCGCTTTGTGCACCATTTTCCGTCCATTTCTTCAACTTAGAAACCTTCCCTCGCAAGCGTCCACCATTCCACTAAGTTTCACTGAAATAAAAAATTTGCCAAATATCGCGGTTTGTCCACCATTTTTCGCCCGTTTCTTCTACTTAGAAATATTCCCTTGCAAGAAATATTCCCTTGCAATCCCCAAAGTTTTACCGAGATTAAGAATTTTGCAAATATTGCGGTTCTTGGACCATTTTCCACCTCCATGTCCACGTCCTACTGGTCCACCTCCAGGGCCACCTCCATGGCCACCTCCAGGTCCAGGTCCCGCACACAACCAAGTACAATGAAAAACGGCAGCCCGCGTTGAACTGAATATTTTTATAATTTTCCAGTCAGGTCATGGCCACCTTTATAATCCAATATCTTCAACCCACTCAACCTTTACCGTGTGACTTCGCAGCTAAGATTATGGCAACTCTGCGGAGACTGGACTTGCAGCGTAGAATCAGGGAGTAGGCGGGTCATCAAATCTGCGAAGCAATGCCTTGCGGCCGTACCGCAGGTTTTAGATGTTTTGTCAAACTTTCCGTGGTTTCTTGTTGTCCTAAAGTGCTTATTTGTAAATAGTAGTTGTTAAATAAAGGAATTAAAAAAAAAAAAAACTCAACCTTTACCCACCAATTTCGGCCAAGAGGGGTAGATTTTCCAGAAGACTGGTATGCAGTCATTGTTGATTTTCTTAGTTGTTAGTTCTTAGAGAATGAATTTGAGCCCAATCGGATGATAAACAAAAAATTTGCATACAACAGTTTTGCGCCCATTTCCCGCCTTTTGGGATAGACTTTCCAATAGTTGAAAGTCACGTTGATCATATTTTTTATGAGTAACTTTAAAAATGAGCTTGGAGCTTATCGCTGGGAACTAAAATTCAATCCATTCAACCTTTACCACACAATTTCCACCAAGGGGGGTAAATTTTTCGGAAAATTAGTATGCAGTCATAGTTAATTTTTCATAGTTAATTTTTCTCTGGAAATAAATTTGAGCCTGATCGGATGATAAACTAAAAAGTTGCATACAACAGTTTTCCGACCATTTTCCGACTTTGGGGGTAGATTTTCCAAAAGTTGAAAGTCACTCAGATCATATTTTTTTATGAGTAACTTTTAAAACGTACTTGGAGCTAATCGCTCGGAACTAAAATTTAACCCATATAACCTTTACCACCCAATTTCCACCAAGGGGGGAGTTAAATTTTAATATAGATTTCTGAAAATAAATTTGACAATCAAAAAAGTTGTATACAACAGTTTTCTTTGAATTTTCCACACTTCCCGACAGAATTTTCAAAAACCGTTTCTTAGTACTCACTTTCAGCATAAGATAAAACTACTGTAAAAAAATCAGCTTTCTATCTCTAATGGTTTGTCCTCTACGACGGTCACCAGTCACTCAGTCAGGTTGAACAGTTTTATATTTATAGATGTGTGTTTTCGATTAAACTTAGTGGAATCATGGGAAACCATAGCAAACTAAGAAATACGAAGTTTGGAGGCGTGTCCATTGAAAACAAAAAAGTTTTTCTTACTAAATCAGTTTTTCGACCGATCGTTCCTATGACAGCTATGTACATGCGATAGTCATCCGATCCGGCTGGTTCCGACAAATGTGCAGCGTTATTGTACTAAACGACTTCCTACAAAGTTTGGTGAAGATAGCTTTCAAGGAGCTTCAAGCATAAAAACAGGCAGATGGACGGACAGGGCTGAATCAACTCAGCTCGTCATGCTGATCAAGAATATATATACTTTATATGGTCGGAGATGCTTCCTTCTATGCGTTACAAACATCCGGACCATTTTAAAACACCCTCTGCAAGGGTATAAAAAGTATTTGCATTCTTTGTAGATTTCAAAGCAGCATTTGACAAAGTACCCAGACAGCTTCTAATCTATAAATTACACAATATGGAAGTGGCGTCAAAATTTGTTACTTTTCTGGAAGACACATACCGTTAAACAAACTCGGTAATATGGACAGGAGCAACAACATCGGAGCCATTCGAAACTCAATCAGGGGAGAAGCAGGGTTGTCTTATGTCGCCATTACTATTTACGCTTTACTTAAATGACTTACACAACCACTTAGGAGAGGGACTTTACGTTGACGACATAAATATAAGACTACTACTTTACGCTGACGACATAGTGATATTAGCATACGACGTAAAAAAGTTGCAGTTGATGATTAATAAAAAAGAGCATTACTGTGATATTTGGAATATGGAAGTAAACTTAGAAAAGTCTAAAATAATGGTTTTTAGGAGAGGTGTTCGACTAGCAGAGGCAGAGAAGTGGCAAAGGTGGGATAATAGATATAGTTGCTAACACCAAAAATGGTTTTTAAAAAACACTTGGAAAAAAGAAACGAATCGGCTAGATGTAGTATCGATGCGACATGAAAATGACATAAGGTCGACAGCAAAATGGAAACTGTATTTCACTGTATTTAGATCGATCCAGAGATACGCAGCACAAGTCTTTCTTTCGTTTTCTTTGTATTTTATTGTAATTTGGAGATAAGAAATATTATAGTGAATTTATAAAAGAATAATCTATCTACCTATCTTTCTTCTATGAAAACCAAAATTCGGAAGTCAAAATTAGGAAAACAAAATTGTAAATTAAAAATTAGGAATCCAAAATTAGAAAATTAAAATTAGGGGGAAAAATTGGGAAGGCCAACATAAGAAAACCAAACTTAAGAAAAATATAATTGGAAAGGAAATAATAAGGAAAAAATAGGGGAAAGTTAAGTTCGGCTCGGCCAAAGTTTTGTATACCCTTGCAGCTTTCATTGAAAACAGAAAAGTTTTATTATATGTAGTATACTCGTAGTCTCATAACTTTTTTGTTTCTGCACCAATTGAAAAGTCTTAAAGCAATTTAAAAAGAAGCAGCTGGGCCGAAAGTTTCGTTTTCAGACTATAATATGATAGGGTGAGGGCTTTTAATGCTATGCACTCAGATGTAGAAAAAAATAGCTTTTTTTTTTTGCAAAAGTTAAAAATGGAAGGAAAATTGCCCATAGCAATAAAGGCACTCACCCTGTCACATTATTGTCTGAAAACCAATCTTTTGGCCTAGTTTTATCTTTTCAAATTTTTTGAGCTGTTTTGAATCGGTGCAATATCAAAAAGTTATGTGAGTTTAAGCATCTTTTGAAAAAATCAAAAAAACTGTTTTTGGATAATATATTGATAACTATTCGACAGATTTTTTCATGTCGATTTTCGCGCTCAGCGGGCCAAAATACTTTAGAAAAAGTTGGTTGGGGGCCTATCGACTACCTTTTTGTCAATCAGTAACTTTGGTATAGATATGATAATAAAAAAAACATAGATATTTAAGATTTTTAACTAGTTTTGTGGCTTAGTAATAAGAAAAGTTATTTTATGGTAACTTTAGGGCTCATATAGATGTCTGATTTCGACCAAATTTGGTGGAATCATCGAAAAGCATAACATAATTGGGCCTGTTCCGAATTCCGAAAACGAGTGGAATTGCCGCAAAACGAGTTGATTGCTGTTGCGAATTCCGCAAATCGACAATAATTGTCGTTTTCAAAAAGTGTGCTTAAGAGTCAGCGGAATGAAAAGTAATTGCTATTTAAAGCATTTAAATTATTCCCCAAAATCATTAACTAAAAATTCGAAATTAGTTGAACATTCTTAAAATCGTTCAACATCATTGCTTAAACTGTTTAAAGTTAAATTATAATTTAAAAGAATTTTTTAAAAACATCAATGAAATATTGCATGATAAACAAAACCGAGCGGCCGTGACCTAACCGAGCTGTTTTGAATTCCACATAATTTTTTTTTGTCGATTTCGACCTTCTATCTTTGGCTGCTAGGGTTGCTTCATAAGAATTTATAAAGTCGGACAGCACTTTTTCTATTTTACTTAACTATGTTTAACAGAATTTGATATGACATATTTAAATGTAACATTTAAATACTAGTTTAAAGGAAAATAAATGGATTTAAAGAGTAAATAAGAGCTTTGTAAATTTAAATTAAAGAGATGATGACAACTCTGGCTGTTGTCGATATACACAAACACTTGCGCAGGCCAGCCAGTCAGCTGTTTTCGAAACCGAGTTCGAAAAGTCAAAACGTAACCAAATCGTTCGGAATTGGAAACAGCAAATAGTAAAACGTTCGATTTCGTTTCGTTTTTACCTTTTGAAAA
Source organism: Lordiphosa collinella (assembly GCA_018904265.1). Lineage (NCBI taxonomy): Eukaryota > Metazoa > Arthropoda > Insecta > Diptera > Drosophilidae > Lordiphosa > Lordiphosa collinella. Next base: position 313,475 of record JAEIFV010000172.1, on the reverse strand, counting down.
CGTTCGGAATTCGGAACAGGCCTGAATAATAATAAATTTGGATGCGATCCCATTTAAAACCAAAAAGAACTTTTTCGACCGATCGTTCGTACTGCAGCTATATGCTATAGTCATTCGATTTTGATAAAACTTTGTAGAAATGTGTTAAAGTATATAAAATAAGTATATGCCAATGATAAGGACGTTTTCATTAAAAATAAAAAAGTTTTTCTCACTAGAACTAGTTTTTCGACCGATAGTTCCTATGGGAGCTATATGCTATAGTCATCCGATTTCGGCCAAACTTAGTGACATCATGGGAAAGGATAGTAAACTAAGAAATTCGAACTTTGGAGGCGTTTCCATTGAAAACATTCGGACATGGCTTAATCAACTCAGCTCGTCGTGCTGATCAAGAATGTATATACTCTATGTGGTCGGAAATGCTTCCTTCAATGCGTTACAAATATCCGGACAATTTTATAATACCCTCTGCAAGGGTATACAAATTGGGAAGGAAAAAATTAAGAAAATAATAGGGCATAGCCGGATTTTAAGGGGGATCGGCCCCCGCTCTTATTATACCCTTGCAGAGGGCATTATAAAATTGTGTGGTTCTAGCTAAAACTACTTTTCAGACTCAACTTTTCTATCACAGCTATACTATATAGATGTCCGACTTCGACCAAATTTGGTGGAATCATGGAAAACCATAGTAAACTAAGAAATACGAAGTTTGGAGGCGTTTCAATTGAAAGCAAAAAAATTTTTCTCACTAAAACTAGTTTGTCGACCGATTGTTCCTATGACAGCTATATGCTATAGTCATCCGAGATCAGGCCGGTTCCGACAAATGTGCAGCGTATTTATACCAAAAGACTTCGTGCAAAGTTTGGTGAGGATAGCTTTAAAACTGACGGAGGAGATAGCATAGAAGCAGACAGATGGACATGGCGAAATCAACTCAGTTCGTCAGGCTGATCGAGAAAATAAATACTTTATATGATCGCAGATGCTTCCTTCAATGCGTTACAAACATCCGCACAATTTTATAATACCCTCTGCAAGGGTATAATAATATCCAGGGGCCGATTCCCCTTAAAACCCGGTTATGTCCTTTACAAAATCAGGAAGGATAAAATTATTAAAAGCCAATATCTTTTGATCGCTCGATTTTTATAAAATATTTTTGATTTCGGCTTTTGCACTTTTCCTATTATCTTAGCTTTATTTTTAATGCTTGGATCCGGCAAATAAGAATGCGGCTTGATCGCTTTTTCATATGATAATTATTTATCAGTCGACCACGGCAACTGGATAATGGATAATGTTCGCACTTGTAGTACGAGGTTTTTTTCGATTTTTATCGAAAGTGTAGCCAAAGCCATTAAAATAAATTTGGTAAATGTTTACTATCTATCGAGTTACGAATAATTTACGTGCAGACATCAATTGGCGGTCGACCACGTTCTTCTTGTAAATGAATTTTGAAATTTGCGTTTTTGCCCATATAAAATATTCTCGATTACAAATGCTTTTCGAAATCTACTTGTTTTTGCAAATAATTATTTAGAAAATATTCTTAGCATATGAGTAAGACGAAAGTTTGCTTGAATTTGAGGGCGAAATTGGGGAAAACTCTTTGCCAGGCCCCCTTTTTGAGGTAAAGTTGAAGGCGCGCACTTTAACACGGTTTCTCCAGGAGGCCTTCTCAACGTAAGCCCTAGAAAAGACGGGACTACTCCACATTCCTCTTCCTCGTCCTGCACCTATAAATTAATATTTTATTTTATGAAAAAAAAAATAGGGGAAAGTTAACTTCGGCTCGGCCGAAGTTTTGTATACCCTTGCAGCTTCCATTGATAACAAAAAAGTTTTTCTAAGACTACTTTTTGGACATAACTTTTCTATGGGATTTATACTATAAAGATGTCTGATTTCTATTAAACTTGGTGAAATCATGGAAAGGCATAATACACTGTTAATTGCGAAATTTGGAGGCGATGTCATTTAAGACAAAAAGTTTTTCTAACTTGAACTTCTTTTTCTACCGATCATTCATACTGCAGCTATATGCTATAGTCATCCGATTTTGACCAATCTTTGTAGAAATGTGTCCAAAGTAAATAAAATAAGTGTATGCCAATGATAAGGACGTTTTCATTAAAAAAAAAAAAGTTTTTCTCACTAGAACTAGTTTTTCGACCGATCGTTCCTATGGGAGCTATATGCTATAGTCATCCGATTTCGACCAATCTTTGTAGAATTGTGTAAAAGTGTATAGATTAAGTGTATGCCAATGATAAGGACGTTTTCATTAAAAAAAAAAAAAGTTTTTCTCACTAGAACTAGTTTTTCGACCGATCGTTCCTATGGGAGCTATATGCTATAGTCATCCGATTTCGACCAATCTTTGTAGAATTGTGTAAAAGTGTATAGATTAAGTGTATGCCAATGATAAGGACGTTTCCACTAAAAACAAAAAAGTTTTTCTCACTAGAACTAGTTTTTCGACCGATCGTTCCTATGGGAGCTATATGCTATAGTCATCCGATTTCGACCAATCTTTGTAGAATTGTGTAAAAGTGTATAGATTAAGTGTATGCCAATGATAAGGACGTTTTCATTAAAAAAAAAAAAGTTTTTCTCACTAGAACTAGTTTTTCGACCGATCGTTCCTATGGGAGCTATATGCTATAGTCATCCGATTTCGACCAATCTTTGTAGAATTGTGTAAAAGTGTATAGATTAAGTGTATGCCAATGATAAGGACGTTTCCACTAAAAACAAAAAAGTTTTTCTCACTAGAACTAGTTTTTCGACCGATCGTTCCTATGGGAGCTATATGCTATAGTCATCCGATTTCGACCAATCTTTGTAGAATTGTGTAAAAGTGTATAGATTAAGTGTATGCCAATGATAAGGACGTTTCCACTAAAAACAAAAAAGTTTTTCTCACTAGAACTAGTTTTTCGACCGATCGTTCCTATGGGAGCTATATGCTATAGTCATCCGATTTCGACCAATCTTTGTAGAATTGTGTAAAAGTGTATAGATTAAGTGTATGCCAATGATAAGGACGTTTCCACTAAAAACAAAAAAGTTTTTCTCACTAGAACTAGTTTTTCGACCGATCGTTCCTATGGCAGCTATATGCTATAGTCATCCGATTTCGACCAAACTTAGTGAAATCATGGGAAAGGATAGTAAACTAAGAAATACGTACTTTGGAGGCGTTTCCATTAAAAACAAAAAAGTTTTTCTCTTTAAGACTTGTTTTTCAACCGATCGTTCCTATGACAGCTATATGCTATAGTCATCCGATCCGGCCGGTTCCGACAAATGTGCAGCGTATTTGTACCAAAAGACTTTGTGCAAAGTTTGGTGAGGATAGCTTTAAAACTGACGGAGGAGATAGCATAGAAACAGACGGACAGACGGACAGACGGACAAGGCTAAATCAACTCAGCTCGTCGTGCTGATCAAGAATATATATACTTTATGTGGTCGGAGATGCTTCCTTCTATGCGTTACAAACATCCGGACAATTTTATAATACCCTCTGCAAGGGTATAAAAAATTTGGCACGCGCCCACACCTAAAATATAAGCAAAGACCTATATCTTGGTTACCTGGTCAAATTTATTTTTCATAAGACGTTTTTGTGGCGTTCTCAAGGAATCCACGAGATATTCTTGTCCTTTGGGAGAATGTACAACCTTAATAAAGACATTCATTAATGGGAGGGAAGAATGTAAAAAGAAATGGAATGAAGAATCACCCCAAAAAGAGCGGCGCAGGCGCAGTGGTAATGTAATAGATGCATCACAGATGAACACTAAAAGAAACCTCTCAGTTCTGCGCCTCAGGCAAAATATTAAAAAATAAAAATCGCGTGATTTTTTAAGTAAAAGTAAAATTAGCTTGACAAGATGACACAGCCCCAAAGGGCCAAAGCCGAGCCTCTCTCAATCTCTTGGCTTCTGCGCTTCTAATTTTTAGCACAAGAGAAAGGGACCTACAATTTAACGCCGAATCCGAAAGTAGTTTGAGAAGCTTTTCATGGCTAATTACTGCAATGCTGGCGCCAACAGCAAAGAGGTGTGGCCGGGTGTAAAGTTTATTCAAAGAAAAAAACTTTTCATTAGATGTTCCGAGGCGGGATCGAACCCACAACCTCATGCACAGCGGTCGCGCACACTAGCCGCTGGTCCACCCGGCCACTTTTTTTTTTATTTTTTAATATTTTGCCTGCGGCGCAGAATTGAGAGGGAAAGGAAGAAGCTGTGGAAGAATTGGAAGAGGAGAAAGGGGTGGAAGGATTGCAAGAGTAAGCGGTGAATAGATTGGATAAGGAGCAAGGAGGAGGTTAAGCCACTGTGGTGTGTATGCTAAAATTACCCTTGTTAGTCAATGGCACTAATATTAATTTTGCAGCCACCATCTCACATTGTTGAGCATTGGACACGGCCTTCAGGGGACACCACATTAAAAAAACCGTGCCTTGAACTATACCTCAGATTGGTGGTGTGGTAAAAAGTTTACAGCAGTTTCGTCTTATGTCAAAAGCCATTTTCATAGTCGGAGTCAAATAAGAAATAGTGTAAATATCAAACTTGTAGAATTTACTTAAATCAGAAACATAATTCGGAAAGCATATGCGATTCAAAATATTTAATATGGGCAAAATTCATTTACAAGAAGACCATGGTCGACCGCCAATTGATTTCTGCATGTAAATTCTTTATAATTCACGGTCGAGGATATTTTTTTTTTTAATTTTTGGAATATATGGATGGATAGTAAACATTTACCATAAATTTTATCATGCACTTGTTTGTTGCTTAAATATTTCTGCATTTTAGGAAAACACGAATCGAAAATTACTAACGTTCCTATTAAAAAAGATTCACACAATGCAATAAAAATGTATATATAGTACTAGCAAATATCCCGGCTTGCTTCGCTGCGCCGCCGTCAGTTAAGCTATTTTAACCGATAAGAGTATCAGTTTTTCTTTTCCGACTTGGGGGTGGATTTCACAAATCGGAAAATATTTGACCGTATCTTACATACATCGGCTGAAAGCAGAGATTAACTCTTATGCCCCTTCCGCGGTTAAAAATAAAGTCTCTCCTGACATTTCCGATCTTGGTGGTGAACTTTTCAAATTTAAAGCTTACAAACACAATTTGATAAAAATCGGCCAACAAATAACATTTTGCACCAATTCTCAAGCCATTCCTCAAAGTTGCATTGCATCCGGATGAACACTATAATTTTTAAAATTTCGCAGATTGTGCACCATTTTCCGCCCATTTCTTCTGCTTAAAAACCTTCCGGGCAAGCGTCTAGCCAATCCCCATAGTTTCACCGAGATTAAGAATTTTGCAAATATTGCGGTTTCTTGACCATTTTCCACCTCCATGGACACCTCCATGGCCACCTCCATGGCCACCTACATGGCCACCTCCATGGCCACCTCCAGGGCCACCTCCATGGCCACCTCCATGGACACCTCCATGGACACCTCCATGGACACCTCCATGGCCACCTCCATAGCCACCACCAAGGCCACCTTCATGGCTACCTCCATGGCCACCTCAATGGCCACTTTCAGGTCCACGTCCACGTCCAGGTCTAGTGCCATCTCCAGGTCGAGGTCCAGGTCCCGCACACAGCCAGTACAATGAAAAACGGCAGCCCGAGTTACTGTTATTTCGTTATATCTTATACTATCCTTACAAACCAAGTTTAAAGCCGATCATATGAAAATAGGTTCTTGTCTGCTGATTTTTCCGACCCTAAGGTCAAATTTTCCAACTTCAGAAAATAGCTTTACAAATTATTTCACTTTCTATCCTTACAAACCGAATTTCAAGTCAACCGGATGAAAAGAACGATTTTGCATATCGAATTTCCCGGGAGTTTTCCTTGCACGCAGATTTTTCGAAATCGGGAAAAACGTGTCCAATTATTTATCTTACTTTGCTTACAAACCGAAATTCAAGTCAATCGGACGACAAATAAAATTCTCACCATACAGACTTTTCCGACGTTTTCCGGGGAATTTTCCCCCATCATCGAAAAATCACATTTCAATTCATTTCACTTACTATCCTTACAAACAGAATTTCAAATCAATCGGATGAATAATAGATTTTGGCATATCGAATTTCCCGGGTATTTTCCTTGCATTTAATTGACACATTCAACATTTCAATTTATTTCATTTACAGTCTTTAAAACCCGAATTTCAAGTCAATCGGATGAAAAATAAAATTTTTCCCATTCAAACTTTCCCGACGCTTTTCCGGGAATTTTCCGATCCTACGGTTGAATTTTCCAACATCGGAAAATCGCATTTCAATTTCTTTCACTTACTGTCCTTACAAACCGAATTTCAAGTCAATGGGATGAAAATTAGATTTTTGCATACCGAATTTCCCGAGAATTTTCCTTGTGGACGGATTTTCCGAAATCGGGAAAACACGTGTCCAATTATTTTGCATACGATGCTTACAAACCAAATTTCAAGTCAATCGGATGAAAAATGAAATTTTCCCCATACAAACTTTTCCGACGCTTTTCCGGGAATTTCCCGACCCAACAGTCAAAGTTTCCAGCATTAGAAAATATCATTTCAATTTTATTCACTTACTGTCCTTACAAACCGAATTTCAAGTCAATCGGATGAAAATAAAAATTTACCCTTACAAACTTTTCCGACGCTTTTCCGGGAATTTCCCGACCCTACGGTCGAATTTTCCAGCATCGAAAAATCACATTTCAATTTGATTCAATTACTGTCCTTACAAACCGAATTTCAAGTCAATCGGATGAAAAATAGATTTTTGCATATCGAATTTTCCGAGAATTTTCCTTGTGGGCGGATTTTCCGAAATCGGGAAAACACGTGTCCAGTTATTTCGCATACTATGCTTACAAACCGAATTTCAAGTCAATCGGATGAAAAATAAAATTTTCCCCATACAAACTTTTCCGACGCTTTTCCGGCTTTTCCGGGTGGAATTTTCCAAAACCCAGTCTTAGTACGCACTTTCACCATATAAGGAAACTAATGTCCAAATTTCAGCCCTCTAGCTCTACCGTTTAGCCTGTGCGACGGTCACCAGTCAGTCAGTCAGGTTAAACAGTTTTTTATATATATTTATATACTAGCAAGTAGCCCGGCTTGCTTCGCTACGCCGCCGTCAGTTAAGCTATTTTAACCGAGTTTTTCTTTTCCGAATTGGGGGTGGATTTCACAAATCGGAAAATAATTGACCGTATCTTACATACATCGGCTGAAAGCAGAGATTAAGTCTTATGCCTTATGCCAACTTTTCAAATTTAAAGCTTACAAACACAATTTGATAAAGATCGGCCAACAAATAACATTTTCCACCAATTCTCCAACCATTCCTCAAAGTTGCATTGCATCCGGATGAACGCTATAATTTTTCAAATTTCGCAGATTGTGCACCATTTTCCGCCCATTTCTTCTGCTTAAAAACCTTCCGGGCAAGCGTCTAGCCAATCCCCAAAGTTTCACCGAGATTAAGAATTTTGCAAATATTGCGGTTTTTGGACTATTTTCCACCTCCATGTCCACCTACAGGTCCACCTCCATGGCCACCTCCATGGCCACCTCTATGGCCACCTCTATGGCCACCTCTATGGCCACCTCCATGGCCACCTCCATAGCCACCACCATGGACACCCTCATGGCCACCTCCATGGCCACCTCCATGGCCACCTCTATGGCCACCTCCATGGACACCTGCTTGGACACCTCCATGGCCACCTCCATAGCCACCACCTCCATGGCCACCTCCACGGCCACCTCCACGGCCACCTCCATGGCCACCTCCATGGTTACCTCCATGGCCACCTCAATGGCCACTTTCAGGTCCACGTCCACTTCCACGTCCAGGTACAGTGCCATCTCCAGCTTTTCCGGGGAATTTTCCAATTTCCCATCATCGAAAAATCACATTTCAATTCATTTTACTTACTATCTTTACAAACAGAATTTCAAATTAATCCGATGAATAATAGATTTTGGCATATCGAATTTCCCTGGTATTTTCCTTGCGGGCAGATTTTCCGAAATCGGGAAAAAACGTGTCCAATTATTTCGTATACTTCGCTTACAAACCCAGTTTCAAGTCAATAGGATGAAAAAAAAATTTTCCCAATGCAAACTTTTCCGACGCTTTTCCTGGAATTTTCCGACCCTACGGTCGAATTTTCCAGCATCGGAAAATCACATTTCAATTTATTTCATTTACAGTCTTTACAACCCGAATTTCAAGTCAATCGGATGAAAAATAAAATTTTTCCCATTCAAACTTTCCGACGCTTTTCCGGGACTTTCCCGACCCTACGGTCGAATTTTCCAGCATCGGAAAATCACATTTCAATTTAATTCACTTACTGTCTTTACAAACCAAATTTCAAGTCAATACGATGAAAAATAGATTTTTGCATATCGAATTCTCCGAGAATTTTCCTTGTGGGCGGATTTTCCGAAATCAGGAAAACACGAGTCCAATAATTTTGCATACTATGCTTACAAACCAAATTTCAAGTCAATCGGATGAAAAATGAAATTAGCCCCATACAAACTTTTCCGACACTTTTCCGGGAATTTCCCGAACCTACGGTCAAATTTTCCAGCATCGGAAAATATCATTTCAATTTTACTTACTGTCCTTACAAACCGAATTTAAAGTCAATCGGATGAAAAATAAAAATGTACCCATACAAACTTTTCCGACGCTTTTCCGGGAATTCCCCGACCCTACGGTCGAATTTTTCAGCATTAGAAAATCACTTATCAATTTATTTCATTTACTGTCCTTACAAACCGAATTTCAAGTCCATCGGATGAAAAATAGATTTGTGCATATCGAATTTTCCGAGAATTTTCCTTGTGGGCGGATTTTCCGAAATCGGGAAAACACGTCCAATTATTTTGCATACTATGCTTACAAACCGAATTTCAAGTCAATCGGGTAAAAAATAAAATTTTGCCCATACAAAGTTTTCCGATGCTTTTCCGGCTTTTCCGGGTGGAACTTTCCAGTCTTAGTACGCACTTTCACCACATAAGGAAACTCCTGTCCAAATTTCAGCCCTCTAGCTCTTACCGTTTAGACTGTGCGACGGTCACCAGTCAGTCAGTCAGTCAGGTTAAACAGTTTTATATATAGATGTGAAAGTAAAATTCAACCGGGAAAGCAAAGCTACTAAAGTTAATTAATTAAATTTTTCGTAATTTTTGTTCTCTGAATGGTTTTCTTATTTTCATTTCCTAATATTTGTTTCCAATCGTTTATACGAAAATGTCTAGAGATTTCTGGGACACTCCCATTGATTGGTAATGCCATTTCACAGCTTGACTTAGGCTTATGTTTCTTTTCGAAGTCGTAATCCGATACTGTGTTGTTAATTTAGCTATGCTGGAAATGCTTATAAATTTTCAGAAATGCTATCAGCTATAGCCCTTGATGCCATTGCCCCGTAATATTAAGCTAGCCTGTAATTCAATATTGCTAGGGTAGTTCTTTATAAATAAAAAAAAATAAAATTAGCTATTTACAGCTATCTCGATATTTTTGAGACGTTGTGCTGAATAATGCCTATTCAATTGGTTTAAAATTGAAGTAAATTAGAACATTAGAAATACATTTTTCATGAGTGATTTCAGTAATTTAATTTAGTAATTTTGCTAATCAAATGTCATAGGGTCCTGTTTAAATTAGATAGCTAATTTCAGTACTGATTCGGTAACACAAGAGGGGTTTCCACAGTAGTGATAGTCCACTAAAACAATAGGTATTTTTTTTTTTCGAAGAAATAGACTACTTTGACTTGTCGACAAAATATTTTAGTTCAATTAAAATAAATGAGGCTAATATGGACGATTCAACAAAATTACAGTACATAGTTCTCTGGTGTTTATACCCTGATCCCATTAAAAATGGGAAAAGGGGATCATGAAGTTTTGCAAAAGGTCTGAGAAGGAAACATTTCCGACCCCATAAAGTATATTTATTCTTGATCAGAGTCAACAGTCGAGTCGATATAGTTATTTCCGTCTGTCCGTCCGCCCGTCTGTCTGTATGAACGCGTTGATTTCAGAGACTATAAGAGATAGTCGCAAATTTTTGAATTTAGGTAGGTTTATACCATACTTGCACAGTGTAATAAATTAAATTCTGTGATGCTTCAAAGCTCTGAAAATTGAAAATGGCAGTCACCGCTAATGACGATACCAACACGAAGGGTGCTGTAGCCAACTGCTTAGCCGCATATACTTACACACAGACAAAATCTAAAATTACGTACGCTGGTTCGTGTGGAATCTGTTATATACCAATCGATACACATTAATTACTGTTGAGAACTTTCAACCCCAATTTTAAAGGTCATTTGGCTGCTACAGTGATTGGGTATTATATTTGTGCAATTATTAGCAGAAAGATGCTTGTGGCATCCGATTTAAGAAAATTATTTGCCTCGAAGGCTTCCTAAGTTTCATTTGTGTGAAATTTTGTAGGTTTTTGGCAAAGCCAATTGTGGTATCAAATAACAAATATCAGTTTGCCCTTTATATCAATAATATCTAGAACAACATGAAACGAAGACTTAGTAGCTAAACCCTTACTACTCTACAAGTAACGGGTATAAAAAGGCTGCCTGTAAGCTACTCCGGAATATAAAAGGCAACCCTCGTCCAATTCCTTTATATCTACGTGCGCAGAACATTCATAAATAAAAATGTATTCACTTTTTATAGGCACAACGTAATGAAAGTTCAACCCATCGTTCGGTTATATATTTAGATGTGTTTGTATGCACTCACATGAAGATAACTATTTATAATTTATATATATTATTTATATTTATATATGCTTCAATGTGTTTGTTTAAATCTTGCTTATCAATCCATCCTAATCAACTCGCTGTAATGACTGAGTATTCAGTTGTTTACATTGATCCAATGCAATGGGATCTATATTGAACAGTGCGCTGAGTACTCTATCATTTGTGCAATTATTGCTATTCGTATCTTTGCTGCCTCCTGTGAAAAATACTTCCAACCATTCTACAGATGTTTCCCCTCATCATCATTGCACCGATGTGATATCTGTGATATTAAGGGCTGTTTCCGAACTGGCAACGGCTGTTCGCAGGCTTATCTTAAATGTAAGCCTTGGAAACCTTCAGGGCGAGCTAACATTGGATGATTTAACGGCAAATGTAATCTATTCACTGGGCGAAATCATCAAGGAAGTGGCATATGTGGGGAAAATAGTTATGGATCGTGCGTTTCCCAGCATAGCCTCAGAGCGACTTAAATTTTCAAAGAGGGATCTAATTGACATGGCCCACAGATTTGATAGCACAGTTCAGGCTATGAATGACAGCCTCATCAATCACACTGAAGACTTTGATAAATGGAGTGCAAAACTGAAGCAGAACCTGCAGTACTTTAACCAGAGTGGCGTCTACATTACAGCCTGTCAGGTTGTAGATGGTCTAGTACATATTAGTACAATGGAACTGCACAACTGTTGCAATATCAAGATGAAACCAATCATTTCTTTGTGCCACAGTTTTCGCGCTCTTTTGGGCTCTGTATTTCATAGTATGGCTTCTGTGTTGCATCGTATGCAAGTTTGCCTAGAGGATAAAAATTCATACCTGGAATATATGACACCTTGCCTCCAGTTGGCGTACGACGACATCGGAAAAATCACTGAAGGCGCAACGCACCTTAAACGAAAATTTAAAAGGCTTTTGCAGCTGAAGGTTTTATATTCTAGATGCTGTATTTCACTGGTTTCGGTGGAAACCGGTGACCACAATAACAATTATATCATTGAGGTATAGGAGTGGACAATAATAAATGCATTCGCAAAGACGGCACAAGCTTAAAAATTGATTTATTACTATATATTATAATTATAATAGAACGACATATCCAGAAGTGGGAAATTAATGACAGTTTACCACGCAGAAGAAATCATAAATTTTGAAACTTCAAACTTTGTTTTGGAATATTATCCGTCATGATTATTTTATTGATATATAAAAAATCAAATTCTAAATAAAAAATAAATAAAATTAGGCCCTATGCGACGTTCGCTGTTTAAAATAAAAAGAAGTGTATACAATAAGGTGTATAATATCGAAAGGGTCTCAATGGACCAAAAGGGGTTGGTTTATCTCTATAAAGTAAAAACAAGACCTTAGATCATTCTGCATGTAACCATAGGGAAAGTGGTTGGGTAAGCAGTCAGAAAGCGCCACCTGAGATTCTGTAGCACCCTCCTCGTTTTGGCTACTCTGCCGAAAACGCAGTACACGGCCTTTCTTTATTTTGATGTCAAAGTACGTTTCCAGCTCTTCAAGTTTACTGAACAGTTTTCCAAAGTCTCGCTCAGCATCTTGCAGAAATTGACATCTTATTGGGTATCCTTTGAACAGGAAGCAGTTGAATAGACGCTGAATACGAAATTCAAGCTGCCTCATTATATATTTGGCATTTAGCTCTGTCATCGCATGCACATCATATGCAACATTTAGTTCGTGGTCAGCAGCACACTTGAATATCTTGGCCGAGTGGAATTGCAAAAAATCCATATACCTTTTACAGCACTCCATATTGGGTTTAAAATTCCAGTCCTGCAGTATATAGCGCTGTACATCTGCATAGTATATGAATACTTTCTGAATCGAGCGCAATGTGTTTTGGGTGTACTCTAGAGCCTCGTCCACAATTTCGGAAAACATAATGTGAAAAAATTCCATTTCCGCGAAGTAGTTAGTTAGCAGTAATTTCACATGAGTCGGCTGTGCCGACGGAACTTGTCGCAGCTTTAGCAAAAGGGCATGACTTGAGTTTTTAGCTACTTCGTAGAAGGCTTCACTGTTGCGGGCAAAAATGCCAGCCGTCTCGGATGCGTCATGAAAAAATGAAGACAAGTCCCGAAGCTTTTGAATATTGTCTTGAGTATTTAAAACGCCACTATCAGTGCCGCTGAGCAACGTAGAAGTAGAAAGATTTTTTTGCAGGTTTTCTAGGAAATTGCGCAGTTTATTTTGCAGTGCTTGCTTACTCTCATCTGAAGCTCGTGAAGCTTCGAAAAACTCTTCTGGAATGTGTTCCCCTCTTATAGCATGCGTCGATCCTCCCAAGCGTGGCATATGTCGAACTGCAATCTCATTGGTGTGATCGTATTGATCAAAGCATTTAATGTATGCCAGCCAATTAAAAACAAGAGCTGTTGTCCAAACCAAGTTCATTGTTGTATAAAAGTCTTCCACGACGCTAATATTGTGTCACACGCAGAAGCAACCAATTCAGGAATTAAACTAAATATTTATTTAGGAAATTCATCGAAATGCCTAACGTCTGCTGAAGAGATGTGATGGAACAGTGCTGAGTACATATTTAGGGGCCAACATCTCTATAAATAGATCGCATCTTTTTCGATACTTATAGCACGGGCTAAAGTTTAGTGTAGATAATATAAAAGGTGGTGCACTCTCAAATGTATACATACATTTATACACCCGCATTGTACGTTTGTTTACATGTGCTTATAAATATTTACATACATACACAAGCGAGCTCAATCATTTAGTAGTAGCAATCAATTTGCAAGTTAAATTCACGGAAGTTTGAACATGAATATTTGCTAATAAACGATTTGGCTACCAGAAACGTTGGTACATATGTTTAATAGTCCTTAACTCGGCGACGCCAGGGAACTATGTTTCTTATGGGAGCGTTTATATTCCAGCTTGAACTGGCTGCAAGTCGATATTAGCATTTATGCTCATCCAAACATATTCGGAACCAGTTTTTAATTAGGAAATTATTAAACTACATAATTCCAACGGACGCATCGAATTTCCAGTTCATATCTTGAACTATTTCTGAGATATGTACAATGTCTAACACTTCCAGATCACATCCTAAACCACAACAACCACTTTTTAACTGGTTCAGCTGGCTGGTTTGGAGCCGGGATACGAAGATTGTATTGGTAAACTACAGGTCAAAGGGTCTAGACCAGAGGCGCCCATGCCCATTACGCGAGACACGCGCGTGTTGTTGTTCTACGCAAAGGGATATCCTGCGCGTATACATTTTGCGCGAGCCATAAGGCCAGCAAAAACCAAAAACAAATCTTATGCGTGTATGTTTTGTTGTTGCCGCGCTCTGACCTGCAACAACAACTTCAGTGTGTCCTATTCTCCTCCCGATGACTCCGCAAACTCTAACACAACAACAAAATGCTTATGAACGCGGCCGAACGCGAGCACACACACCCAAAATCAAAAATCGGTTCTCCCTCTCCATTGTTATTGCTTGAAATATATTTGGTGTATGTGTATTGGTTTTTACGCGCTGGTAAGCTCGTTCTGGGCACCCCTGGTCTAGACCGATAAGGGAAGGGGTTCGACTAACCAACGGGAATTTTGAAATTTTTTATTTAATTGAATGAGTTACTTTAATTCATACTGATCTGTTACTTTTATGCAGAGTCCTTAAGATATCGCTAAATATCCGTTTTGGATAAGGGATTTTTCCCGGGCTTTAGAATAGCTACAGACATGAAAAAATTCCGGACGATAGAAAATCGAACAAGGTTTTAGAAAATGGTGAAAAATTTGTGACAAACTGAACAAATTTTATGTATAAAGAAATGAAAAATAGAATCGGGGGTGTCCTGAAAATCTCTAGAGATTTTGGCTACGGTTGGTTTGCAAATCGTGCGAGAAATCCGTCGGTGACCCAAGACAAAATCTCTAGAGATTTCCACGACACCCCCGTATATGGCTGTTCCACCGAAATTCCAAATCGTTGTGACTAATTAAAATAAAAAAAAAATATTCAATAGAAATTAACTTAAATACTATGGGCTGAATTTAAATCTTATTTATAGCTGCTTTATTGGCCAGCGAGAGTGCATAAAAAAAAGAACAAATTTTATCCTATAATATAACTATTTTCATATCAAAAGGATATTAATTACTCCCAAATATATGGGCTCGATCATATCATCTTGGTATTTTTTCAGATAAAGGCCGATTTAATACATAAAACACCCACACCCATAAGAAATATAAATACTGTAGGATAAATTATGGCAATCACTGTGCAAAAGAATAAAGTTCAGTCTTAAGGCCCAGACGGACTCATGACGTTAGTAATTTAGCTTACGCCACCACATATTGCGTCAACGTGGAACGTGTGCCTAGTGTGGCCAGAGTTAATAAAAAAATTAAACCGATGTACCGCGTTGTTTCAGGCTCATGACATTTTTAAATTAGCTGGTGGTGGGTCACACTACTCAATCCGCTGTTGTTTCTTTTTACGGCAAGTGATTTACGCTTGTGCTTCTGCCATGATAGCGATAGCTCTCCCGCATGTCCTAAATCCAGTTTGGCAATCAGCGAATGTCACATATTAGTAGCAATCTTAATCAATTTATCCAAATTGTTAGTCTTTCTCATGTGCTCCCAACCTTCTTTTTGAACAAGCTCGGGTAATAAAATTTAAGTCCGAATGCTTGGAGTGGGATAAATCCCAAACGGCATCCCGGTCTCTCACCGCCAAAATCAGCGCAATCTTGTATTCATTCGAAAACAATTCCAATCGGCTCTTTCGCTTAGTCTTTTCTGCTATATTTTCACAATTAAAATTTAATTTTATTTTAGCTAAGTCCAGCTGATCGATGGCATACATGTAGAGTAACAGCGCGTAACATCTGGCGGCAACAAATTTGCACCACCTGATCAACGAAAAATAAAGTCCACTGCCTATTAACATAGAGTCCACGTATGTGATGTTAAGCGCAAAAATACTTTTTGACTCCAGCGGGGGAAAATGTAAAGTGTAAGGAAATCGTTTCGCCTGCTTTTTCTTCGCTTAATTTTTGAACTTAACTTCTCGAGTCCGTCTGGGCCTTTAAGGGGGAAAACACTTTGCGATAAAAAAATTTTCGACTTTTTTTTGCATATTTTTGTAGCTTGGATACTCAAAAATATCCCCCTAAAAGGATTTTCAAAAATTCGAAATAGTTTAGAAGATATAGCCCTTTTAATGACCCAAAGTGACCCGATTTGCCTAGCAACTGCAAACTTTAAACGCGTTTTGTCGTCGCTATCGTTCGGCCCTCCAACTTTTGGATACCTATATTTTAAGTGTACTTTTTTACACTACACTACAAAAAAAAAGGCCAAAAAAATTTTTTTGTTTTCAAATGTCCGCCATTTTGTCAAAAAAATTTTCAATTTTTTTTCGGAGGGCCGAACGATAGCCATATTAGTTCTAAACATAACCGCATTTTTCTTTTTTTTTTCAAATCATCCCAAATGCTGCAACCATGGCCACCATGTGGGCACCTTTTTTTTATTCATCATTTTTCGGAGGCCGATAACTTTCTGAACGACTCTCATATTGACAAAAAAAAAATTTTGTATTTTCCTTTCATTCATAAACTATTTAATAAAAAAAACAAAAATAAAAAATCTCATACTTTTTTTTCTGGAATTTTTTTAAAAACCATCTACTTTTGCTCATCGCAAAGTGTGTTCCCCCCTTAAACTGAATATATTAAAACTGAAACCCAAAAAAAAAAATCAACTTTAAAAGCTCTTCTTTAAAACTAAAGCTATGCTTATCTTAACAAAGCCCTTATGCATGTGCGTTGAAGCGAGTAAGATATATATATATATAAATACCGTTATTAGGCTCAGCAAAAGATTAGCATTAGAACCTAGTCTAACACATTTAAGCTTACCTAGCCATGCGAACAAATAAAGCAAATTAACTTGAAAGCAAATCATCATCCCGCTTACTACAATACAAACAAGAAAGAAAGTCGTTCAAGATCGACTATAATATACTCTGTACCTGTGAAGTGCTGCCCATCACCGTTGCGACCGGTGCTGCCCATAATGGTTTGTTTTCCTTAAGGGGGTATTGCTGCTTGGGAAAATTTTTTTCGATTTTTTTTTGTTTGCAAATTTTTATAGCTTGGAAATTTGAGAATATCGTCCTAAAAGGATTTTTTTTAAATTCGAAATACTTTAGAAGATATACCTATTTTAATGACCCAAAGTGACCCGATTTTTCTAGTAACCGCAAACTTTAAGAGCGTTTATCTCGAAACCACGTTTTTCGAGCTGACGGCACTGATTGCGCCCGTAGTTCTGAGCCGATTTTGATGAAACAAAGTGCTATCGACGCAGAATTGTCACCATTATGGCCCCTATTTCAATCAAGCTATTTTTTTCTTACACTAAACTTCAATAAAAATTGTAAAAAAAAATCGCAAAATTATGATTGAAATAGGGGCCCGTACTGAATCTAACGCCGTTTGCTTTTTGCATTTCAGATGATCCGAAGTGGAGTTATCCGTGCCGCCAGCAGCATACCTTTTTTTCGATGTTCAACTTTGATGGCCGACAACTTTTTGAACAGCCCTCATACAAAGGAAAAACATTTTTTTATTTAATTCAATATGTTCTTAATACAATAAAAAAAAACAGAATTTAAATAACTATTTCCGTTTTCAAATAAAATTTTTTTTTTAAAAAGGTCCAAAGACAGCCTTCCAAGCATCAATACCCCCTTAAACTTGACTATCCAATCAGCAATACCCCCTTAAACTTGACTATCGTTCATCCGATCTTTACCATTTCTTTGGCGGATCGATAACTAATCCTAATAAATATTTCCAGAAGGAACGAATCTTCTATCTATAAAACTGTCGGAGATATATTTTTTCCAATTTGCGGGGGCGGGAGGGGGCGTGCAAAAATTGAAAATAAACTTAATCTGCCTGCAAATATAAAAAAATTTATCCCATACATGTCAAACCTCTTTCTCTTACCATTTCAGAGATCTGTTTGCT
This sequence comes from Lordiphosa collinella, assembly GCA_018904265.1. Classification (NCBI taxonomy): domain Eukaryota; kingdom Metazoa; phylum Arthropoda; class Insecta; order Diptera; family Drosophilidae; genus Lordiphosa; species Lordiphosa collinella. Next base: position 295,551 of record JAEIFV010000172.1, on the reverse strand, counting down.
TATACGGACAGACGGAAACTTTTGCACAAACTTAATATACTGTGTGTACCTCTGATACCGAGTATAAAAAAAGCTGCGAGCTAACTAGATTAAATACTACAAAAACAAAAAATAGGGGAAAGTTAACTTCGTCTCGGCCGAAATTTTATATACCCTTGCAGTTTGTTTTTCTAAATAAGACTTCTTTTCGGACCTTACTTTTCTATGGGAGCTATAATCTACAGATGTTAATTTCGAAATTTGGAAGCGATCCCAATTATTTCTTTTTCGACCGATCGTTCATACTACAGCTATATGCTATAGTCATCCGATTTTGACAAAACTTTCTAGAACTGTGTAAAAGTATATAAAATAAATATCTGCCAACGTAAGGGACGTTTCCATTAAAAACAAAAAAGTTTTTCTCACAAGAACTGGTTTTTTGACCGATCGTTCCTATGGCAGCTATATGCTATAGTCATCCGATTTTGACCAAACTTTGTAGAATTGTGTGTGAGCATACAAAACAAATACATGCCAATTTTGAGGACATTTCCATTGAAAACAAAAAGGTTTTCTAGCTAAGACTACTTTTCAGATAATACTTTTCTATGACAGCTATACTATATAGATGTCCGATTTCGACCAAATTTGGTGGAACCGGTTTGGTCTGCGGTTCGGTTCACCAGCTGGAATAAGTGTTTCGGTTTGGTTCAAAACCGGTTCGGTTTAGAACCGGTGTGCATCCCTGGTTAAAAACACTAACGTTCATCATATTTTCCCAGTGAAACAATTAAATTAAACTAAAGTAAGCCAATCTTACATTTATTCATAACCCATTTCGATATTTTTGAGCGCACAGCAGCGCAAGCATTATTTTTCTCATTTTTATAGTTTTATTGCACGTTTTTCCTTTAAAAAGTGGCTATGGATTGCATTGACTTTTGATGCCTGAAATTATTCTAAGGATACAAAGAGTTAAAAAAGTTGCATAAGAAACAAAAGGAAACTACGTGATTGCAGTTCATGCTTTGCATTAAACCAATACCACCTAAATATCTTGATGGAAAAAATGTCGCGTTCGACATGTCACGTATCGATAAAGATTTTTCATAATAAAAAGTAAAGAAATACGTAAGATTTTCAAATCAAACAAAATACATTTTTAAGGATAATCCATTAAGAAGATATCAAAAGTATTTAAGCTTAGGAATTGTGTCAGTTTTCGCCAAACTTTGTCTTTATATCAGGGATTAATACCGGTACCGGAACCGTTAACCGAAATAAACCGTTTCAAACCACGTACCGGAACCGAAACCGATACAAATTTTTTTTAGAAACGAATACTGTTTACCGTTATTATTGGAACCGATAGAACCGGATCGAAACCGAAACGTTGGTACCGGTACTGTTTCGGTTTTTTTTTTTAAATTTTGCAGAGTAATTTTGGTCAGATGTTCGTAACGCAAAGAAGGAATACTAAGAAGGTCCTTTACACGATGTTAGATATTCTTGCCACTTTTCTGAGATGGCCTTAAATTCAAGCACCCCTGTGTTAAATGACTTGCACAAATATATCGCAGCTTCTATTAGGTGCATAACGAATGTTCGTACATTGATCGATTTGTTTTACATACATACATACAAATGTATTTACATTGGCAATAAAATAAAATATGTATGTGCATGTATTGAACATGTACATTGTACGTGTGCATGCATTAAATCCAGTGACTGGGACGTCAGTTTTGCATGTGACGAAAACTTCAACACGGGCCAACGCCACATATGTACATATATACATATATATGTTCAAATTATCGATCCTGCCTTTGTTAGATATTAGTAGAGTATCCCTTACTAATATACCAACACATGTACATACATACATACATATGAAATTTAGTTGTCTTTCATCGTTTATTTGTTAAGATTTTTGAAAAGCGTGAGACTCAGTTCGCGAAATTGTAAGCATATTAGTACCAACTAAGGTGGCCACAACTAAATTTCAAGCCGAAAATCTAGTTCTGGGTGATTTTTATTCCATTTGGTTACACTGCAACTCGTTCAGGAAATATAAAAGCGAGAGAATCCTTTTTTGAAATCAATGCTTTTCTAGGTGGCATGTTTTTGGACCCAAGTTTTTGCCAAATCTTGAGCAAAAAAATCTTGTATTACTCATTCAGCAAATATTTTTGCTCAAATTTCGTCGGTTGCTGATCAATCACCTCTTAATGATTATCTAAAAGCGGCGACGAAGTTGATGCATATGTGATGTTACAAGAAAAGAAATTTGGTGATAAAATCACATTAGCTTTGTCAACAAAAAATCTGCTGGATTCCATTAACATTTTTCTTGCAAATAAACGTATTCGAAAGCATGAAAACATTCTAAAATGGTGGTCAGAGTCCTCTACAAAGTTCCCAGAATTGTATGAGATTTCGAAAGATGCAATTTCTGTAAAATAATGAGAAATGTGAAAATCGATTTTAATTTTACTTTAAATGTCAATCGACTGGAACTATTGAATATTGTTTTTTTATATTACAAAGGAATAAAATGATTTGGACTTATATCAGCATTTACTTTTTACAATACTGAAAATTTTTACTTATACCGGTATGAAACTGAAAACCGAAATAAATAAAAAACCGAAATATAACCTTTTACCAAAACATTAATTTCGGTTCGTACCGGTACCTGTACCGGAACCGAAAATAGTTTCGGTATTAATCCCTGGTAGGAACATATCAAATATTTTTAAAGCTCGGACAGAGATGCTGGCGTTAAATTATTTTCCCCACAATCAGAATACAAATGAGTTATGCACTCTTTGCAATCAAAGGGAGAGGGAATACGTGGCTCATTTCTGTTCAACCTGTCCAATGTTAAAAGAGTTCCGAATGAATATATGGGGCAAAGCCGTGCTCAATGAAATGGAATTCAAACTGGTACGGATCAGACTGGAAAAGCTTGGAAAATTCACTCACAGAAGCAACCAGCTACAGAAACTTGAAAACTTCAAAAGCGCCTAAGACTATCTAATGTCATCAAATGTGCGTAAAAATTATAAATAAATTATTTGTAACATTTTAGTATGCAGACGGCTCTATTGCCATTCTTTATATTACCTTCTTTATGTAATAGAGTTAATTTAGATCTATGTACACAACTCGAAATCAAATTTAAAAAATCAAAAATTTAGAAGAACTACTACTACTATTACTATAGGTTTTATCGAATCCATAACAATTAAAGATGGAAACAGCTGCGTTTTTTAAATTTTTTAATGTTTCAGATGGCTCAGTACCAGTCCATGTAGAGTTCTCTGTATTTTCGTGTAGTTTTCCAAGGAATCGTGCTCTCCATATCCCATTCTCCCAACATGTGCAATTAATAAATGAGTAATCTTCTTGGAAATTCCTCAAACGTAGCTTTAAAGTCAGCAAAAAAGGCATAAACTTTTTCTATAAGTCTGCATTTACACGACACAGTTTCCTTCATGAAGTTTTTGCTTTTAGGGAAGCGGTGTAGGGGGCAGTAGATGCAGGCAAAGCTTCATGGCCAGCTAGGCAATGAAGTTTTTCGATAGTTTCCTTTTGCCTCGTCCCGATAGATTCAATGCAGGGCTAAGTTTTTAGTTGATCGATAACACACGTTCACCAATGAAGTGCGGCAATTTTTGAATTGTCTCATAGCAGCTTATTTAATTTAAAACCATTGGCGGCTGCGATAGCCCGTTTCGTCACTTTAATTGCAGCTTTTAAAAATTTTTCTTTACTCTGACTCATTTTTGTTAATATTTAATAACAGAAAAACCACAATTGTGGCGATAGCTGTCAATCGATAGCTTGGTTACACTGCGATAGTAATCGGAATATAACAACAAAACAAAAAAACTGCATGAAACACACTACGTTGTGGAAATACGAGCGCAGTTTTGTGGTTCAAAATGAAATCGAAGACAGCTTCATGAAGCTAACTGCACCGAGGAAACACGGACTAAGTCAAATTCTATTATAATATGAAGACTATTTTTCGCAACCCATTAGTTCCATATAGTAAGGAAGATCCCAATTCACACGTCTTTCTTGATCCGCCCTCACCCTATATATTACTATTTGGATATGTACTTATTTTAAACTTATCTCTTCTTTTGCTCAGGTATGCCAAAAATGGAATGGAAAAATGGAACTTGACGATGCATGTATCTGAGAAAATATTATATGAAAAATGAACGATTTGAAGAACGTAAAATTGAACCATTTTACAAGATATGACCAACTATTTCTGAATGCTCCGTTTTCACAATGGATGCTGCGCAGCAAACAAACGTTGCAGATGCCAAAAAAACAGAGCCCGGAAATGATTTAGCTCCGGCAAAAACAATGGGCACTGAATATGGGCGAAAGGACGAAGAAACTGGCGAAATCAGCAATAAAACTAAAAATGGTTGTGATTGCGGAAGACTCGAGCAGATCGTCGTAGATGATTCATTGCACAAAAGATTAGAAGTTGTTCACCTTCACTCTGTAGATCCAGGTCCAAGCTGCTCCACGAAAGCGAGCAAATTTTGCGAACCTGCTTTAAAAACCAACAGTGCTACAACACCAAAGAACCAAAACAATAAAGATAATCAAAATGGGAGAAATGGAAGAATCGATCATAATCAGGAATATGAAAGCGGATTCCAACGAAAGCACCTTGAAGGTAATATAGAATCGTCTGCCAAGCCACTTCTACAAGGGACATGTATACTTCAATCAAGTACTATTCAACAAGATGACAGCTTAGTTAACTTGGGTCATTCGCACGCAAAGCAGCGGCAATTGTGCTTTCTTAAGTCCCAGTCGTTGGACTTGTTTAGTGAAGAAGGCTCTCTTACTAATACCACTCAATATGTTAACTCTCGTCAGCTACCAAACATTAGCGAAAATCGTTCCACTGACTTGCAAAGGCCAAATCTTGCCTCCAAGCTTCAATCAATTGAAACGCGACCAATTTATCCGAACGTCCCATACAGCCCTTACGGAAGTCCTTTTGGAAGCCCTCGAACCAACCGACGACGACCTCCTTTAAGAGAATCACGTAGAATTTCTATTGAGAGATCCGGAAGTTTTCTTCAACTTAATCAATATAAATTAATGGATCAAATTGGACAGGTAATTCCCAAAATGAAATTAGTTATATCCAGTAAATGGCAATTTATTATTTATTTATTCAGTAAGGGTACTGTATACCTTCAGGTGCCATTTGTTAAGGGCTTACAAAAAATTAAATTACACAAAAACTAAAAGTGACATTACCAAGCGGTTTTCTTTATTCGATAGGTAATCGGTTAAACTAAACTTAGAAATTTTTGTTGTTGATGCGGTTGTTGTTGTATTCCGGTTCAAAGTCGGCCAAAAATACAAAACATTGGCCCATGTTTCACATGGTTTGTTGAGAGCGGATTATGCGAAATTAAAAATAAAAACGGGGTTTTGTTAAGAACTGATGTGGTTATGGTGTCTTCTAGGATATTTGGGATCGTTCAATTAACAACGGAGTTATGGGGTTTCAAAGTCAAAGTTTCGAAAACCTACCTTTTTAACCCCTAACCAAGGCCCCTGAGAACCGGTTCGGTTCGTGTTTTTTGGGGTTCGCGAACCGGACCATGAACCAGTCGCCTTAAATTTTTAGTTCATCGAACCTGAACCCGAACCGGACCACTTTTTCGAAAAATAGGGTTCGGTTCACCAATTTAAGTAATTTTTTCAACGATACATTTAAAGAAAAATTGGAAATCTCTGGAGATTTAAGTATAAACGATTGCATTTCAAACTAAGCTTGGATGATTTTTTATGTAAAGGAACAAGATAAATAATGATAACTTGATTGAACAGAAGGTTTCATTCGCTTATGGGTATTTTCATTGTTCAAAAAAGAGGACAAAACAGCTGTTTCAGTACTTAGCGCTTAGCAAAACTTAAATTTGATTTGAAATTTGATTCATTTTAATTTATTTTAGATAAAAATCATATATATAAAATACTAGCTGAATACCCGGCGTAGCCCGGGTCCTTAAGATACTTATGAGAGCGACTGTATTCAAGCTAGTGTTGGCTGCCTGTCGCCATGAACATTTTGGACCGTTCGATCTTTTTCTCTATTTAACCATCTTCATTATAATCTAAAATTAAGAATATTTTCAAATTTCGTGACTTTTTTGACCGCTTTGTTTATCCCCCCTATTTACTTATCTACAATTGCCGTCTATCAAGTCTTCACAATATTATAGGCTCAAATCCAAAACTTCCAAATTTCGCAATATTCGCAATATATTACCAACGCCTGCTTTGTAATATAAGCACTAAGCGCTTTCATAAATACTCATAAGGTTATTTGGTTATTTTGCAAATTTTAGCTATTTTTGGACCTTAGAAGCGGGCAAGCATTGCCCAAAGTTTTATGGCAATCGGATGAACGGTATTTTTTTAAATTTCGAGTTTTTATGACCATTTCCGGCCCATTTCTTCAATTTAGACACCTTTGCGGGCAAGCGTACAACCATTCCTCAAAGCTTCATCAAAATCGAAAATTTTGCAAATTTCGCGGTTCTTGGACCATTTTCCGCCCATTTCTTCTACTTGGAAACCTTTCCGAGCAATCGTCGAACCACTATCCAAAGATTTACCGAAACCGCAAATTTAATTATTTTCGCAGTTTTTTGGCAATTTAATTCATTCCCCTTGCAATTTGATTGCAATCGAATGACGGTTATAATTTGCGAATTTCGCGATTTTTGGACCTTAGGAACCTTCGCGGCCAAGCGTATAACCATTGCTCAAAATTTCATCGCAATCGGATGAACGGTATAGTTTTTAATTATCGCGGTTGCAAATTTCGCGGTTTCTTCTACTTGGAAACCTTCCCGGGCAAGCGTCGATCAATTTTCCAAAATTTTAGCGAAAACGTAAATTTTGCAATTTTCGCGGTTTTTGGACCGTTTTCCGAAAATTTTTTCAACTTAGAACCTTCCTGGGCAAGCGTTCAACCATTCCCAAATTTCCATTGAAATCGGATGAACGGTATAATTTGGCAAATTTCGCTGTTTTTGGACCATTTCACAGACATGAGACATAGCCTATGACACTTTCCTGATCGACATGAACTTACTGTGAAAAATTCGTGAAGATCGGTTCAGCGGTTTAGACGCCCATAAGGGACAAACATACAAACATACTTTTATATAGATGTGTATAGATGTATAGATCTAAAATATATTAAAAAATTTCAAACTTTGTATTCCTCTCAGAAAAAGTTTTTGTTTTCAATGGAAGCTGCAAGGGTATACAAGACTTTGGCCGAGCCGAAGTTAACTTTCCCCTATTATAATACTTACATATACCGTTTTAGGATTGCATTTCAGCCAAGCATCTCTATGCTTTGCTTTTAAATGCGCCTTTATGTTTGTTTTGTTGGCAGTGGTTTTTATACACTCAGAAAAAAAGGCTGCCAGCGTTCTAAATGAAACGGGATTGAATTTCACCCGTTTTGTTCTTGAAATTTCAAATATGATTCATTATTAGGTTTACTTATAGTGAGTACGAAACATTCTCAAACCGAAAAACGAGTTCTATTATTATTGAAATGAGAGCAAACGTTCTTAAATCAAGAACATTTTGTACTAACAGTAAGTACAAGTACAAAATATGTTGGATTGAGTACAAAATTAACTTATAATGCTAGCTGCGAAAAGTGTGCAACATAAATGTAAATTATTTTTAAGCGAGTCTGTTCTTGAAATTCCCAATTGATTCTAACTCTTTTGTTATGGAGTGATGGTTAATTTCTGACCTACAATAGTACCACCAAAAAGGCTTATTATTGGTCCTTGGATATTTCCAGACTTCTTTGGTTCATTGCAGAAAACTCGTTTTGGGAGTACTTGGGAATGGACTCAAACCAAGAACATTTTGTACTTGTTTGAATTTCTAATTTTTCATTAGAAATTACTGGAATTTGAGAAAGAACATTTTGTACTTATTTTGAGGATTAATCGGCCTCGACATATGGCCATTACAACCTAATAGTATGATCACCGAACAGTCTTAAATTAAGTATATTGGGATTGAAAAATCGTACTTGATCCAAGAGTTTTGTATTTGGATTAAGTTTGTACTTAATTCAAGTACAATATTATCGGTTTTTTTCTGAGTGTAGTTTTATTACACAATTTGCACTTTGATTTTTGTGCATGTTCCTGTTTTGTTAAATATAGATGGATTTGGTGCATTTTCACTGCTCATTTTGAGCATAAGCTATGAAAATGCGTGAAATCCACCTAGATTTGCAAAAAAAGGAACATGAGAAAACGGCCCTTAAACATTTTTTTGCACTCCAAAGAACCACACGAAACAGTTATCGCTGAAAAAAAATACCCTCAAAATATTCGATAACGATATTCGATGTATCGATATTATTTCCGGCATCCCCACCGCGAACCAGTGATTCGTTGTTGAAACTGGAAACGCAGTTCGATATATTTTTTTTGGGCTAGTTGTGAATCAGAGACCTGCAACAAGCCTCTAATGTTCGATCAAACTCGTGCATTTACTTGTCTTGCTTGGGCTTGCTGCCTTGGTTCGACACACTCGAAATGATCGAAAGCACATTAAGTCAGAACGAGTAAGCTCATGGTATAATTATACTAGGTAGGGACAAGATTTTTTTCTGCGTACTAAGCATTTGTCAAGATCGCGAGAGAGAGTGGGAGAGTGAGAGAGACAGTGAGCGCTCGAGCCAGCGGCGCACATGGACGCACATTTGGGTGCTTGTGTGTGTGTGTGTGTAAAAAACAAGGGTTTTCAGAAGAACAAACATTTAAACAAACAAACCAATTTAAGTGGTAAAAATTTATTGAAACCATTTGAATATTATTAATATTAAAGCTTGAATTGAACATCCCGATGCTTTCATATATAGTTCATGCAAAAGTATGTATACATTTTCTGTTGTAAGGCAACAACACAAAACGTACACAGTTAAGTATGTATTCATTTTTTGCGGCATTCCATAAAACGACAACAACAACAACGATCAGTTCACTAAAAAACCACCCCTAAATAAAAGAAAAAATCAACAAAAAATCCGTCCGCGACAATGCTTACAGTTGAAAGGTACGCAAGACACTGCGTACTTTTGCGTGCTTTTGGTAGGGCGCACACTCGCATGTCCATACCTTTCTCGTTATACCATGAGTAAGCTGTTTGCTTTGCACGAGTAAAAATATGAACAAGTTCGTCTGCACTCTGACTTACTCGCACTCCCATTAAAATTTACTCTTACACTCTCTTACTCGCCTTGTTGACAGAGAGCTTAAGGCAAGCAACATTCTTACACACTCGTGTTCATGAAGCAACAAGTATGAGGTGGTCTCGTCGGCTGCCAAGTCGATCGTTTATGGGTCCGTTAACGTTCAGTGCATGCTTGATTGTTGATGTGGAAGGTTGTGTACGAATTTGATGCACCAAATTTATTACGCAATCGGTAATCAATCGGTAAATCTTCCGTCTTTTTACTCAAAGGAATGCAAAATGTAGGCTATCATGCTATCTCTTTTGCTCTCACAAGTTGTTTCTGGCGTAGAAATGATGTGTGTACAAGCTTTGACCATAACAACACGCGGCAGATCTTTGACTTCGGCAACAAGTAATCTCGGTTACTCGCGTCCGAAGCTAAGAGTATTTCGCGAGTATTTGTACCGAATGAACTTTACTCTTTACGACTCGCGTCCGAAGCTCTGAGTCAAATGGAGTGTATGTACGGAAAACACTCGAGTTTGAAAATGCAATGATTCGCCTATACTCGAACTTTTTTGCGAGTTTTGTTTTGTGTATGCCGTTTGAACAAGTTCAACAAGCCTTGAGCGCTTAGTTTACTTGCATCGCATTTGAAGCACGGGTGAGCGAGTGTATTCGTGATGGCTCGTTGCAGTTCTCTGTTGTGAATCTTAAAATGGTACTCCATCTTGCGGTTTTTTGGCTGAAGAGTAACTTCTCTAAGGGACATGCAATATCCCATTAGTAACAATTATGGTAATAATAAACTTTAAAACCAATTTTTACAGTTGCTAGAAAAAAAGTTACACAAATTACAAAAAAATCTACATCAAATTACGCAAAATTGCAAAAAATAACAATTTTATATTTTGAAAAGGTTTTAAATAGTACTCAACTATGACTATGCGTCGTCAGTCATAGAATTCGCGTCTGTTATTTTGGTTTAGTTTTGTTTTATTTTATTTGAGGGCTCCCTAGATACCATTCAAAAAGTCTTTCTACACCCTGCTGCAGAAACTCTACTAAGCCCTTCCACTTAGTGTCGCTCGCATCATTTAGAATGTCTATAATCTGAGTTGGCCTTAAAACACCTCCTTGCCTTAATAATCCATGACACTGACCGGGAATCCACCTGTGCTTATTTTTTGCCGACGGTACGGTCAAGTTCTCTGTAAATTCTCCATTCACTTCTTAATTTTTGATGCTCGAGTTTTGAATGTCTCTGGGTCTCATTGGGTCTCGTTGTTCCAGTCCTACTCTATGTTATGCAATGCCCAGAAAACATTCTTCTTTAATACCAACTGCGGCAGGATTCGTGGCAACCTATGGCAATCGTTTATAAACAGTGTTTTGTATATATACCAAAGGTGCTGGTCCAGCATTTAGAATCTACTACTGTATCTATCCGTATCTAAAGCAAGTGCATAGTGGGGAAGGTTATAAATACGCTTGATGAAGAAGGCTTCCAGCTTATCCACTTCATCATATTGGCAATAGCCCCAGACTTGAAGATCACAAACAAGAGAGGAGGCAGAAGTCAGCCCTGCCTCACTCCGATATTGGTTTCGAAATACTCTGATAGCTCCGTGCCTATCCAGACTGCCACATACGTGTTTGCATAAATATTCTCCAGCACATTTAGGAATTCGGTCGAGACCCATCGAATATAATTTATAAATCAAAAGCTTCCTTTGGATTTTATCAAAGGCAGCACGAAAATCGACGAAGAAGGCATATACTTTCTTCCTCTCCTCTTATTTGAGATATACTATGAATATTAAGTTAAATATGGGCATTTCCACAGCAGGCACGCGACAGTCGTACGAATTTATTAACCTTCATCATAAAAAAAACAAAGAAAAATTTTAAAATAAATTTGTCCATATTGGTTTTTGAATAGCATATTAGTAGCACTATTTTTAAAGTATAAGCTGCGAGTTGTAGAAAGAGAAGGTCCCACGATACTGGCAAACAAAAAGGATTACGTTATGTGACAGAATATGGAAGTGCGTTTTTTTGACTTTCATAAAAATTCAAAAATCTGCGAAACCCGTTCGAGTTTCTTAGCACAACTAATTTTAGTATGATCTGCAATCATGTTTCTATATATTTAGAGCTGATTCGTTGAAAAATAAATGTTGGTGTTTTTTATATTTGTCTCATAATGATAAGTTACGTGACATACGTTATGTGACAAATTTTTCTCTATGATTACTTTTGTGGTTTCTTTGATAATGCAAAGAAAAAACTTACTGTTAATTGCACTCACATAGTTTGTTATGGTTTCTTAAGCAATCTTATTTTACACTTTGTAGCCTTAAAATGACTTTAGAGGGCAAAATTTAATGAATTCTATAGAAACTTTTGTAGGAATGGAAAAATGGTGATTGCTCGAATTTGCATTTGAAAATCTCGAAATGGAATATGAGTGCATTTAAGATAGGCGTAAACTATTTAAATTTAAAATTTTCCCGATATAAATATGATCGAAAAAAATTTTTTTAAGTACTTTTAATTTTTTGGTCTCGGTGGACCTTTCTGTGGAAATGCACATATGTTGTCCACAGTCGAATAATTTTCTCGAAATCCGGCCTGATATTCATTTAATTCGTCGTTCGCTTTGCAATTTATAAAGAAAATCCCTCGGTAATTTTGCGGCTAGTCTGGGTCACCTTTTTTGAAAATTGGAAATATGACACTTGATGTACAAGTTGCTTCAATTCTTCCTGTGTTCAGCATGTCATTATAGACTACCGCCAGTAAGTCTATGAAGGCCATCGGGTCATTTATGTAGAATTCATATGGTATTCTATCCTCTCCTGGTGCTTTGAGTATTTTCTTATTTCCAGTATTTTCAATATTTGGGTCCTGCACTCATAAAAAAGTCCTAAATTAGCACTTAAAATTAGAAATTCGCCTATGAAATCCGTCCTAAGGCGACTCACCCCAAAATTTAGAAAAATAGTTTTTAACTATTATGGAAAGCTTTTCTTAACCAAAGGGCAACATTGAATATAAGAGAACCATTTTTAGAATTAGAATTTTTTTTTTTTGAATCATAGAAAACTGTTTTCTTAAAGTCAGAAAAACAATTCTTAAAAGCTGAAATTTTTTTCGAATATTTATAATGAAAAATATTTCTCAATAATAGAGAAATTATTTTCTTAAAATAAGAAAAATTTCTAATTTAGAGACAAATTTTTCGTAATAAGAGAAAAGGTGAACCGGTCCAGGTCCAAGTCTACCACCGGTCCAGGTCGAAGTCCACCACCGGTCCAGGTCCACCACCGGTCCAGGTTCAAGTTCACCACCGGTCCAAGTCCAAGTCCACCACCGCACAGTGTAAGATTTTGCCAACTAGGGGGACTTTAGAAAGTTGACTATTTTTGAAGTTGATGAACTTTAAACGCACTTTTAGAAATGTTCACTGTTACAAAAACAGAAAAACAAACCAAAAATTTTTGAAGATAACGGTTTTAAAACGAGATTGCAAGCAAATGATGGGAAACGAGCACAGTTGCAGTTAGTCTTCAATGTCGCGTGATAGGGGAGCAGCCAAAAGATCCACGTTGCATTGGAAACAAAATAGAACCAAAAATTTTAAATTTTTTGAAAAAAGTGCCAAATTGGTATTCATATTTTGGTGGAAAAAAACTTACTAATATCGCAACAGACACCGGGCGTCAGATCAAAAAAGCACAAAGGGAAGGGCGAGTGGTAAACACAAGGGGGAAAGAAAGTTGATTTTAAAACAATTTGACAAATCTAGGGGATAAGCCGTAAAGTTGGCTGGTCAGAAGAACGTGGGTTGCCTAAGTAGGGGGGCAGATTTTGAGTGTGTCCTAAAACGGAGCGGTTGGTCAGGTGATGACAACGTGAGTGTGGAGATAGTTAGGTAGGCTGGGGGGTGTGGCCGGACGGAACGGGGAATATTCCGCCCCTAGAGAGCCCAGGGGGGAAACAAACAGACAGGGCACCAGCACAAAGAAGCTGTGACGCGTGGATTAGCCGCAAAAAAAAGTTTGAAGTTTGAAGTTACCATACAAAAAAATCTTAAAAAAACACAAAGTTTTTTTGTTTTTTATATTTCTTCAATATAAACCTTGTTTTCAGCTCTTCAGCTATAATTTGAAGTTACAGCTAAAAGCAGAGCATATAACCAAAATCGGACATTTTCAAAAAAAAAAAAAATTGTTCCAAATGTTAAAAAAAATTTTTAAGTGTTAAAAATATAACAAAAATACGAAAATAGTTAAAAGTCTCCAAAAATTTTTTTATATTTTTTTGCGGTTTGTATCTTTAAAAAGCGTTTTTTCATATTTTTACGCCCCGAAGTGCCACGCCCATTTTTTTATGTCCAACATAATCTTGGGCTTACTGAATATTCACTTCAAATTTCAAGCCGATATCTCAAAAAATACGACTCCTACTGATTTAAGTCCCCCTAGATTGTCAAAATCTTACACTGTGCACCGGTTCAGGTCCAAGTCCACACCACCGGTCCAGTCCGCTTCGCTGAAACAACACCCCAGCTGCTTCGATTAATTTTTATTAAATTTTTATTAAATAAATAAACATTTTCAGGGACTGACTGGGACTAGAACCCAAGACCCTTGTCGCCTTTAAGTAGCACGTCTGAATAGGCTACTTATATTTTTGCTGCGGAGCAAAAATTCCTGAAATCTAACACCTTTTTTTCTAAATGCAATGACTACTATCGCCATATTTTTAAGAAAATTAGTTCCAGAAAATTTTACATGTTTTAAAGAAAATTCTGTATTCTCTTTAAGGGCTTATTCTCTAAAATTAAAGGTTAATTTTGCCCTATTTTTAAGAAAAAGACATTAGAAAAATGCGCCCTAAGTATCCAGCAAATCATCTGTTGTCAGTAGATTTTGGAAATAGTTTTAAAAATCGGACGCTGAGATGTTGGTTCCTGTCTGAAAATGGCTATTTTACAACTCTCGTGCTACCTTCCACCATCCTTTGATGTCCTTTACCTTTCCAGCTTCTCTCCCAGCTACTGACAGTATTTAGTTCTTTTCTCCAAGCAAAGGAGTCTGCATTTTTTGTTAATTTTTAACATAGGCCTTTCTTATATTTTCGTCTCCAGATGTGACTGACTTATTTAGCAGCTTCAAAACTTTCTTACCCTCCAAGAAGTAGTCCAAATAAAACCATTTCTGTTTGCTTCTGAAACTAATTTTTTTTGTCGTAGGGACAGCAGATTTTATGACCTCTTGTAGTTTTTCTAAGCTCAGACAGTTAGCTTCCAACTGCACCGCTGTCAATGATGTCGTGACTCTGCATTGAAAAAGTTCAGCCAAAGACGGTCTCCAGATGTATTTTGGGAGCAGGTTCAGTTTTTTTGTTCTATCTGTACCTTGGAAAGATATTTTTAACCTGAGTGGTAGGTGATCCGACCAACTCTGCCTCTCCACACTAAAATCGGCTATATTTGGCAGGGCATACTGCGATGCTGCCACGATATCATTTGTCGATCTCCCCATCACTAAATTCCATGAAATATTTCCCATTGCTGTCCTCCACTTTATCTCTTGCTTTTTTACCTTACGAGTTTCCAAGGAAAGGCATATCCAGACTTTCCGGCATTTCTTGAACAAGCTCACTTATCCTAACATTTAGGTCTCCGATAATAATGAGGTTTTCTGGTTGATGATCCATTTACCCCTAGGAGCATACCTCCTATTCCTCTGCCAAAATTTGCGAATCTGACAGCAGGCGTCAGAGCACTGCAAACAAGTGAAAAACCGGGTCGCAAGCACTCGGGTGGGCCTGGCGCGTTCACTCGGCTCTATGTAAATAAATTTGAAATCAACCGACTAATTTTACATAAAACAAATTTTTGAAAATAGGCAACACTTCGTCTGACTAATTCAAAAAATTAAAAAAAAAAAGAAAGAAAGTCGGTCAAGCCCGACTATAACATACTCTGTACCTGTGAAGTGCTGAACATCACCGTTGCGACCGGTGCTGCCCATAATTGTTTGTTAAACTGTAGGTCCCTTTCTCATGTGCGAAAATTAGAAGCCCACAAGCCAAGAGATTGATAGAGGCTAGGCTTTGGCCCTTTGGGGCTGTGACAAGCCATTTTTACAATTTCTTCGAATGAATATAAAGACTGAAGGCACCCTGAATGATTTTATTGGACTACCGAATAAATACTAAAATTAGCGCTGATTTGAAAAGTTGGTACTAAAAACATGGCTTCACTAAATTGCCCTTCGGTCTAATCTAATACAGGCAATGCTTTTTAGGCATAAATTGAAGTACAAAATCGCATGAATCTCTACTGAAATCAGAAATCAGAATGTAGAATTATCTCTTCGATATTCACTTCTGAGACTTTTTACTCAGGGGACGTTCTATAACAAAGGTTTCAAACCAATTTAATTGGCGTTATTTCGCACTTCGTCTTAAAAATTTAAAAACTGATAGAAATAGCTAAGCATAATTTTAAAGTTGCTAGATTTATAGCTAACAGCATTTCAAAAAATTGATAAGCATTTCCACTTTTCAAAAGGCTAGATCTAGCATTAAAGTTAAGTTAAGTTTGTGCAAAAGTATGTAACAGCGGAAGTAAGCATCTCCGACCCTATAAAGTGTATATATTTCTGACATCAACAACAACCGAGCATCAACATCCGAGCCGATTTAGCCATGTCCGTCCGTCTGTCCGTATGAACAAACAGATCTCAGAGATGGTAAGAGATAGTGGTTTGACATGTATGGGACATATGTTTTTAATACTTGCAGGCAGATCGAGTTTATTTTAAATTTTTGCCACGTCCCCTCCCACCCCCGGAAGTTGGAAAAACGATATATCTTCCACAGTTTTATAGAAAGAAGGTTTGCTACTTCTGGACATATTTAGTAATCAGGATTATTTATCGATCCGCAAAGGAAAGGTAATGATCGGATGAACGATAGTCGAGTTATAAGGAAAACAAACAGCTATGGGCAGCACCGGTCGCAACGGTGATGGGCAGCACTTCACAGGTACAGAGTATGTTATAGTCGGGCTTGACCGACTTTCTTTCTTGTTATGAATATATTTTTCATATCATTGTATTTACAAATGTTTTTTGAGGTTGCAACATTATTTCAATCATTATTTTAAAATTTAAATTGACATATTTCTCAATGTTCACTGTACAACTCCGGGTACAAATATATATTGTATACATGACTTATTGGATACTTTTATTCTTTTTCTGCAGGGCTCATATGGACTTGTAAAGTTGGCCTATTCTGAAGAGGATTCGACACATTATGCTATGAAAATCCTCTCGAAGAAGCGACTTCTGCGACAAGCTGGGCTTATGCGTCGCGGTCCCAAAAAAACCACTTCACCGCTGGACCGAGTTTATAGGGAAATTGCAGTTTTAAAGAAACTTGATCACCCTAATGTTGTAAAACTGGTGGAGGTACTAGATGATCCAATTGAGGACTCCCTCTATATGGTTTTCGAATTAGTTAAGCAAGGAGAAGTGCTGAGTGTACCCACTGATAAGCCATTACCCGAAGAACGAGCATGGAACGTGTTTAGAGACAGTTTACTTGGACTAGAATACCGTTAGTATGGATTACATTATGCAAATCAAAATGCACCATTGCTAGACTAATTTATTAAAAACCTTTTTATACCCTTGCAGAGGGTATTATAAAAATGTCCGGACGTTTGTAACGCATCTCCGACCTCATAAAGTATATTTATTCTTGATCAGCACGACGAGCCGAGTTGATTTAGCAATGTCCGACCGTCTGTTTCTATGCTATCTCCTCCTTCAATTTTTAAAGCTATCTTAATCAAACTTTCCCATGATTCCACTAAGTTTGGTCGAAGTCGGATATCTATATAGTATAGCTGTCATAGAAAAGTAGTCTAAAAAGAAGACTTAGAAAAACTTTTTGGTTTTCAATGGAAATGTCCTTAAAAATGGTCATTATTTATTTGGTATGCTTTCACTTAATTCTTCAAAGTTTGGTCAAAATCGGATGACTATAGCATATATCTGCCATAGGAACGATCGGTTCTTGTGGAAAAAACTTTTTTGTTTTCAAGGAATCGTCCTTAGCATTGGCATATATTTATTTTATACTTCTACACACTTCTACAAAGTTTTGTCAAAATCAGATGACTATAGCATACAGCTGCAGGACGATGGATCGGTCGAAAAAGAATTTCTAGTGAGAAAAACATTTTTGTTATAAATGGAATCGACCAAATTTGGTACATATTAGTTTGTTATGCTTTTCTATGACTCCACTAAGTTTGGTTAAAATCGGACACCTTTATAGTACAGCTCCCATAAAGAAAGTAATGTCCGATAAGTAGTCTTGGTTAGAAAAACGTGCTGCAAGGGAATAAAAACTTCAGCCGAGCCGAAGTTAACTTTCCTCTTGTAGGCATCGCCTAACTCTAGCGATATCGCATTATTATCGTATTCTTCTCTCCCTACGGGAAGAAATGCGACTCTATGCGATAACTTCTGGGCGATAAAAAAGCATACTTCTGGAAGATAGGAAAAAATCTCTTCTGAGCGATACAAAAGCGATAAGACAGAATACGATTCTACCTAACGTTACGAGAAAGATTCTGAAAAGCTGCGAATTATATAAATTTTTAAAATTTTATAATTACACTGTCAAGAATTGGAGCTCGGGACCATCGGACTTAACACGATTGGAATGCCGTCTCTACCAGATGCACTATCGCACACGATTGTTGCTAACGGCTAAAATACTATTTATATACAATTTCCTAAAAGTATTCACAAATTTATTTCTGGCATATCGTATAGATTACACCACCTGTAATTGTCAAGTTTTTATTCGTTCGCACTCAATATAAAACGGGTAGCCGAAACTCAAGTCTGCTCATTAATGTATCGCCAATTTCCCGACTGGATGATAAAAATGCGATACCTAATGTAATTTGTTTGTGTAAATCGCCAAACTATCCCCTAATTCTCTTCTCAAACTATCGCCAAACTCCCCTTTTGACGAGAGAGATAAGTAACACGATAATATGTTTGCAGGGATAGTATTGATATATTTACATTAATGTTAATGCTCTGTTAATTAACATATAGAAAGGCTAATTAACATAAATTCCACTGAGTAACGGGTATATCGAGGTCGGTCGGTTTAGTGTCGTACAGTGCATTAGTTAATCGATACGCTAAAGAAATGCTACGCTAAAGAATTAACGCCGATTCCGAACGGCAAAGTTTGAGAATTTTTTCATGGCTAGTTACTTCAAAAGTGAAGGTTACCGGGTGTACATGTTTTTAAGGAAAGAACTTTTTCATTAGATGTCCAGCGGCGGGACGGATCGCACTACCTCTTGCAAAACAGGCACACATACTACACGCTGCACCAAAATTTTTACTGAGCATTCACTTTCCTTGGTACAGAGTATATTAAGGTCGGGCTTGACCGTCTTTCTTATTTGTTCCTAAAGGATATTTAAGAGAATTTCAAATTGTCTTCAAAAGTATATTATGCAAGGTAAAAACAGAAATGTTTTAGCTTAGATAAATCGGTGTAATTATTTCATTATTTTCATACCAGTTTCTTGTAGAGTAATTGTGGTATACTTAGCGAGGATGTAAACCCATCCTGATGTTCCTTATCCTACCGAACCTTAAGTTTTGGTGTTAGATCAATTTCCCTATGTTTTTGGTGTTTTAAAGCGCTTCGGTCAAAATAAAGACATGCTCGGATTGATTTTGGTTGAGTGTTGGGAGTCAGTAGTCGAACGGACCATGTTTATTATTTCTATTCTTCATAACGGCCTCTACCACCTACAAAAAGTGTATATCTTATGTTTTAAATAGCTTGCTAAGTTTTACGCTTCCTTCCCAACAAAAATATGTTAAAATTTTCATCTAATATTGAGGTTAAAGTGTATGAACTATCTAGAAATCTATTAACCACAAATTGAACCAAAGCCTTAGGTTTGGTAAGTAAGGGAACCAACCCACGGCCTAAACCTTATACGAGGTGTGTTCAAAAAGTATCGCGAATTTTGTGTTTTTTCAATAATTATTTATTTATTCATGAATATCTATTTTGTCCCCTTCAAAGTAATCCCCATGAGATATTATACACTTGTGCCAACGGTTTTTCCAATCTTCGAAGCACTTAAAAAAATCATTTTTTTTTATCTTGTTCAGCTCCTCCTTCGATGACGTCTTTATCTCGTCAAGCGAAGCGTAACGTCGTCCTTTCATGGGCCTCTTCAGTTTAGGGAACAAGAAAAAGTCACAGGGGGCCAGATCTGGGGAATACGGTGGCTGCGGCATCATTAGTGTGTTGTTTTTGGCCAAAAAGTCGCGCACAAGCAACGATGTGTGAGCAGGGGCGTTATCGTGGTGCAAAAGCCAATTTTTGTTCTTCCACAAATCCGGGCGTTTCTGGCGGATTGCTTCGCGCAAATTGCGCATAACTTGCAGGTAATATTCCTTATTGACCGTTCTTCCCTGTGGCAAGAACTCATGATGCACCACGCCCCTGCAATCGAAGAAAACTGTCAGCAAAACTTTCACATTCGACCGAACTTGGCGCGCTTTTTTCGGTCTTGGTTCGTGCGGCAGCTTCCATTGAGATGATTGAGCTTTGGTTTCCACGTCATAACCATAAACCCACGATTCGTCACCAGTTATGACCCTCTGGAGCAAATTTGGGTCGTCGCGGACAGAGTTGAACATCTCATTAGCAATGTTCATGCGATGCTGTTTTTGGTCGCAATTGAGCAATTTTGGTACGAATTTCGCGGCGACCCGTCTCATGCCCAAATCATTGATAAAAATCGAATGACACGAGCCAATCGATATGTTTAGGTCCTCAGCAACTTCTCTAATGGTGATTCGACGATTGGCCAATACCATTTTCTCCACTTCATTAATTTTTTCGTCTGTTGCTCTTCGTCGTTCACATCTTCTCGGCCTTCTGAGAACATTTTGTACCACCGATAAACGTTGCTTCGGTCCAAGGTAGCTTATCAGTATGCCACAGTCAACATTCGGAATGCATCCGCGCACTTAATTTCGTTTTTCACACAAAATTTGATACAGGTTCTTTGATCCATTTTTTTGAATAGGTAAAAATCGAAGACGATCCAAAACACGTGCAAGCAAAGCAGTAGTCAACAATTAAGTGAACATTCAAAATGGCCGAGCTTGTCGGCATAAGTGAGAGACATGAGTACCAACATAACGCCATAAAAAAATCGAAATTCGAAACTGCCCATTATCGCCCAATTTGTTTCGTTTAAAATGTTAAGGTGCTCTTCCACTTGCAGGTTTTTTTCTCCCGAAGTGTAGCAGTCTATAATCCCGCATAATTGGACATCTGGTTACAAAATGTTGGGTATCCTCTCTTTCTGTGGCATAGCGGACCTTGCTCGTTTTCGTTTTCAAGGTGAGGGCGATAGTTCAAACGCAGCATTTCTACCCTCGCTTTAAAGATAAGCGATATTTTTCATACCACAATGCCATCCTGGAAGTAATTGTTTTATATTAGGTCGTATGTCAGCCTACTGTATGCGGACCTTATGAGACTTTGGCGTGCTGCACTTAAATAAGTTAATCTATCATGCATCTTATGTGAACGTCTAAAGCCGAGAATAAGTGAACTGATTGAACCTTATCAGTGTGGCTTTAGACCTGGCAAATCCACCACGGACCAGATATTCACATTGCGACAAATCCTGGAGAAGACCCGAGAGAGAAATATCGACACCCAACACCTTTTTGTTGACTACAAAGCCGCCTTTGACACGCCGATAAGGTCAAAGTTCTTTGAAGCCCTGTCTACCTTTGGTATTCTACCTTTGGTATTCCGCTCCGAGCCTTGCGATACCAAAAGAGGTTTCAGGCAGGGTGATACCTTATCGTGCTACTTCTTTAATCTGCTGATGGAGTACATACTGCGCCAGTGCCCAAATGCTAACAGAACGGGCACCATCTTTACCAGAGATAACATGCTACTTGCATATGCCGATGATATTGATATCATCGGCAAAAGCGAATCTGTGGTAAAACAGGCGTTTTTAGAGGCGTAAGACGAAGTACCTACAATCAACGCGCAATGAGTCTACGCTTGGACAATCTGTTGCAATGGGAGACTACAAATTCAAGGTTGTTAAGAAATTTGTCTACCTCGGAACGACGATAACCAGCGACAACAACACCAGTCTGGAAATCCGAAGAAGAATTACTCTTGCAAACCGATGTTATTACGGGCTCAATAAGGAATTTAAGAGCAGAGCCCTCTCTCGGAAAACGAAAATTGCGCTATACAAGTCGCTTAACATCCCAGTCCTGCTATACGGCGCAGAAGCATGGACAATGACAAAAGAGGATGAGGCGGCAATTGGCGTGTTCGAGAGAAAAGTTCTTCGGAGAATTTATGGACCTCTAAACGTTGGCGGCGAATTTCGCATCCGAATGAATCGCGAACTGTATGAGCTCTATGGGGACACTGAGCTAGTCAAGCGCATAAAACAACAGCGGCTGCGCTGGATAGGACATGTTACCCGTAT
This sequence comes from Lordiphosa collinella, assembly GCA_018904265.1. Taxonomy (NCBI): domain Eukaryota; kingdom Metazoa; phylum Arthropoda; class Insecta; order Diptera; family Drosophilidae; genus Lordiphosa; species Lordiphosa collinella. Next base: position 273,677 of record JAEIFV010000172.1, on the reverse strand, counting down.
GGATGATAACGCTCCAGCAAAGCGTGTGTACAATCGGCATGCGATACAGTTGGGAGTCATTCCCCCGACCAAAGCGGAGATGGCGCGACCAGGTGCAGGGAGACATTGCGAACCTGGGAGTGTCCTTCTGGTGGAATGTCGCTCGGGACAGAGGCGAGTGGCGGGCATTAGTGGCAGCGGCCGAGACGGTAAAACGGTTGTGATGGCCAAAGAAGAAGAAGAAGACTTAAATAAGTTTGCCTGGTGAGCAAATTTTCCTAGCAAATTTTCATGCTCGAGGTCTGCAGCGCTCCTAAAACTTAATAAAAAAACAGTCCACAAAAATAAATAATTTCGTTCCGTAAAAACAAAGTTAAGTATTCAAATGGACCAGTCAAGAAAACAAGCTAAAGACGGCAACTGGAGAGATGACACGGCCTATCGCATTACTGCCAAATTCAGAATCCATGTTTCAGGGCGAGCCGGGATGTTGATGAACGAAAAGCAGGCTCTGAAACACTAGGACGGATTTGTCAATTGAATTTTGCCTGGCACTGCCGACCAGTACCAAAATGAATCAGTACCAAACCAACAGCAAACAAGGTCGGACAACGTTCCTAAAATTTAATAAAAAAATGAACGCTTCGACTTCAGAGACTAAGAAATAGAGCCTCATAATTGTAGTCCCGGTTCCCATTAACAATGGTAAAAGGGGGACTATGAAGTTGTGCAAAAGTATTTAACAGGTAGAAGGAAGCATTTGCGAACCTACATATAAAGTATATGTATTCTAGATCAGCATCAACAGCCGAGTCTATATAGCCCTTTCCGGTGAATACCAGATCCAAAACGAGTTTGTTTTAGATTTGGAAAATTCCTCTCCCTCCCCACTTTAAGCGCAAAAAACTGTCAGAGCCACAATTTTTAGGTTATACCCTTGATACTTTGCATATATCAAGTAAGGCCCAAAATCTATCTATTCTGAAAGTACAATAAGAAAACACCGAAGTTATATGCATTGTCAGTTACCGCCTGCGTGCGTGCGTGTGTGTGTATGTTAGTGGGAATGTGTGTATGTGTGAGTGTGTGTGAATGTGTATGAAAACACAAGAAGTCAAGGGAACAGGGTATTTTGTAGTCGGGGCACTAAACTATAGCTCCCTAACATGGTGCCTTTAGGTAGGTAAATACCATTCGCAGATCAAGTTTGTTTCAGATTTGGATTTGGAGAACAGGGTATTTTGGAGTCGGGCACTCGACTGCAGCCCCTTTACTTGTTACTCTTCGAATAACGGGTATAAAAATATATCATAGCTCTTTATAAATGAGAAAAAGTTGTTTTGAATTTGTTTGTTGGCTAGTCCTGCTATATGGTATGAGAGGGTGGAAATGTTTACGTCGCATGAGGTTATCTGTCTAATAGCATATTTCCACTAGAGCAAATATGTACATATTTTCACATTTTATTACATATCAAAAAATATGTAACATTTTTTCCATAGGAAAAAATGTACATATTTAATATATGTGTCCAATCGACTGAACGTCCCCTATATGATAGGTACATTAAAAGGCTGAGCAAATTTAACCGATGTACTTCAAAGGATTTTTGACCAGGCAGCATTTAAAAAAATTTAGACAATGCTAAAAGAATTTTAAATAAAAATTAATAATAAAAAAAGTATGCCACCACGGGGACTTGAACCCACAACCTCGGCGTATGTAAAAATAGTCTTCCCACTAGGCTACAATGATTCTCCATTTTAAAATAAATAATACTAAATTCCAAATAAAATTTTGGCATTTCAAAAGCTTCTTTGTTGAATAAGTAAAATTAAAATGTACATATCATATGGAAACGCTCAGAAAAATATATGTACATTTTAAAATATGTGATTATAGTGGAAATAGGCAATTAGACTATGATCAATTATTTTGTTATGCTTATGATTGTTATTTTTGAATTTTATCTGTCGGTTCTGTTGCTGTATTAGTTTTTATACTCTGTACCAAAGGTACACAGAGTATATTAAGTTTGTGCAAATGTATGTAACAGGCAGAAGGAAGCATCTCCGACCCTATAAAGTATATATATTCTTTATCAGCATCAACAGCCGAGTTGAGCTAGCCATGTCCGTCGGTATGAACCAACAGATCACAGAGATGGTATGGGACAAATGGTTTTTATACTTACTTCTTATTTGCCCCCGATTCAACTTGAAAACCCTGTGATTTTAGCTCCTGTACTTTATTTTCTAGGTCGTTTATGCAGTCGCAGTTGATCTTAATGTGTAAGTGAAAACTGCTTTTAATCAGCCCTTCTACAATTTTGAAGAACATACTAAAGAGACAAATTGGCCTATGATTTTAGGCTAATGAGGTGTCTGTGTTTTTCTTGGGGTTTGGCACTACACGAATCTCTCTTTAACTTTTCGAGATAATACCCGCATGCCAAGTCCGATCTAGTAAATTAAAAAATTCAATCCTTTTGGCTGCAGGCAACTGTTGGATCATTTTGTAAGAGATGACGTCTAAAACTCTGGCCGAATTGGCCAGTGTTAATAAACGCAAAAAAATCTTCTAATTTGGTTCCACAATGTCGGACCAGAGGACATTTCTTCAACAAAATATTGAAAGCTAGCCTCGCATCAAATAATTTTTTAGAGAAAAAGAACTCAAAGAATATATTGCAATTGTTATAGGAAAGTGGTTGCTATTGGAGATTTTTGACCTAAAAAAGCCGTTTAAGTTAGAAAAAGCACAGAAAAGTGCATTGGATTGAGTGAGAACGTTGGCGATCCATCATTCAGGCACACAAACCAGAATCTAAAGCGGCTTTGTTCTATGACACGACCCTTATTGTCCATACTCAAACTGTCCCAGCCGATAGACTTAGCATTCAAGTCTCCTCCGATGATGGAAGGGAGGTTTAGCGATGCCGTTAAGGTGAAAATCTTCTTAATCCCCGACTTGAAATCTGCCATAGCAGTGGATGGAGGTGCGTATAGGCTGAAGATATTGATATTCTTCTTGAGATTTAGTGTTCGAATCCTATGCTTTCTATATTGTCTATCCATTTAAGTATTTTAATTTTTATGTTATTTTTTATGTAGATGCCAACACCCCTGTAGCCATCCTCCCTGGGTTTGCAATAGAATTTGTAATCAGGAATGATGCAATCAGCATTGTCTTTTACCCAAATCTCGGACAGAATGACTACATCGATCTGATTTTTTATCAAAAACATATTAATGAGTTGCTTATTATTGTTGTGGGTTAGGCTTTGAATGTTAAATAGAGAATTTTCATAATGGAATTTGATTTAGAAGTTTTATGGAAGTATTTATATTTGATAAATCGATTTCAGCGTATTAATAAAATCTCTGATTCCGAAGAGGAATGATTTTGCGATGGAGTATAATTAAATAATATGATTTTGTTCGGACAAAAAAATTGAAAGCTTTGCGCTAAGAGCGTTTAGCTTCTCTTGAGCCAAGGAACTTGGTGTGCGTGGTTCCCATTTCCTTCCCCTTTAAAACAGACTTACTTGGAAGCGAATAACGAATGGATTTCAAAGAATTCCTCCATTCCTTCATGGTAGAAGCTATTTTGGTGACCTCTGCTGCACGCTGAGCAGCCTTTTTGGTCGTTTTTGAATATGACGCTATGGCGTGCACCTCCCTAGCTACTGCCGAATGACTATTAGCAGCGTTGTTCGACTCAGCGCTCCTCCAGCATGGAATGGGAAATGCCGCATTATCATTTAGGTTCGGTGGCACCTCCTGCTTGGTGAGCATTTCTAACGCCATGCATTTTTGTATGGCGTATGCCTTCTTCCTGGTTATACAACCAGGAAATGTTGCGACGTGCTCTCCAATACAGTTGGCGCACTTGGTTAGTGAGCACTGTACTTCTTTGCCATGCCCCACATTTGCAACATCTGTCTGCACCCCTGCATTGCAGCGCCATATGTCCAAAACGGAGACACCTAAAACACTTGGAAAAGAAAATATACGGCCGAACCTCCACCCTGCAGTACAGAAACTTCACCTCCGTTGGAATAATTTGCCTTTTCAAGAGCAGCTTTACTCTACTTCTCTCTTCAGAATTCTTTTAGCCTCTATTATTGGGATACTCGAAAAAATTTTCTGTAAAATCTCCTCGCTGAGGAATATTGAAAACAATGCCCGACTTATAGACGAAATGCCTGAGAATCTTAAGGTTAAGTCCGTGCTCGGTCAAAGCTTTAGAGCTGGCTGAATTATTTGAACTAATAGCTGAATTGCACGAGACTTTGCACCTGCCATAGCCCACTCTTTGGACTTCCTCTAAGCCGACAGTTTCCGTCCTGTGTAGAAGTGCAGCCAGCTAAATAAGATTGATAGCCACTCTCTTTTCAGACCTGCATTGGTCAATGTAGACTATGAACGGACCCTTGTGATTCTCATAGTACTCATAGTACTCTCAGAGTACCCATTTTCAATAGGAACATTATTATTTGCACTCACTGATTTTCTTGGTTCCATCGTTTATTACCATTTCCATTTTTCCAGCACATTTTTCTCGTTCTCCCAATCCCGTTTCTCCGTTGTTCTTTTTACCGTTTTTTTCCGCTACGCTTTTACCGTTGTCCGTTCCCTCCTTTATTGTTGGCAGACCAGCCAACTTTTTTTGCGCATCAGGTTTACCGTTGTTGGCCTTGCTTTTCCTTCGATCTGGTCGTTTTGGTCCGGTGACTCCTCTGCTGGCTGATCACGAAGCTTTGCTGGTGCTAGTCATAGCTTGCTCCACGACAATTGCCAATCTCACCGCTAAAAAAACAGAGACAAGAGAGGAAAAAATAACCACAAAAGAAAGGTAAACTGAAAAATTGCTCCGCCAGAACGTCTGTGCTCTACGTCTTCAGAAACGCGAATAAGCTCAGCGCGTCACCCTGATCAAGTACAAGGTGGGCCAAAAAAAGTCACCCGGGCCAAAAGAAGGCACCCTATTGGATGATGCTCTTATTTTTACAAATAGCCGCCAAAGTCAGATCTGTTTTGACATTTGTGGACTAGACAGATGTAGAATATATATAATATTTACCTCTTTATATTTTGGCGGCTATTTGTAAAAATAAGAGCATCTTCCAATAGGGACTTCTTTTGGGCCACCTTGTATATATAGTTTATGTTGTCGGAAATAAATATTTCTATGCGTTCCAAACTTCTGGGCAATAATAATAATTCTCTTTGCAAGGGTATAAAAATAAAGGTCACGATGGTCCTAAAAACCATTAATTTATTTCCATTTTATTTACATTTAAATTTGCCCCCTCGGAACTTTCCTGCAAGAAAGGGTTAACCTATTACTTTTGAACCGTGATTGCCTTTAGTACCGCTTCTTGCTACTCACATAACGCTATTATAGCAACTGTTGCAACATTGGAGGACAACAAAACTCTTTGCTGTTTTACTTTAAATTTCGCACCAAGTTTAATTTGTAAATAAAACAATTAAAGATGAGCCTCTATGAAACTAGAGATGGGCGTCTTATTTCGTACTTGCTATCGACGAATGACGGGCAGGTTCTCTCTACTTAAACCATTTTGAGGAATCCTCAAAAAGAGGTAGGTCTTCTAGGGGTACTTTTGCCAGACTGTCCAGGTCTTCGAAGAATGGTGCAGAGTGCGTTTCCTAAGAAGTGCAGGGCAGTCGAAAAGAAGGTGTTGGATGCTTTCTATTTCCTCCGCATTTCCACAATTACGACGGAAGTCATGGTGAGGCACGCGCATCCTGATGGCCATATGAACAATGGTGCAGTGCCCCGTTATGACTCCTATCATAGTTCTAATCCTGTTCTTGCTAAAGTGTAGGAGTTGGGAAGTTCTTTTGGGTGAGTATCTTGGCCAGAGTGATCGGTAAATGTTACAACCTGGTGAGAGGTCCCTTTGTCGTTCTGCCCTAGTTCTGGCTTTCCACTGTACTTGCGTCATGATATCCTGCACGGGTCTTTAAATGTCCGTTACCGCTTGTGTCGATGGCAGCGCTGAATCGTTCCTTGCGCACTTGTTCGCTCCCTCGTTGCCCGGTATGCCTGCGTGACCAGGTACCCAGACGAGTGCTGTTGGATTTGGCTCATTGCTGTAGCCGTGCTGCGGACTAGGTTGCTCTTTGTGGCGCTTGTTGACAGAGCCTTAATGGCTGCCTGGCTGTCGACTAAGATTGAAATGTTCATTGGAGTTTCCTCCAAGGTGTTTATCAATTTGGCCGCCTGTCAGACGGCATAAATCTCTGCTTGGAAAAAGGTTAACTAGTTCGATAGACGGTATGAGAGCTGTGTCGCAAGTTCTTCGGAGAAGCTGCCTGCTCCTGTGCCTTCTTCCGTTTTTGAACCGTCTGTATAGATGGAAATCTCGTTCTCCCCTACGGTAGTGTCTTGCTTTCATTCCTCTCTCTCCGGGAACCAAGTTCCAAAGTTGTCATTCCATTTCTGAAGTGGTATGCAGTAATCGCTTCCCTTTGCCTCTGCATTTATTCCTACCTCCTGTAGGATACTGCTGTGGCCCGAAGTAGATGCTTTAAGAAGTTTCAGTTCTCGGAGTCTTACTGCGCTTCTCGCTGCTTACTTCAGGAAAGTGTCTACTGGTTCAGAATTACATTCAGGGCCGCCTGGGGGTAGAACGCAGGGATCCTGTAATACCCAGGCAAGCTGCTCTTTGTACCTTGTGGAGGATCTTTAGGTGGGATTTGGTGTTGGCCACCTTCCACCATACCAGCGCTCTATAGGTAAGGATAGGTCTGACGACCGCTGTGTATAACCAATGAGTGATATACGGTTGCAGTCCCCACTTCCAACCAAAAGTCTGTTTGCAGGCGTAGTAAGCACCTAGTGCCTTCTTCATTCTTTCCTCGGAGATTCTCTTCCAGGAGAGTTTCGAGTCTAGAATGACACTCAAATATTTCGCATCATTGACACTGATGAGCTGCGTTCCCCCTATGGATGGGGGTGTGAACTCAGGGATCTTGTATCTCCTTGTGAACAGCACCAGTTGGGTCTTCTGTAGGTTAACCCTCCAGACCGTTCTGATGTGCCCATCTTAGGGTGCTAGCAAAAGCAGATTCCAATTGTTCACTGATTGTGGGTAAGAATTTACCCGTTACCATTAGAACCTTTACATCTGCGTACGCTGTCACCCTACATTCGTTAAACTTCAAGGTAAGAAGAAGTTCTTTGAGAACGAGGTTCCAAAGAAGTGGGGAAATGACTCCCCCTGCGGAGTGTCTATCTTTGTTCTTCTTCTTATGGTGCCTGCACAGAGAGTGGAGTTGATCATTCGGCTGCTAAGCAGGTTTCTTAGCCAGTGGGTAATCATCGGGTGTAAGCCAATTTTAACAAGAGCTGCCGTAATTGACTCGGTCCTCACATTGTTGAAGGCTCCCTCGATGTTGAGGAAGGCCGCCAACGGAAACTCCTTCTGATTTAGCGATTCCTTAATGCTCCCTAAGACTTCTTGTAGTGTAGTGTCAACAGATCTACCCTGAAGGTAGGCGTGATGCGGACCGCTAAACGTTCGTGGTGTGAGCTTGCTTCTCAAGTAGAGATCCAAGAGTCTCTCCATCGTTTTCAAAAGAAACGATGAAAGAGAGTTGTGGTTTATCTTCCCTGCCTTGGGGCTTAAGACCACCCTCACCTCCCTCCAACTTTCTGAGATATAAGCCGTGAAAAGACATCCCTTAAAACTCTTGGTCAGCCATGGCAGTAGATTCAAGATCGATACTTGCAACATGACTGGTCGGATGTCATCCGGTCCTGGTGATTTACAGGGTTGGAATGACTTGATAGCCCAGAATATCTTTTCGTCAGTGATGATTTCTTCAATCATCATCGTGTCTCTTTCCCCAGGTGCCTCGCTGATTTGTAGATCAGTTGACCCGACCTAGTTCCAGAGACTCTTGACTGTTTTTTGAGTATGTTCCGTCCGGGTTACATAGTAACTCCGGTTTAGATGGATCTTTAGCCAGCACACGTCGAAGTCTGGACGTTTCACTGATGCTAGCAATATCCTTGCAGAATTTTGCCCAAGAGTCTCTTCTTGCCTTCCAACACTCCGCTTTGAATTTCAAAAAACCCAGTCGGTAGGCGTGCCAGTCTTCTTTTTCGTTGGTCTATTTTGCTTTATTGAAGAGCTTCCTCGTTTCCTTTCTAGTCTGGCCGAGCTCCGTTGTCCTCCACGCTTTATGGTTGGGCTTTGGGGGTCGACTAACCTGGCAGGATTTAAGAAACGCTCTTAGCACGTCTGTTATAGTCTGGGTGCATTCTTCAAGTGTACCAGGCTGCAAGACTGTTCTTGCGAATTTTTTCCAGTTTGTTCTTTTAGGGTTCCTGTAAGGAGTGGAGTTCTCTCTGCATCAGTTTACATCAAAAGGAGCACTCGGTGGATACGTGCCAGTTGTCGACGGTCAGAGACCTCCTCTATCGTTAATGTCCGTGCTATCCCATATGGAGTGGTGGGTATTCGTATTACACCCCAGGATAGCTTCGATGCCCTCTTTCTGCGAGTGCCGAATGAAAGCTCTGAAGCTTTCCGACGGAGGATCCTTTTCCTCGTATGGAAGATAGGCCGAGGCAAGGAATAGGCTCTTCCCGTTCCTTGCCTCGATCGTCACCACTGTGAGGTCCTTGTCGCTGTAACGAGAAGAGAAAAGCACGTTAAGCTCGGTTCTTACCACGATACACTTTCTTGGCTTACCCACGTTTCTGGGGAAGAGGAGATGGTATCCACTCGCACTCAGTCCACGAACCTTTTCACCTAGCGAGTGTAACGTCAACCCTCTTCTCCTCCATGAATCGTAGTAGGTCAACAGAGGGTACCATGGAGTGATGCAGATTAATCTGCACCACTTTTAGATTGTTCTGTTGACCTAACATCCTAGCTCAGAAGTATTGCCCGATGGCAGACCAATCCAAGCTTCAGCTGGCCTTGCTTATTCAGGATGAGGCTCTTAGATTCCCGACCAATGCTGATCCAGAGATCCTTGCCGTTTCTTTTGTCGACCGCCAGCCCTCTCAAGATGGTCCTGTCGTCGGTTCCGTACTCCTTGTTCTGACCTTTCATCATGTTCAGTATGGTTCGGTCCTCCAAGATTGGGGGTGGGATCCATACCTTCATGACCGAACGTAGTGGAACATGGTCCGGTGGCACAACTTCGATCTTCGCTCCAGGCCAAAGTTATACCACTTGGCGCCCTCGAACTCAGCTAGGAACGAATTTTCGCCTCGTGTCATGGCATCGTGGATGGACTTCCTCCAGGATAAGACAATTCCCTTCCGGGTTCCGGGTTGCTTCGGTCGGTAATGTTTATCTGAAACTCCGGTTTTGAGCTTAAGCTGGCCACAAAGTCTTCTGGTCTACTTCGCTTGTTTTCCGGAGCCGTGGATGAGTCATCCGATCTTTGCCGCTTTGGATTGCCGCACTTTGTACTCGAGCTTGAGAGACTTCTTGAGAGTTCTTAAGAGACTTCTCCCTCGGGGTCGGCGACTCCGGGGTGCGGCCCTCAAGTGTCCTGAGATACTTGAGCGATGCCTTGTACCCCGCGCGCTGTTTTTTTGTCCTATACATGTCAATCCTCCATATCTTAACATCTCTGAGATCTGTGCGGTCATACAGACAGACGGACGGACATGGCTTAATCGACTCGGCTGTTAATGCTGATCAAGAATATATATGTATTATAAGGTCAGAGATGCTTCCTTCTGCCTGTTACATACTTTTGTACAAACATAATATACTCTGTGTATACTTTTTCTGCTTTTTAATCTGCTACGTAACGTTCGAGCAAGTGAAATCACTCATTGTAAACGAACGAATAACTCAATTGTGCCCACCTAGACGGATTTAGTACCGTTGAATATTACTCTATTTTTTATGCCTTAAACATTTTCTTGATTTAAAAAAATTTTTTTTTTTTAGCTTTGAGAAGCTTCAAAGCTGGCGCCAACAGCTAGTGAAGGTGCTGAGTGTATAAGATTTTAAAGAAAACAAATTATTCATTAGATTTCCCGAAGCGCGATCGAACCCACGGCCTCTTGCACAGCAGCAAACACACTAAACGCTGAGACACATCATTATACTGCAAAAATCCATTTTTTCTTTTTTTTTTATCAAATTGGTCAATAATTTTTTCCATGATTTAAAAGTACTCTTTAAGCGCTATGTAGCACTATGTTTAGATACATGTCATATCGCTTAAAACGCCAGAAATGATCAAAACTATGAGTACGAATGTAATGTACGTAATGCAGGAAATGCCCATATGTTGAATATTTGGGGTCAGAATGCAGTCTGATAGATCAATATTAATGTTAAGGCAATTTTGCATGAAATTAGAAAAAAAAAAATGAAGGCCTAGACGGACTAGCGATGTACGTAATTTAGCTTACGTCACGATATATTGTGTCTATGTGGAACTTACGCAAAGTGTGACCAGACAACAAAAAAACAAGAAAGAACATCGGTCAAGCCCGACAACAGTATACTCTTTTCCTCCCAAAGTTTGTGCAAAGGTGTAATCAGCTGTGTTTTGTTTTGACAGCGATATTCCTCCCTCATTGCCTTTAAACCAGTTCGGCATTTAGCAACTGTCACATATTGGTCGAGATTTGACTTTAATTCAAAGTGTCTTTCACATAGGTTACATACCTTCTTTTTGAATAAGCTCGGCCACTTCACACCAAGCTTTGATAACAAAATTTAAGTCCGAATGCTTGGTGTGGGATAAATCCCAAATGGCATCCCAGCCTCTCACCCCCAAAATCAGCTCAACCTTGTCTTCATGCGAAAACAGTTCCAAGCGGCCGTTTCCTTCTGGCTTCTCTTCCTTGTTTTCGCCATTCTATTTTTTTATAATTTGTTTTATAGTCTTGCATGTAGAACATCTAGTGTCGACAATATTGCATCAGCTGCTCAACGCAAAATAAGCCCCTCTGCCTATTAACATAGAGACCACGCATGTCCTGTTAAGCGCAAAAATTCGTTTTTAAGTGCGTCTTGCAAGATGTTAAGTGCATGGAAATCGTTACACCTGCTTCTTCTTCACTCAATTTTTTCATTACGTCGTAAGTCCGTCTGGGCCTTAAATGAAAAGGAGTAACACGTAATTTAACTTACGTTCTAAGGTATAACAATAACATTAACTAAAATTTTATTTTTAGTTCACTATCAAAAAATTATTCACGCGGACTTGAAGCCTGGAAACTTGTTATTGACAGAGTGTGGCCATGTAAAAATTGCTGATTTGGGTGTGTGCAACGAGTTCCTTGGAGAAGACGCCATAATGAGCAATGGGTCGACCGCCGGAACACCAGCTTTTAGGGCACCGGAAACCCTAGTTTTAGGACAGAATGTGTATTGTGGAAGAGCGGCGGATATCTGGGCATTGGGTGCAACGTTGTACTCACTTGTATTTGGAAATGTACCGTTTCTAGCGAACTCCATTCCCCTGTTGTATGAAAAAATAAAAAACGATTCGGTAGTATTCCCAACGACGCCACAAATTAGCGAAGAATTAAGAAACTGCATTGATCGAATGCTGGAAAAAGACGCCGCCAATAGAATAACATTGCCGCAGTTGAAGGTTTGCTGATTGAAATTTGCATTTGTACATATACTCAAAACAATTTTTTTCTAGTACATTAAAGACTAAGAGCCGATTTCATATCTTCTACATAGACATACACTTAAAAATAGCAGAGTAATTTCTAAAAAAATCTAAAAAAATGTGAAATCGGGACTTAAAATGTTAATTGTCCGAAAACATTTTTGAAAAGTCAAACAGGCCTGTTTCAATTTCCGAGTTGATTTTAAGGGGAACACAATTGCAATTCCCAATCGTTTTCATTTTGGAGTGAGTGAAATAGAAATCGATTTTCTGGTCGAATAAATGATCGAATCGTGTATGGATTTAATTTTTTTCATTCATGTTAAAGCTCATTCAATTTTTGAATATGGCTCAATTAGTTTTAATAAAAGCAGCTTCTAGAATCGGCAAGTCTTTGTTAGCCTTTGCTTAGTCTATTTAGGTTTGTTGGCCATTTGAATTTTATAAGGGAACTAGCTGAATACCCGGCGTCGCCCGGGTTCTTTTGATTTTTATTAGAGCGATTATATTAGAGTTAGTGATGGCTGTATATCGATAAACATTTTGGACCATTCGATCTTTTCCTCTATTTACCCGTCCTCATGATAATCTAAATTCATGAATGTTTTGCAAATTTCGTGACTTTTTTGACCGTTTTGTTTATAGCTCCGTCTACAATTGCCGTCTATCAAATCTTCACAATAATCCAGGCTAAAATCAAAAATGAGCAATTTCGCTATATTTTGGACCGTGTAATCTGCAGCTTCCATTTACCAACGCCTGCATTGTAATATAAGCATTAAGCGCAAATTTCGCGGTTTTTGGACCTTAGAAATCTTTGCGGGCAAGCGTCAAACCTTTGCCCAAGGTTCCATTGCAATCGAACATTTTGCAAATTTTGCGGTTCTTGGACCATTTTCCGCCCATTTCTTCTACTTGGAAACCTTCGAACCATTCCCCAAATTTTTACCGAAACCGTAAATCTTGCAATTTTCACGGTTTTTGTACCATTTTCCGAGAATTTCTTCACCTTAGAAACCCCTACGAGCAAGCGTTCAATTCATTTCCCAAAGTTTCATTGCAATCGGATGAACTGTATAATTTTGCAAATTTCGCGGTTTTTTGACCATTTTATGAACATACTGTGAAAAGTTCGTGAAGATCGGTTCAGCGGTTTAGACGCCCATAAGGGACAAATATACTTTCATTTTTATATACATACTAGCTGAATTCTTAAAAGAGCGACTATTCATGTTTTTGTTGGCTGCAAGTCGCCATAAACATTTTGGACCGTTCAATCTTTTTCTCTATTTAAACATTTCCATTATAATCTAAACTCATGAATATTTTGCAAATTTCGTGACTTTTGACAATTTTGTTTATACCTTCTATTTACTCATCTACAATTGCCGTCTATCAAATCTTCAGAATAATCCAGGCTCAAATCCACAACTTGCAAACTTCGCAATATTTTGGAACGTGTAATCTACAGCTTTCATTTACCAACGCCTGCATTGTAATATAAGCACTAAGCGCTTTCAGAAATACTCATAAGGTTATTTTGCAAATTTCGCGATTTTTGGACCTTGGAAACCTTTGCGGTCAAGTGTCTAAACATTGTCCAAAATTTCATCGCAATGGGATGAACGGTATAGTTTTTGAATTTTCGCGGTTTTTCAACTATTTCCCGCACATTTCTTCAAATCAGAATCCTTCGCGGGCAAGCGTCCAAACATTCTCCAAAATTTTATAACAATCGAACATTTTTCAAATTTCGCGGTTTCTTCTACTTTTAAACCTTCCCAGGCAAGCGATGATTCCCCAAAGTTTTAGCAAAAAACATAAATTTTGCAATTTTTGCGGTTTTTGGACCGTTTTCCGCAAAATTTCTTCAACTTAGAAACCTTTCCGGCCAATCGTTCAACCATTCCCAAATGTTCATTGTAATCGGATGATCGGTATAATTTGGCAAATTTCGCGGTTTTTGGACCATTTCACAGACATGAGACATAGCCTAAGACACTTTCCTGATCGACATAAGCAAACTGTGAAAAATTCGTGAAGATCGGTTCAGCGGTTTAGACGCCCATAAGGAACAAACTTACAAACATACTTTCACTTTTATATAGATGTATAGATGTTTAGCTAATTTCGATTTTTTAGTTAATCATATTGGGTCAGAATTTCAATGCTTTAAATAGCAATTACTTTCAATTTTTAATTTTTTATTTCGAAAACGACAAATCTTGTCGATTTGCGGAATTCGGAACACCAATCAACTCGATTTGCGGCAATTCCACTCGTTTTCGGAATTCGGAACAAGGTCGAGATTGTCTAACAGGCCTGTTCCGGTTTTCACATATTTCTTCGATTTCAAATGAAAACAAAATCGAACGATTTGGTTTTAGCTGTTCTGGTATTCGAACGATTTGCAATTCGAGTGTTTCATTTCCAAATTGTTTCCGTTGACTACACTTTCACCTTAATCAACTGGTGAATCAAAACAATCCAATAAATAATCACTCAAAATAGTTGATAGTAGTTGAATATAGGTGCTTAAAATGTCGTTTGTATTTTTAAGGGCATTTTGTGAACATTTTCCCAGCGTTTCATAAACAATTGAAAACCAGAACAGCTTGAACAAACTATGTGAATTCGATTTGGATGGCCCTTGGCAAAATTGAAGCTATTCATAAAAATTATTAATTTTTTATTAAAAATAATTTTTAAGGAAATGTAAAATTGCAAAAAGTATCTAAATACACTAAACAATGGTGCAAAATTTACTTTAAGCCATTAATTTGACGCCTTTATGTACAAAATCGCATTTAGTTTTGAATTCATCGGCTCCAAGCAATGTGAATTCAAATCGAGTAAATCTATCGAATTTTGAAGACCGGAACAGGTAGCCAAATCGAATTCGAGCAAATTTAGGCAAACAGGCCTGAGAGACTTTTTCGAGCATCCAGCAATGAATGTAAGCGTTGAAATTAATCATAGTTTCATATTTTCCATTATTTATATTAGGTAAATAAATGGGTAACCTCTAACGGTGCTCATCCGTTGCCCACGGAAGGCGAAAACTGCTGTTTAGTGCAAGTGGATGAAGATGATATAAGCTCTGTTGTGCGCAGTATCCCAAAACTGGATACGCTTATTTTGATCAAAACTATGTTGAAGAACCACTCGTTTGGGAATCCCTTCATGAGAGGTGTGTCTGGGAAGGCTCCTCAGCCAGGTGGTTCCCGATTGGAAAGATTTGTCCGAGCCGGTCGCTCGAACTCAGCGCCCGGTTCCTATCACGTGCCTGTAGACAGGCAATCATCCACAGACAATGTTCTTCCATCCTTAACCGAACATTGCGCAACTCCAAATAATGAGGAAACCTAGATTTCGAATATTACCAAATATTATCCTTACGGTTTTATTATATTCATGGTTAACTCTTAGCGTATTTGTAAGTATGTACATATATATACGTGCTTTATGCGTCTTTAAGGATTTTGAGTACCGTTACTGGATTACCGGCCAAGCCGTCCAATCCTGTTGATAAGTTTATAGTGCTTTAATAATAAATATATCTAGAAATAATGTTTGAATTTAATATGCCTACTCCAGATTTACCATATACAATACTATTATAGGTTCAAGAGTGAAATGATGATTATTCAGATATAAAGAAGAAATTTTTATGCCAATATTAACATAATACAATCTCAAGTTGCGCTTATTTTTTAAAACTAATGGTTAAATGAATTGCGAAATCTGTTAATGCACAAAAACGTTAAACTTATATGCACTCGTTAACATAATCAAGTTAAAATTCATTATAATCTCAACACTTAGACACAATATAAGAAATGTACGCAGCATCTAGAAATATGTATTCAATGAGAACATGTCACGGCCGGGAAGAATATAAAGAAACTTTCATGTACTGTCTTTGTTAATGTTTCTGCTTTGAAGATTTTTACGTGCTATCGCTATGAGCATAGGCGGTAATAGATCCTTTAAACGAAATATATAGTATTTCACCTGATTCTCTCGTCTACTCAGAAAAGTTCATGAAATTTGCGTCATCGTGTGAATTCCGTATAATGAGCTGGTCTGTAAATTTGGTCAAAACTTGCATAGTCTGGTATGCAAATGGTCGAAAAACTCCGTCGTTCGGTTCGATGGTTCCTGTTTTTCTACCGCCCACCCGACGCGCAAGCGAAGGTACGCTTCAAGCGAAAGTTTCGCGAAGAATATTATTCGATTTTTGTTTAGTTTTGGCGAACATTTTTGTGTGTTTCTTTTTATCTTGCTTCTCTCTGCAGGCAGGTAGAGCAAGTGACTGACAAATGACGCCGCGGCGCCGTCGATGGTTGGACTTTGACTTTGCACTTTCAGTGTGTATATGCAGCCCTCTAAATAAAGACGGTATCATTATATTTCTGCTAAGAAAACGGCCGAGCTTCATTTAATTAATCGGTAAACAATTATTGTTTTATGTAGTTAAAGGCTACATGGATTTATTGTCTTAGACATTTTGTCTTTGTGTTAATTGTTTTAGGGCCATTTTCTCATGTTCCTGTTTTTGCAAATCTATGTGGATCTATGCAGCATTTGCACTGCTCATTTTGAGCATAAGCTATGAAAATGCGTCAAATCCTCCTGCATTTGAAAAAACATGTAATGAGAAAACGGCCCTTAATGCTTAAAGTCGGGCCACAAAATGAAAGCAGCGGAAAATAAATAAAGTACTTCAAAACGACCATTTAGTACTTCAAAACGACCATCGGTGACTAAAAATATTATACCACCATTATTCTTTAATTTAATGAATTTAAATAAATCTATAAAAAAAAATCAACAACTAATTGTAAAAAAAAAAATTGAGGACCGAGTGAAAACGAAACTCGTAAAACTTTCGAGTCGACATTCGAGCGCGAATTCGCAAGCGAATGTTCGCGTACGAATGTTCGGCTGCCACAAACTGAGCGACACAAGTATCATAAACGAAATTTTGGCGAATTCGTAACCGAAGGGTTTGTCCTTTTTTTAATCGCTTTGAGTTTTGCGCGGGAATTCTCCTGCGAACTTTTGGTCGGGTGGGTCGGTAGAACAAAAAAGGTTAACTTATGTCGTGCAATTGTGTGTAACAGGCACATGGAAGCATCTCCGTCTGTCTGCCTGCCCCTTGTGTCCGTCCGTCCTTCAGTCTGTATAAGCCCCCAGATCTCAAAGACTAGAAGAGCTAGAGCTAGCAAATCCTTTTGTCTCTAGGCAAATCATGCTTGATTCAAATTTTTGAACACGCTAAGATCACGTAGGATTTTTCAGGCATGTTCTCAATTCCACTTCCACTGCAACTTTTCGGTAATGGAATTTATTCAGTTTCTCGCAACACAAAAACGATGTTCGTTTAGAAAAGTTATGTTGTTGGCCATTGAAATGAAAAGAAATTGGCAAATTACCCATTCGTACAGTTGCCAAATGAACATTAAGTTAAATTTCATTAATTCTGTGATCAATGTAGAACTTATTTACGAATTTTTAATTGCATTTAGGTCTTCAACTGAATTAAAAATAATTTCTTGTAAAATGTCTCGAGAAGTTGGCAGTGCCAGTCAAAACGAAACGTAAAACGTAAAAGTCAGCCTCTCTCAATTCCGTATGTTTTATTTTCAACCGTTCCGCTTGATTTTCTCGTGCCGATTTCGTTTGGGACGTGGTTTGCCAAACGTAAGCAAGTTCATACGGAATTGAGAACAGCAAATCCAAAACGAAACGGAATTGCTTTCGGTTTACTTTTCAAAACGTAGCGGAATTGAGAATTATGTTTAATCGACAAGACTTCGTCTAATAAATGATTTCTAATAACACTTATTTAGTTATAAATATTATGGTTATCTGGAATGAAAGTTGCTTGATTCGCCTGTACTCGAGCTACCTTGCTTATTTTATGTTAATCATATGTTAATCAGAGTCCCTGTGATCTTTAAATGTTGCATGTGATCTGCGAATACCTGCGAACCTACATGGAAATCAAAAAAGCTTTTCACTCTAAAACTAGTTTTTCAAATGGAAGCCTTATGTCATTGCAGTCCAGTGCAACCGATGTAAGGGTCATCAGAATAGTTAAGGAACTTTCAGTTTATATAAAAAAAATTACCAAAGTTCACGGGTTTAGGAAATATAATTGGATATCGGTATCTGTATATGTCGAATAGTTGATCCTTTTATTGTATATGAAAGTCCTCTCATTGCGCGTTCTAATTCGGTCTAACAATACGCCCTCTCCCTCTCTCTCTATTTTGTTTATATAAAGTATATGTAATCCAAACGAAAAGATACCACATTATCATCTTGTCGCATGCTATTTTCTCGGAGACATTGCATATTATTTTGCGTCTCCAAGTATGTTTTAGTGAAAATATCAAATTATCTGCGTCAGCATTAAAAATGAATATTAATTAAGATAAAAAGGTTATTTGTGAAATTAGCTTGGGACCATTTAAAATTGATATTAATGCGTAAAAATGCATAAATCACACAACGAATATGGTATTCGATTGAAATATTTTACAAAAAAATTTTCTTAATTATTATGGTATTCGATTGAAAAATCTTACTAAAATATTCTTAATTATTATACACAAAAAACAATATAGCTACAAATATATAGATGTAAAATGTGATTTTTTCAATTAAGAACCTATTAATGTTTCTAATATTACCTTAATGTTTGTATTTATAATGAATAGAGCAATATTTTTTGACGCAATGCACAAAATTTTACTTATTATGCCACATTGAATAAATACGCATTTATCAAAAGTACTGGAAATATGTAACGTGATAAGGCGCAATGTAACTTATAAACTTTTTTATAAACAAAAAGATTAAAAATATTGACATATATAGTTCTTACTGGCTTTTGTAGCTTTAAATAAAGCATTAGCAATTCAGCAAATACAAAATTGAGCAATTTTGTTGGTTTTTGGTTAGTTATTTGAAGTACAAGTCAACACTAGATAAAATCATGGTATGTATTGGAGTTGTATTTTCAGTAACTTATTTGAATAGTTTGTTATCTCCCACCTTAAGATGCGCGTATTTCAGTCTGCCCTTGTAGGATATACAACCGAGGTTCACTGTTACATAAGGCATTCAAAGTTTGCGTAATAGTTTCCGGAATTCCAGCAGGTAGATGCAAAAATGGACCTAACCTGGATTGTTCGTAACATTCGTAAAAGTGATTAAACCCGTTACTCGTAGAGTTAAAATGGT
Organism: Lordiphosa collinella; assembly: GCA_018904265.1. Classification (NCBI taxonomy): domain Eukaryota; kingdom Metazoa; phylum Arthropoda; class Insecta; order Diptera; family Drosophilidae; genus Lordiphosa; species Lordiphosa collinella. The sequence goes on along the minus strand of JAEIFV010000172.1, from coordinate 254,805 downwards.
ATACTAAAGTCGTTCAAATGTATGTAACAGGCAGAAAGAAGCATCTCCGACCCCATAAAGTATTTATATTCTTAGAATGTTGATGAGGTCAAGAATGAAAACACAAAATTAAATTTCGATTTTATTTCCAATATATTTCGGATGCGCGTCGGCCTCCGTCTTAAGGGACACCATAAAAACAATTTACCAATTAATTTAATACATTTAAACAAAAGACCGTGAACATTTTACATACAATTTATAACACGTCTGTACCGCTTGACGTGGAGTTCAGTACTGAGTTGTTATTTATTTAAGAGATGTCTGTAAAGATGAGCACAGTTTTCAGTGTCCGTTTTGTAGTTAAGTCTCTTATCCGTTGGTGTGTCAATTATATGTAACATTTCAAGAGTAAAGCGTTTCCTATAGTTGTTCTCTTGTTGTAAGATTGTTGTTTTTTAAAAATCTGGTGCATGTCCGCTCTCCATACATACAGAATATGGTCGTTTGGTGTCGAAGCTTGTAATCATATTTATGTTGTGATATCCTTGTTTTTAATTTTGATTTTGTTGTTCCGAAGTAAAATTTATTGCATGCGTTCTCTAAGTCTCCATAACATGGTATTTTGTATATCACATTGCTTTTGTCTGCTATGTCAATTTTGGACTTCGTCTTATTGTAAAAATTATTCATAGTGTTTGTAGGCTTATGGGCTATTTGTATGTTTTGTTTATTATAGCAATCCGAATTTGCAAACCGTTCTGAGATTTTTGGGACGTAAGTCAGGGACTAAATACAGCTGACCGCTGTATTTATTACCATATTTTTGGGGTGTTTGGAATGAAAATTAATGATTCGTCCTGATGCTGAAGGTTTCTTATACCATTTTATTTTGATTTTACTTCCATGTCTGTTTATAGTAGTGTCCAAATAAGGTAGTCTTCCATCAATTTCCAGTTCTGTGGTAAATTTTATATTACGATGGTAGGAGTTTAATGTATTTAATGTGTCCTGGATCTTGTCTTCTTTTATTATCGCAAACAAATCGTCCACATATTTGGTGAGCAGTCTTGGAGGGTGTCTAAGTTTTTTAATAGTTTTTTCAAGTAGTTCTTCCATCACGATATCCGCTATTACCGGCGATGCTGGAGATACCATAGGCATGCCCTTAAGTTGTGTGTATATTTGATCCTCGAACTTAAAATATCTATTTTCCATAATGCAAAATCTGAGTATCTCCATGAAAAGGGTCCTTGGTATTTTAGTGTATTCCTGTATCGATGTCCATTTTTTCCTATGATATCTAATGCTAATTCTATCGGAATGCTCGGAAATAGTGAGACTACATCAAATGAGACTAATTTCTCTATGTCAGAAATGTGGGTGTTGTTGGTCCGTTGCTTAAATTCCACCGAGTTCTTAACATTGTAGATGGAATCGGCCGTGATGTTTTTTAAAATTTGTGCCAAGTATCTACATAGTCCAGAAGATGAGCAAATTGGTCTCAGTGGAGTTCCGTCCTTATGGATTTTCGGAAGTCCATATATCCTAGGGGGCAGCGCCGTTGTTGTCGTTAGTGTATTTTTCTCCGTCTTAGAAATTATGTCTAGCTTAAACAATTTGTCCACCAAACTGTTGTTTTTGGTCTGTAATCTTGTTGTTGGATCTTGTCATAATTTCCTATAAGTGCACATGTCCCCTAATATGTCCATCATTTTGTTTCTGTAATCGTCCTTTTCCATTGCAACAGTCTTGTTTCCTTTGTCAGCATTTAAAATTAATATATTGTCATTTTTCTTAAGAAATTTCCTTGTCTGTTCCACTGTATCCAGTATTGCACGATCCCTTGTGCTTTCTCGGTTTTTTGATTTGGCGTCTTTCACTAGTAAAGAGAATCTTGTCCGCGCTGACTCTTGTTGCTCCTTATCTTCTATCGTTTGGACAAGTTGCTCTTTATCAGCCAGGTACTTAAAGAGAGGGAATCTCTTATTCTCTACTGGTACTGCAAATTTTGGGCCTTTCGCAAGCAGCGCTTGTATGTTGGGCGGGAGCTCAGCATTAGTTTTGTTTACGAACCATTCTGTATGTTTGTTGTTGTGCGCAAAGATTTTGTTTCGTTCTTTGCGCTGACTCTCATGTTTCAATTCCTGTCGTCCCTTCAGTGTTGTTGTTAGGTTGTTACAAACGTACAAACGTGCGCAAAGAACGGAACGAAAACATAAATCTGATTACAAGCTTCGACACCAAACGACCGTACTGAAAACTGCATTGGCGACCCACTGTAAGGAGAGCGGACATGCACCAGATTTTTAAAAAACAACAATCTTACAACAAGAGAACAACTATAGGAAACGCTTTACTCTTGAAATGTTACATATAATTGAAACACCAACGGATAAGAGAGTTAACTACAAAACGGACACTGAAAACTGTGCTCATCTTTACAGACATCTCTTAAATAAATAACAACTCAGTACTGAACTCCACGTCAAGCGGTACAGACGTGTTATAAATTGTATGTAAAATGTTCACGGTCTTTTGTTTAAATGTATTAAATTAATTGGTAAATTGTTTTTATGGTGTCCCTTAAGACGGAGGCCGACGCGCATCCGAAATATATTGGAAATAAAATCGAAATTTAATTTTGTGCTGTCATTCTTGATCTCGAACCGGCAAAACAGCAACATTCTAATAATTAGAAAGGTCGCTAACCAACGGAGATTTATATTCTTGATCAGCATCAACAGCCGAGTCGATATAGCCATGTCTGTCTGTCCGTCTGTCCGTTTATCCACTTGTCTGTATGAACACGTAGATCTCGGAGACTAAAAGGGCACAGCCACCAAATTTTGTATGTAGACTCCTATTGTCCCTACGCAGATCAAGTTTATTTCAAATTTTGGTCACGCCCCCTTCCGCCCCCTTCCGCCTTTTATTTACATTGAATTTTAACATATAATTATAATACTTACTTTAGGTATAACAATAAGTTGTGTTAAGTGTTGTTCAGGTAGGTATTACAAGAGAGCAAATAAAATTACTAATTAAACGAATAAGTGTAGCAATGAATGTAAAAACTGGAATAAGAAATTTTAAATTCTGCTTAACTAGGTCCGCTAAATATGATCATCAGTAGGTTACAAATTATTCACAATTCATTGGATACCTCTCGTTGGGAGGTCATATATTTGTAACCTCTTTAGGCGTAGAGTATATGTAACTTTTACAAACTTTGCAAGATTCAAGGCTATGTTCCAACGCTTAGCCCAACTGCCAAAACGATAAAATATTGTTGGATGTTATCCGTAGCACTATAATTGCAGGAGTCTTTTGCCATAAAGACCGTGTCGTCCGTAAAGGTAGCCAGGAGCAGATCTTGAGGGTTCTCAATGGGAACTGTATCTCCTGTTGTCATATCCATTGTAAATAGCGTGTAAAGAGTAGGTCCGAGTACACTCCCCTGAGGAACACCTGCTCTTATAGACCTTACACTAGATTCAGCTTCATCAAGAACCACTGTCAAAGCTCTCTCCTCGAGGAAATTTGGCACAAGATCGAAGATTTGAAGGGGAAGCAAACTTTTAGTCTTGCACAGAAGGCCATCGTGCCAAACTCTATCAAAAGCCTGTTTTACGTCTACAAATACTGCCACCACGTATTCCTTACCTCGATAACCATCAATAACAAAATTGACAACACGATTCAATTGTTCCGGTGTGCAATGCAACTTCCTAAAGCCAAACTGGAAGGGGGGATCCTACATCTGACTTCGTTCAGTGCCAATATTTGATTTAGCAGTCATCTTTCATAAATGTTTGACACTGAGAACAAAAGGCTAATAGGACAGTATAACTTCACTTCCGAGGGACTCTTCCCAGGCTTGTAAATCATCACGATTTGGGCTTTCTTCCAGCACTTAGGGAAGTAGCTTAACCGCAAGGCAGCATTTATCATAAGGACCAGAAAGAGAAGAGCTATGATGGGAAGAGCTTTTAAGACTCTATTGTCCAAGCCATCAGCACCTGGAGCCTTCTTACTATTTAGATACTTAAATTGTTCTTTGACCTCCTCCAGCGTTATAGGGGGAGATGAGAGCGCAAAAAAATCTAATTTTCATCTGATTGACTTGAAATTCGGTTTGTAAGGGCAGTAAGTGAAAGAAATTGAAATGCGATTTTCCGGTGTTGGAAAATTCAACCGTTTAATCGGCAAATTCCCGGAAAAGCGTCGGGGAAGTTTGTATGGGAAAAATTTATTTGTCATCCGATTGACTTGAAATTTGGTTTTTAAGGACTGTAAATGAAATAAAATGAAATGTGGTTTTCCGATGCTGGAAAATTCGACCCTAGGGTAGGAAAATTCCCGGAAAAGCATCGGAAAACTTTGTTTGGGGAAAATTTCATTTTTCATCCGATTGACTTGAAATTCGGTTTGTAAGCATATGCGAAATAATTGGTCACGTATTTTTCCGATTTCGTAAAATACGCCCACAAGGAAAATTTTCGGGAAATTCGATAAACAAAAATCTATTTTTCATCCGATTGACTTGAAATTCGGTTTGTGAGGACACTAAGTGAAATAAATTAAAGTGCGACTTTCCGATGTTGGAAAATTCTACCGTAGGGTCGGAAGATTCTCGAAAAAGCGTCGGAAAAGTTTGTATTGGAAAAATTTTGTTTTTTATCCGATTGACTTGAAAATAGGTTTGTAAGCGAAGTATACGAAATAATTGGACACGTATTTCCTGATTTCTGAAAATCTGCTCGCAAGGAAAATTCCCGGGAAATCCGATATGCAAAAATCTATTTTTCATCAGATTGACTTGAAATTCGGTTTTTAAGGATATTAAGTGAAATATTTTGTAATGGAATTTTCAGATGTTGGAAAATTTGACCTTAGGGTCGTAAGGATAGTATAAGAAATAACGATAACGGTAACTTGGGCTTGGGACCTGGACCTCGACCTGGAGTTGGAACTGATCCTGGACGTGGACCTCGAGGTGGCCATTGAGGTGGGCATGGAGGTGGCCATGGAGGTGGCCATGGAGGTGGCCGTGGGGGTGGCCGTGGAGGTGGCCATGAAGGTGTCCATGGTGGTGGCTATGGAGGTGACCATGGAGGTGGCAATGGAGGTGGACCGCAATATTTGCAAAATCATTAATCACGGTGAAACTTTGGGGATTGGCTAGACGCTTGCACAGGAAGGTTTCAAAGTAGAAGAACCGGGCGGAAAATGGTACACAAACCGCGATATTTGTAAAATTTTTGATTTCAGTGAAACTTTGTGGAATGGTGGACGATTGCCCTGGAAGGTTTCTAAGTTGAAGAAATGGGCAGAAAATGGTGCACAAACCGCGAAATTTGAAAAATTATAGCGTTCTTCCGAATGCAATGCAACTTTGAGGAATGGTTGGAGAATCGGTGGAAAATGTCCCAAAATGTGTGTTCAAGGCCAATCCTTATATGTGGGCCGATCTTTATCAAATTGGGCTTGTAAGCTTTTAATTCTAAAAGTCCACCACCAAGATCGGAAATACTCTTATCGGTTAAAATAGCAAGCCGGGATATTTGCTAGGCTATATATATAAAACTGTTCAACCTGTCTGGCAGACTGGTGACCATCGCACAGCCTAAACGGTAAGAGCTAGAGGGCTGAAATTTGGACATGAGTTTCCTAATGTGGTGAAATTGCGTACTAAGACGGGGTTTTGGGAAATTTTTTTTCTTCCGATTGACTTGAAACTGGCTTGGTAAGCGAAGTGTACGAAATAATTCGACACGTATGTTCCCGATTTCGGAAAATCGGCCCGCAAGGAAAATTCTTGGGAATTTCGATAAGCAAAAATCAATTTTTCATCCGATTGTCTTAAAATTCGGTTTGTAAGGATAGTAAGTGAAATGAATTGAAATGTAATTTTCTGATAATGAAAAATTTGACCTTAGGGTCGGAAAACTCATGGAAAACTCTGCAGCCAAAACCGATTTTCATCCGATTGGTTTTAAACTTGGTTTGTATGGATAGTAAATATAAGAATCAACGATAACGGTAACGGCAACGATAGCTATTACAATATCGATAACGATAGCGATATCGAAAGCGATAACGATAGCGATTGCGATAGCGAGAGCAATAGCGATAACGTTAATGTTACCCAAAGCCGGTCGGTTTTATATGATGTCAGTATAGACTGACGGCGGAGTAGCGAAGCGCGCCGGGATATTAGCTAGAATTATATATAGAAGTTACACTGAATATACTAAAGTAATTATATTAATTTTATGGTTGCGTCAATAGTATCTTCACCCACAACGTCTTTTGTATTCGTTTACCTCTGTAAAAGATATATATGTGAATATGTTATGATCATTGGAAGAATGTATAAAACCGGTTCTGAAAATTTAGAAATTGCAAAGAGGTTGAATCGTCATTAAAGTACAATTTGAATTTCCGAAAACACCGAAAGGATATAGGACAACACCATGTAGAGAACGAAAAAACGTTATCGACCCCCGATGAAAATGTAAAGCCCACCGACTTGCAGCTGTGGATTCAATCAGCTGGGGTCAGATTAATGCTCAATTGGGACTCAAGGAGTAGGATTTTACAAATCATCCATGAAAAACCGTGCCTTCAACATACCAATATGGTAGCTAAACCTAAGATTTTCTTCTTTTTCTTCTTTGGCCATCACAACCGTTTTACGGACTCGGCCGCTGCCACTAATGCCCGCCACTCGCCTCTGTCCCGAGCGACATTCCACCAGAAGGACACTCCCAGGTTCGCAATGTCTCCCTGCACCTGGTAGCGCCATCTCCGCTTTGGTCGACCAGGCGGGGGAATGCCTCCCAACTCTATCGCATGCCGATTGTACACACGCTTTGCTAGAGCGTTATCATCCATACGGGTAACATGTCCTATCCAGCGCAGCCGCTGTTGTTTTATGCGCTTGACTAGGTCAGTGTCTCCATAGAGCTCATACAGTTCGCGATTCATTCGGATGCGAAATTCACCGCCAACGTTTAGAGGTCCATAAATCCTCCGAAGAACTTTTCTCTCGAACACCCCAATTGCCGCCTCATCCTCTTTTGTCATTGTCCATGCTTCTGCGCCGTATAGCAGGACTGGGATGACAAGCGACTTGTACAGCGCAATTTTCGTTTTCCGAGAGAGGGCTCTGCTCTTGAACTCCTTATTGAGCCCGTAATAACATCGGTTTGCAAGAGTAATTCTCCTTCAGATTTCCAGACTGGTGTTGTTGTCGCTGGTTATCGTCGTTCCGAGGTAGACAAATTCCTAAACCTTGAAGTTGTAGTCTCCCATTGCAACAGATTGTCCAAGCGTAGACGCATTGCGCGTTGATTGTAGGTACTTCGTCTTATCCTCATTTACCGCTAAGCCCATAAGTTTTGACTGCTTCTCTATCTCTGAGAACGCCTGTTTTACCACAGATTCGCTTTTGCCGATGATATCATTATCATCGGCATATGCAAGTAGCATGTTATCTCTTGTAAAGATGGTGCCCGTTCTGTTATCATTTGGGCACTGGCGCAGTATGTACTCCATCAGCAGATTAAAGAAGTCGCACGATAAGGTATCACCCTGCCTAAACCATCTTTTGGTATCGCAAGGCTCGGAGCGGTCTTTACCTATTTTGACGGAGCTTTGTGTGCTTCTCAACGTCATCATACAAAGTCGAACGTACTTTGCTGGAATACCAAAGGTAGACAGGGCTTCAAAGAACTTTGACCTTATCGGCGTGTCAAAGGCGGCTTTGTAGTCAACAAAAAGGTGTTGGGTGTCGATATTTCTCTCTCGGGTCTTCTCCAGGATTTGTCGCAGTGTGAATATCTGGTCCGTGGTGGATTTGCCGGGTCTAAAGCCACACTGATAAGGTTCAATCAGTTCACTTATTTTCGGCTTTAGACGTTCACATAGGATGCATGATAGAACCTTATATGCGATGGGAAGGAGACTGATGCCGCGGTAATTGGCGCAAACCGCAGGATCTCCTTTTTAAATATTGGACAGAGTATACTTAGATTCCAATCTTCGGGCATGCTTTCTTCGGACCATACTCTGCATAGGAGTTGGTGCATGCACCTTACCAGCTCCTCACCGCCAGCCTTGAACAATTCAGCAGGCAGCTCATCAGCGCCAGCAGATTTGTTATTTTTTAGCCTTTTTATGGCTAACAAGACTTCATTATGGTCAGGCGGAACTATCTCTATGTTATCGGTTGGTGGTGTCGCTACTTCCCCAGAGGCGGCATTGTGTTCGTCATCACCTCCCAGCAGGTTAGAGAAATAGTTTCTCCATTTGTCTAGTGCCACTTCCGGATTTCTGACCAGATTTCCGTGCTCGTCCTTCAATAGTGTCACTCTGGGCTTAAAACTTTCGGATAGTTGCCTAATCTTTTGGTAGAATTTTCGAGTCTCACTCCTTCCGAACAGCACTTCGACTTCCTCCCTCATGCGCGTTTCGTGCTCATTTTTCTTCCTTCTGAAAAGGCGCTTCTCCTCTCTCCTTTTCTCCCGGTATCGCTCCTTAACAGCCCGCGTTGCTCCAGACTGCAGAGTTCTCCTGTAGGCAGCGTCTTTCTCTGCAGTAGCGCGGCGGCACTCATCATCGTACCATGACTGTTTTCGGGAGTTTTCGGCAAATCCGAGAATCTCCTTGGCAGCTGTACTCTTAGAGTGTGAAATATGCTTCCACTGTTCGTCTATACCAGGAGGGCCAGGTGGGGTTTCCCTGAGCAGCTGGGTGAGTTTTGCTGAGTAGGCTTCGGATGTCCGTTGTGATTGCAGCTTCTCAACGTTCAGCTTTCGGCGTGTGTTAGACTGTGCGGCATGTGCCACACTGAGCCGCGTGCGTACTTTGGCTGCAACAAGGTAGTGATCCGAGTCAATATTGGCTACTCGGAGCGCACGTACGTCTAAAACACTCAATGAGTGCCGTCCGATCACAAAGTGATCAATCTGGTTTCGTGTTGATTGATCAGGGGACCTCCAGGTCGCCTTGTGGTCGTCGCGGTGTTCAAATCTGGTGCTACTAATGACCATGTTCCGGCCCGAAGCGAAGCCTGTTAGCCTCTCTCCATTTTCGGAGGGTTTTTTTGTGCAGGCTAAATCAGCCGATAGTCGGGCGAAAACTTCTTCTCTCCCGATTTGTGCGTTAAAGTCGCCTAGCACGATCTTGATGAAGTGATAGGGGCAGCGCTCATATAGGTCTTCTAGGCGCTCATAGATATCGTCCTTTTCCGAATTGTTCTTTTCTTCTGTCGGGGCGTGCGCACAGATAAGACTAATATTAAAATATTTTGCCTTAAGTCTGAGTGCGGCAAGTCGCTTGTCAACTGGTGTAAAGCTGATGACAGAGCGGCACAGTCTTTTTTTGACTGCAAAGCCGCAACCAAACTCGTGCTTCGAATCATGTCCACTTTAGTAGATCTCCCGATGAATATTCCTCGAGGACATCCACCAGCTTGGAATCCGCACGCTCTCTATTCAGGTTACGAACATTCCAGGTGCATATCCTCAAACCGTGGTCTTTAAAACGTTTGCGTAGGTCGTCGTCGGGGTGGGTCCGTATCCTTTTTTAAAGTTACAATAATGTTTATCACATATAATTCTTTTACAGAGGTACGACGAATTATTAGGGCCAATCATTTTCAAATATTTTTCCGACAGCTCATAAGTATTACAGCAAACATTATTTCGACGTAGTCTAAATCTAATAATAAAATTTTTATCTTTAATATACACATATAAGCCTTAGCTTTAAAGCAGTAATACTTTGCCGGATAGAGAAAATTGGGTTAATGTCTGTGTTTGTAAGCGATTTCTCAGTTTGGTTTTTACCTACGTTACTTGGCTAAAAAACCGCTCAACATCTGCATTCGACATAGGCAATGACAATATATTGAGGACAAACGATGCTAACTCAAAAAAGTTTTGTTTCCAGCTGAGTCCATATAACTAATAGTTTCTGCCCAAAACTTATCAGTGTTGTCTACATTTTTCCAGTTTATCGGGTGTATGTTATTATTATACTCTGTACCGGAGTTACACAGAGTATAATAAGTAAGTGCAAACATGTCCGTATGAGCAAACAGATCTCAGAGAAGGTAAGGGAAGAGGTTCGACATGTATGGGAGAAAAACCTCTTATACTTGCAGGCAGATCAAGTTTATTTTCAATTTTGGCCACGCTCCCTCACGCCCCCCAATATCGAAAAAACGTAAAATCTCCCACAATTTTATAGATAGAAGGTTCGTTTCTTCTGGACATATTTAGTAATCGGGATTCTTTATCGATCCGCCAAAGGAATTGTAAAGATCGGATAAACGATAGTCGAGTTATAAGGAAAACAAACAATTATGGGCAGCCCCGTTCGCAACGGTGATGGGTAACACTTAATATTTTATCAATTTCATTACTATTGATGGTAAACAGCTCCAAAGACTCAAATAGTATATAAGTGATGGTAAGGGCTTTGTCAAATTTGTAATTTTTGCGTATTAAAAATATGTTTTGCAAATAAAATTCCGAAGCTAAAAACAACAGCGGCTATCTTGGGCATGTTACTCGTATGGATGAAGAAGCTCCAGTAAAAAAAAGTGTACAGGCGGAAGGCAAACGAATTAGGGAAGCAGGAGCTGTAGGACGACCGAAACTTAGTTGGGAAAAACAGGTGCTGAAAGACATAAAGGCGCTTGAACTGAACAACTGGTACCAGCTCGCACAAGACAGAGGCGAGTGGCGGGCATTAATAGCAGCGACCAAGACCGTCAAACGGTTATGATAGAAATATCGGGTCAAATTAGAATAAGAAGAAGATGTTAAAGAAGACTGAAGATTGTCAGGTAATCCTAAAACAATTCAATTGCATGATTCAATGTATTCTATGAAAATCCCACAAGTAGATCATTAACTCAGCTTTAGTAAATTCAAATTAGTTACTTTATTAGATCAACTATAGTGTGTGCGCCAGATGTGCAAGGAGTCGTTTGTTTGATCCCGCTCGTGGGTTAGAAATGACAGCATGCTGAACGTTAGAGGTTGCAAAAAGGGTAGTTAAATGACCGATGGAGTTGACAAACTACCGATTTTCTTAAAGGTTTTGACTCAAATGAATCCAAATTTAAAATAAACCTGATAAAAGCCGAAATCATTTAAAAAAAATCCAAAAGTTCCGCTGCCCGCTGTTTCAAAATTTTTCCGGCAGTCCGGTTTAAAAAAGACTAGAAATGACGGAAAAAAAGCTGATCTGGCAACACTGATACTAAGCATTAAGGTTGCCAAGTTTTACTTCATGATTGGCGCGGAAATTTTTTTTTCATTTTTCAATTAACTTTTGGAGTTATGTTGATTTAAATTTGAATTATAATTTAGACATGAATCATAAAACTTATGACCAGGGATTAATACCGGAGAACCGAATACCGTTTACCATTATTATTGGAACCGATAGAACCGGATCGACACCGCAATATGGGTGCCGGTAATGTTTCGGTTTTTTTTAAATCTTTGCATTATAATATTGGTCAGATGTTTGTAACGCAAAGAAGGTATTTTAAGACGTCCTTTACACGATGTAAGATTTTCTTGATACCTTTTATAGAAGGCTTAAAATTCAAGCTTCTTCTTCTTATTTGGCCCGATAATTCAATCACAACCGTTTGACCACCTCGGCCGCTGCAATTAATGCCCGCCACTCAGTTCAAGCGCCTCAATGTCTTTCCTCACTTGATTTTCCTATCTTAGTTTCGGGCGTCCTACCCTTCTTCCTTTCCCTAATTCGTTCGCCTTCCTCCAGTACACTTTTTTTACTGGGGCTTCTTCATCCATACAGTCCAGCGCAGCCGCTTTTGTTTTATGCACTTGACTAGATCAGTGTCCCCATAGAGCTCATACAGTTCGTGGTTCATACGGGTGCGGAACTCATCGCCAACTTTTACAGGTCCATAAATCCTCCGAAGAACTTTTCTCTCGAACACGGCGATCGCCTCCTCTTCCACTGTTGTTAATGTCCATGCTTCTACGTCCTATTGCAGGACTGGGATAATAAGCGACTTGTACAGCGCAATTTTCGTTTTTCGAGAGAAGGCTCTGCTCTTAAACTCCTTACTAAGCCCGTAGTAACATCGGTTTGCAAGAGTTATTCTTCTTCGGATCTCCAGACTGAAGTTGTTGTCGCTGGTAATCATCGTTTCGAGGTAGACAAAGTCGTTTACAACGTTAAAGTTGTACTCTCCCATTGCAACAGATTGTCCAAGACGCGTAGCTCCACTGCGCGCTGAGACGAGGAACTTCGAATTTTCCTCATTTACCGCTAAGCCCATGTTTCAGTTTCGACTGCTTCTCAATCTTTGAAAACGCCCTGATTACCGCCCGTTCGTTTCTGCCGATAATGTCAATACCATCGGCATATACAAGTAGCCTTACCTCTTTATAAAAGATGGTGCCCGATCTATTAGCATTTGGGCACTGGCGCAGTATATACTCCATCAGCAGATTAAAGAAGTTACACGATAAGGTGTCACCCTGCCTAAAACCTCTTATGGTATTGAAAGGCTCGGAGAGGTTCTTTCCTATTTTGACGGAGCTTTGTGTGCTTCTCAACGTCATCATGCAAAGTCGAACGTACTTTGCTGGTATACCAAAAGTAGACAGGGCTTCAAAGAACTTTGACCTTATCGGTGTGTCGAAAGCGACTTTATAATCAACAAAAAGATGGTAGGTTTTGATTTCCGTCTCATGGGTTTTCTCCAGTATTTCCAGTATTCTCCAGTCTCAATGTGAATATTTGGTCTATGGTGAATTTACCAGGTCTAAAGCTATACTGATAAGGTTCTATCAGTTTACTCTTTCTCGACTTTAGACGTTCACCTAAGATACATGACAGAACCTTGTATTGGTAATGGGTAATGGACTGATCCCGCGGTAATTGGCGCAGACTGCAGAGTCTCCTTTTTTAAGTATTGGACAGAGAAATTACAATTCAAGCACCCCTCTGTAAAATGACCTGCATGAAAATCTCGCAGCTTCTATAAGGCGCTTAACGTATGTTCGTAAGTTGACTGATTTGTTTAACTTACATAAATTCGTATGTACATTGGCAAGAATCTAAAATATATATAAAGTTGTTGTGACTAGTGCATAAAATATAAGTATAAACTTGTAACACTGTGCTAGAGCCAAATAAATAAATAAAATAAATAAAAAAGCGGTGGTCAGAGCCCACAAAGTTCCCAGAATTGTATGAGATTTCAAAGTTAAGTACTTTCTGTAACATAGTACGAAATGTGAAAATCAATTATAATTTTACTTTAAATGTCAAACGGCTGAAACATTTGTGTTGAATATTGTTTCTTTATATTACAAAGGAATAAAATGATTTGGGCTTATCTCAGAATTTGCTTTTTACAATATTTAAACAATTTTTACTTATACCGGTACATACCGGTATACCGAACTTAAAAACTGGGTATCGTATCGAAATCGAAGACTGAAATAAATTAAAAACCGAAATAGAACCTTTTACCGAAACATTCATTTCGTTCCGAAACCGAAAGTCGTTTCGGCATTATCCCTGCTTAAGGCATAATTAACAATTTTTAATTGAACATCAAATTAACTCATAACCTGTTTGATGAGATTGACATTTATCTTAGACACAAAACTTTCCCACTCAGAAAATGAGGCACATTGTCTTGATGGAACAGCAAACGCGGCACCCATCTTGCGCATAACTTTTTCATGTCCAATTTGTCAGTCAATATGCGATGTACAGCACTTTTTGAAATGCCTAACCATTCAGCTAACTCACGAACTTTCAATCGCCGGTCACTCAATTCACATTTTTTAATTTTGGCCACCATTTCTGAAGTGGTCACCTCATTTAAACGTCCATTACGATGTTCATCTTCGCAGCTCAAACGACCTCGTTTAAACTCAGCCACCCAATATTTTATTGTTGTAAACGAGGGAGCAGAATTTCGTAAGGTAGAATCCAGCTCCTTTTTAATATTGGTTGGACTAATACCTTTTATATGAAAGTATTGTATCACATAACGATGACCAATTTTGTCCATGTTTGCAAATCAACACTACTGTGCTAGGTCGGAAATTTTTGGGACGGCCCTCGTGGTGTTTGGAATTTAAACTATTCTTAATTTGACTTTAAAAACATCAAATGTCATTGGGAAAGCGACTACTATATAGTAAAAACTTTGACATTTACGAAATGGGTCGCTATTCGCTTGAAGAAAGTTGGGAAATATTTAAAACATATTTCCAAAGTGGTGAGTCCTCGACTCAAACTGTGCGAAGTTTGAAAAAACATTTAACAAAAAAAAAATGTTCCGAAAACTCCATTTGTGGATCAATTCGTGAACCGAGTACGTAAAAGTATAATGTTGGTGGATAAACCAACTCATGTACGTACTCGTCCGGTGCGCTCGACCGAAAACATTGTTGCGGTTACTAAAAATGTGCGTAAACAACCATCGACGTCAACTCGCCATCGAGCTCAACCATTTGACATTTCGCGCACTTCTTTGATACGAATTTTGCATAAAGACCTGGCCATGAAGCCATACAAAGTTCAATTGGTGCAGCTGCTAAAGCCTATTGAGCACTCGAACCGTCTACAGTTCGCAAATTGGGCGGAAGATCGTTATGTTAATATGCAAAATTGTCGCATCTGGGGCACAGAAAATCCGCATATCGTCGTCGAGAAGCCATTGGTCCATTTTTTTTTTAAATGAAGAAGGAAATTAACAATGTTAAGTGATTGGTTTTTCGAGGAAATTGGAGCGGAGACTTGGACGATATTTGGTTTGAACAAGACGGCGCACGTCACAATCGTATGGGCTCCAATTCACGGAGCGGGGGGAGCGGTCAAGGACAATTGCGAGTTGACGGACAATTGTTGAAGAACGAGATTCGAGTTGCTATTGGTGACAATTGAATTGAATTGTTCGCAAAAATTGGGTGGATCGAATGGGCTACTTCCAAGTCAGCCGTGGTGGTCATTCGACCGAAATTGATTTTCATAAATAAATGACATGAATCAACCCTTCCAATAAATGCTCAACCTTTGAAAAATATCGAGCTTTTTTATACCGAAATAAATTCCAATTTTGAAATGGTCAACCACTGACTTCCGATCCAAACTGTTTTCTTCTTAAACTTTTTAGTATTTATTCCAGTCCGGGATATGTCCGAGTTATGTGTGAACCTACTGTGCAGAAGGTCGTGGTTTCGTACCGCCTCGGGACATCTAAGAAAAGTTTTTTCATTAAAAAACTTAAGCTTAAAAACTTAAAGTAACTAGCCATGACATATGTACAAGCCAAGAGATTAAGAGAGGATCGGCTTGGCCCCTTTGGGCTTTGTAAAGCCAAAAATATATTTCTATTATTTTGTATATGTATGTATGTGGCCGGGTGGCTTAGCGGCTAGTGTGCGCGACCGCTGTGCAAGAGGTCGTGGGTTCGATCCCGAATCGAAACGACCGGTCACCCCTCTCTGCTGTTGGCGCCAGCTTAGTAGTAATTAGCCATGAAAAGCTTCTTAAACTGCCGTTCGGATTCGCCGTTAAACTGTAGGTCCCTTTCTCTTGTGCGAAAATTAAAGGCGCACAAGCCAAGAGATTGAGAGAGGCTCGGCTTTGGCCCTTTGGGGCTGTGTCAAGCCATTTTACATTACATTTTACACATTCCAGTAAACTTTTCAAACCGGAGATGCTTTCTTCTTTGGCTCCAGTAGTAGCAAAGGAATAACTTTTTAAATCTTGCTGATGGCATTTGGCGTTAATTACCTTTCTCTTATGCTTAAATTAAACAACACACACGAGCCCAGAAATTAACAGGAACTAGTATTGGCACGCCCCTTTGTGTTGTAAGGACAAATATTTTTCAATTATTCCCAGCAAGGCACTTTAAATGGCACTGAACTGTTTTACCTTCACTTATTTAAATAAAAAATTCCCATTAATATACAAAAATACCATTTAAAATTATACAAAGCTCACTACTGTGTTTGGAAAGACAAAATTTCCATTTAATTAGCAAAATAAATAAACAGTTTTAACAAAGTTTGGGATTACATTTATAATATAGTATTATATTCTTTGTTTATACGCACATACAATTTTTGTGAATGACAAATTTTGTGGCATAACTGCAACGAAACAATATCGTACTACTTGATAAACTTTCTGGCCACTCTTTATAGTCACATAATTTGCCATTCACAAACTTTGTATTTTTAAACAAGAAGTGCGTGTACAAACCTAGTAATATACCTTTTTAGAACTGACTGTAAGGCATAACATTCATGTTATAATGCTGGGGCTGGAATGGTCTTATCCGATTTCATTTCAAGTATAAAAAATGGAGCGTTTTACAAAAGTTAATCATTTTAAAAGCTTTGGCAATGTGTGCCAATAAAAAGAAAAAGTTCGTTTCAATACATGTGTCATTGTAATTTTGTGTGGTAATATACCGGTGACCGGATACTGTTTTAAATTTAAATCCTTCGTGTCGCATGAGACACCATTTAAACTATGAGCCATTTCCACATTGAAGCACATTAAAGCACACGCTGCACACCCGCACTGGTTTGTTTACGCCGAACTTTATGATAGGCACGTCATTACTGGAACACTTGGAGCACAAAACTCGTCCGCAATGTCGACTGAAGAAAAAAGCAAAAAAGATAAGTCGCTTCGAGAATATTTTCAAGAGGAAAGTTCCTTACCAATGATGTTTTCTCATGGTCATTGAAAACTTCGTGGTGCACTCTTGACACAGGTCAGATGCCGCCCACGGAGACTCCTGTGGTAATTGATCCAGAAGCCTGTGAAGCAGTTGATCTGTAGCAAGTTTAAAATTGAAAATACTTATCCCATCTCGATTCTCAGTGCCCAAGCAAGCCCCCATTTTAACCAGCACCTTGCACAGCGGGGCCTGGCCTCTCATAAAGGAAAGCAATAACGGCGTATTGCCGTCCATATCGGGTGAATTGATTGGATACTTTGGCATACACTCAAGAAAAAGCTCGCAAATTGCTGCAGCGGTATTGTCTTCAACAACGCGACATAGCTCATGCAATGGATTTCGACCCTTTAGATTGGATGCCTCGGCATTAACCCGCGACTCGGTGAGCAGTTCGCGCACAATTGACAACTGGCCACTGCGAACTGCGAGGTGGAGTGCGTTATTTCCTTCGGCGTCGACGGCATCATAGTCTGCATTGTTTTGGATCAACGCCGAGACTGCGGGAAGGTTGCCACGTTCTATTGCGATGTGCAGCGGTATTTTTTGGACGGCGTCGCGTTCGTTAATACGAGCGCCAGCCAAAATCAAGTTGCGTGTGATCATCTCAATGTGCGACGCAGCCGCTAGATGCAAGGGTGTCGATTGATTTACGTCATGCACGCGGGAATTGACGTCAACTTGTATGCCTATTAAAAATAGCACGCTTTCCAGATCGTCCTTCATGATGGCGAGATGCAGAAAGTTGCGACCACGCTGATCCATTTGCTCGGCCGCGTTTGGCACTCGGTCTAGTATGCGCTGTGCGGCCTTGTGGTTACGTATTATCAAAGCAGACGCAAAGGGGGTGTTGCCGGAACGATCACGCAACTTTAAATCTATGGCAGGGTGGCAAAGAAGTATTGCTATGATCTCTTCGTGTTGGTTCTCAATGGCAACGTGCACTGGTGTTTTGTTATCAGCGTCCAGGGCGTTCACATTTGCCCCATGGTCAATTAGGGTTTGAAGTACTTTTGTAAGCCCCCATTGGCAACAGAGATGTAGAGGAGATGCTTTTTCGCGGGCCTCGTCGCCGCCCTCGCCATTCGGTCCAGGCTGACGCGCAGAGTCCAAGTCGCATTGGCTGCGAATAAGGAAAACGGCAATAGCCTCTTTGTTCTCATCTATTGCGCGATGCAGGAGAGTCTGCTGACATCCCTCAGGACCTTGGCTCCAGCAATCAGTATCTACGCCATGTCGCACTAGGACATGGGCCGCGTCCTCGTAGCCCATCTCCAAAGCACTCCACAGTGGAGGGTCGCCCTTGGTATCTGGGGAACTAAGTGCCACTCCCTTTGCGCAAAGAGCATCAACCACTTTTGGTAGGTTGCTGAATATGGACATCTGCAGGGGTGATTCTTGCTTGCCTATAAGGAAGATATACACGTAAAATTCATAATGTGCTTGTTATTTATTCACCTGAGAGCGCGTTTATGTCAGCGCCTTCCTCTAGCAGAAAAATGGCTGTATCGCTGTCACCGTTTAAAATTGATTGATGCAGCAGCGTTAGGTCTTCTCCATTTCTCGCGTTAACATCCGCTCCACCTCGAATAAGGATTGGAACCAGCTCCGTTTTGTTTAGGGCTAAGCAAAGACTCAAGGGCGAGTTTCCATTGATATCTTTGCAGTTGAAATCTGGCGTCTCCCCACCGTTTCCATTACTTGTAAACTGGGCGAATGCTTCGATTGCCTCTACCGCGTTTGCCTCCACTGCCATATGCAGCGCCGATTTTAGACCTGCTGTGCTCGTCTGCAGGTTGCATAAAGCTCCATTTTTAAGCAACTTTTCTACCAGCTTTGGCATATTCTGACTCGCTGCCATATGTATGACGGCCAGCCCCTGCTCATTAACATGATCAAGACTAGCGAAATCAGACAAAAATATTGCAGCTTTTTCGAAACCCTGACCACCCATAGTAAGTACCTGCAGCAGATTGTCTTTGGTCGCTGATTTTATAGGGTTTGGATTAGCGCCCAACTCAACAAGCTTAGCAGATACCTCAAAGTTTTCGTTAGATAGTTCAAGACAAAGACTTATTTCCAATGCGCATTTTTCATCGCACGTGCGCAAATTTATGTCTATATCAGGAATTTCTAGCAGCAGTTTAACCATTTCGATATTTGGAGAAGTAATCGCTATGTGCAAAGGTGTCTCCCCACGCAAGTTTTGTAAGTTAACGTTAGGCTTACGCTGTAAAATACTTTTTCCTACATCGATCATGTGAGCAAATGTATCGCGATTAGTCTGAGTCTCCACGTAACTGCATATGATATGAAGGGCGGTATCTGAAGAGGGTCTGAAATATTTAACGACACCTTTTTCTTTTTTTGATTCGGATTAAAAAAAAATTTGACTACCTGGACAAAAGGTCTAAATCACAATCGTTCTCCAAAAGAAAGTTTGCCGCAAACTTATCACCTTTCCTTACAGCATCAATTAGAAGCGTCGAGCCCTGCATAATATACGAAATTCGTTAGACTAATTGTATAATAATCTTTTTTTTTCACTTACCTCCGCATCGTAGGCATTTATGTTGGCGTTTCCATTCTTTACAAGGGTCTGTGCAATTTGTAAATTTTTGGCAGAAAGTGCCATTTGCAGCGGCAACTGTCCATGTTCAGATAAGCTATTAACTAGCTCTGGTAGCTATAAATAGACAAATATGTATGTCTGTAGATATCAATGTTTGGCTGTAAGAAATGCTTGTGTTCAAATATTCATTTGCGACCCCTTAAAGTAGAGATGCTTACAGCAGATGTGTCATTCTTTTCCAACCCGAACGGTTGCCGTACTCGCCATTTTTGAGTTTAATCAAATTTTTTCGATATTAGATCTCGACATATATTTTACGGGTTTGCACAAAAATGTTTTTGTAATTCTATAAACAACTTCAAAAATTAGAAAAAACGAGAATGCCACTTTAACTTCCTCAAGACACTTGCAAGAGCTCGTTTTAAAGTCAAAGTTAAAGAACGCTAACATTTAAAAAAGTTTTTTACTTTGTCCCATTTTTCAACCTATCGGTCCCTATGGCAGCTATATGATATAGTCATCCGATTTGGACACAACAGTGTAGATAAATGACAAATTTCAAGACGGTACCATTAAAAACAAAAAAATTTTTCTTACTAGGTATATTTTTCAGACCTATCTTTATAGTTGTCGGGCTTTCATCAAACTTAGTAGAATTATAAAAAAAAACCATAAAATTCCAATAAATTCAAAGTTTGGAGACAAAAAGTTTTTCTCACTTAAATTAGTTTTCTGACCGATCATGGTCAATTAGGGTTTGAGCATTCAGATATAGTCATCCGATCCGGTCGGTTCCGACAAATTAGCAGCGTGCAGTAAAAAGACTCTGTGCAAAATTTCAGCTTGATAGCTTCAAACATGAGAGACTAGTTTGCGTAGATTGCAATTGACTCAGCTCGTCGCCCTGATCAACGAGAGCGTAAGTTAAAGTCTGCCCTGCCCGACTTCTCTATACCCGTTACTCAGGGAAATTAATGTTTTCCTTATGTTAATTAACAGAGCATTAACATAAATGTGAACATTTGAACATTATGTTAGCAAACAGCGCAATCGGAGCAAAAACTATGAAACGATTTTTGTAACCTTTTATGACTGTTTTTTAATGACCTTTATACCATTAACTTGCAGTTTTTGACTGGCTCGAGGTCTTGTTATGCTGTTCGCATAACTTTAAACAGAGTCACACACCACAACAAAGGAGGCAGGTTAATCGGACGGCCGTTTCATGAGGGACCAAATCCTCACTCGTCGGCGATCTTCAGCCTGAAATGTCTATCAAAAGAGCAGTCTCTCCATGCCAGCGACGGCAAAACTGTTTGGGAATTCCAATGCAGCCTCCGCGCAAAACACCAAAAAGACAGTCTAAAACAGACATTCCCCTTTGTTTGTAAGTGTGGCCGCCTTTTGGACTTTGCACTCAGTGAGCAGCTAATTGTTTGCATACAAATTGCATTAAGTTTCTAACAACAACGCGGTGCTATTTTTGTAACCTTTATTATTCGATCCTTATGAAAGTTTAAGTGATTGTAGATATGGAGCGCATACGTACTCTGTAAAATATCATTTATTTATATCTTTAAACTAGGTTGAGTTTTTAAACATTTTTAATTGCTGAGCGGGAGGGGGCGTGGAAAAGATTTGAAAGAAAATTGAACTGAGTGCACACAATATTAGGCTTCATTCAACATTTGGTTGCTCTTGCGCTTCTAGTCTTTAAGATCCAGGTGTTCATACAGAAAGACTGATAGACGGACAGACAGAAATGGCTAAATCGGCTCGGTTCTTGATGTTGATCAAAAATTTAAATACTTAATGAGGTTGGAGATGCTGCTTTCTGCCTTATTTAGTAATCAGGACTATACAAGTCTACAAAATAGGCAACCAAAGAAGATAGCAAACGTTTTTAATATATTTTCGGGGCTGAATTCAAAAAAATTGTCCGTTGTTGCAAAATCGAGTGATAGACGAGGTGTGTTCACATTTTTAGGTCCTGCATCCACGTTCATTAACTAATTTAAACCAAACTTTTTTCTACTGAAAGCACAGAACGGAGATGCTGAGAATTTTCTCGCAGCGAGAATCGTTTCATAATTCTTAGAGCGGCCTCTGGGACTGTAGTGTGAACCATGGTGAAACAATAATAAGGTGTTCTATTCCGCTGTGGCGAAGTGTCTAAATTCTAAAGAGAGCAGAGAGCATGAGAGAGCAGTGAGCTTGATATACTGCACTGCTCGTGTTTGTGTTTTTGTTTGCTGCACAAAAATAATAAAGAAATGAAAAATGTAAAGAAAATTTGTTGTAAGATAAAATGTATTCAATATGTTTCTTACAATATGTCTTACAACGACATAAGAAACAATATTGCTAGACATTTTCTAAGCAAACACAAAAAGAATAGAATAAAAATACGTGTGTATTTGCAACAAAATAAAATAATAGGTAAACATTTCTCCGCAGGCTGCCACCTCAAAGTTTCAATGCTTACTGACAAAAATAACACTTCAAAAGAGACAGGAATCGGAATAGAACACCTTATTTTTGTTTCACCATGGTGTGAACAGGCAAAAGCATAAAGCCAGATGTGGTTTGTTTAAAAAAATAGGCGGACTAAAAAATTTTAAAATGTAATGGTAATCTCTTCCAACCAAATTCCAACCCAAAAGCAATTCTCGGTTTCCTAAGAATCTCTTTCGGTTGGCTTCAAACACTCGTATTTTGTTAGGAAATTTAGAGAAACCGACCAAAGTCAATACACAAACCAACCAAACCGACTTCGCGAACCTACGTAAACTTAGCAAAGACACAAACAGGGCTTGCAAGTCTGAAACCATCAATATAGCTATAAACAAAAACTGTTATTAATTATTTTCGAGCAACGCAGCCCTGTTTTTGTAGTTGGACTAGTTTTTGTAGTTGGACTAGCTAACTAGACTTTCTAATAAGAAAATGAAATCTCTCGAAGTTCTGGGACACCGACGGATTTCTCGAGCGACTTGCAAACCAACCGAAGACAAAATCTGAAGAGATTTCCAGGACAGCCCCGTATAAAATTGAAAATGAAGTCACTAAGTGGAATTCAGACGTTATTGGCAATGCAATGGATAACTCGAGGCCATAGTCGTAGTGAAACCAGCTCCATAGGAGGTACTCGACGGACATATCTTAAGATGGCTCCTGGTGTTAAATAAGGATTGGCCACAACAGAGGCGCCACTATAATGGGCTGTTGAGGTTGCGGTTCAGGTGGTGTGTACATGGGTTGTCCAGAATTTTGGGGAAATGGCAACCATCACATCCACTGGAATTATCAATCCGAAAAGGATTCTTCGCCAGAAATGGGGGCGTCGAGCCGGTAAGCAACGAAATGTATTTTAATGGCCCGATTCAATTTTGATCAGCGAGACTTGTTCGTCCTCCACCTGATTTTTGTATTATTTGTTTGTCTCTGTTGCTTCAATTTTTTAATTCTTATAGGTACCTCTAAAAATTACACAAGTCGACAAAAATGAGATATTTTTCTGATTCAAAGATCAGACAAAAATATTCTTATAGGATTTTCATCGATTGTGATGAAATGGACTCAAAGTCTCAAAAACCCTGCTTGTTCCCTTTTTCAATCACGTGTAGAGAATAGGTCCGTGGTTTTAGAGGTCTCTAATCAGGCTTAAATTAAAGCTTGAACTGTGAACCGTATGAATCAAATCGGAAAAACCTTGAATCAATCCTAGATTTTCATGTAGCATCACTTTTTTCATGACTATAATACATTAGTTGCCAAAATGATAAAAAATTATGGGCGCAGAGGTTGCAACATGTCGTTAAAAATTCACTTTTATGACTCGCATTTAGGTTTTTTCCCTGCAAATTGCGATGGCGTCAGCGATAAGTAAGGTGGGAGATTCCATCAGGATATATTGGGTCGTTTACTAAGTAATTTCGTTTTTTTAGTGCAATTTAAACACTATCTTTTTATTGTGTAAAACATTTTATCAAATTATATATTCTCCATTTTGAACCAATACCATTTGCTATCTTTCGGGCAAGAGATTGATTCTACGCTCACAAAATGTTTGATCCTTGCAGGCAAAAAACTGGTCCAAGTGTTTTTTGACGTCCTGATTCGAGGTGAAGCTTTTCCCATCCAAAAAATTTTGTAGAGACCGGAACAAGTAATAGTCTGAAGGTGCCAAGTCTGGTGGGTGTGGTAGCACATCCCATTTAAGCTGCAAACGCTTTTGGCGAGTAATCAAACTAGCGACGAAGCAAATTTCGTTCTGTAAGAAAATGAGGAACCCATATGTCAAGCTTCGAAATTAATCCTTGTTATTCGACAATTTGCATCGATGAACGACTTTATTTTATCCACATCGGCATCAAGAGGCCTTCCAGGTCGTGGTGCATCCTCAAAATCGAAATTGCCGGAACGAAATTTTGCAAACCAATTTTGGCATTGGCATTCGGTCAACACATCTTCTCCGTACACATCACATAATTTTCGCCTTGCTTGAACTGCATTTTTACCCTTTTGTTAGTGAAACAGTAAAATATGCCGAAAATGCTGTTTTCGAACTTGCATCTTCGATAGTTCTCTTTTTTTTTTATAAAAACATTTGTTTATTGACTTAATAACCCTAATTTGAAATTTTTACAGCTTACTGTTACTGGTTAAAGCTACTTATGCTGTAGTTTGATTTAATGTGTTTGGTGTTTCCTTAGGTTGTGTCTAGTAAAAGGGATTTTATTTCTAGTGTTCATTGTTTTAATTCTGTATGGGATTCATTCGGTGGGTAAATTTGGAGTGTCCTCAAAAACAATAACTAACAATAAATAGAACAAATAAAATGAATAAGTACGTAGGAAATTTGAGTGCACTTAGAGTACGAGAGCAAATGAAAAAAGTGATGCTACATAAAAATCTAGGATTGATTCAAGTTTTTTCGATTTGATTCATACGGTTGATAGTTCAAGCTTTAATTTAAGCCTGATTAGAGATCTCTAAAACCACGGCCTTATTCTCTACACGTTATTGAAAAAGGGAAATGCAGGGTTTTTTAGACTTTCAGTCAATTTTTCTCAAAATCTCGACGTGATGAGCACTATTGGAGGCCAGAGTCGTGTTCAGCGATGAAAATCCTATAAGAATATCCTTGTCAGATCTTTGAATCATTTTTTTTGTCGATCAGTGTTATCACACACTCTTAATAACTTCTATGACCCCCATGCTCATTTTCAGAGCGCATTTGCAGCAAATCCGTACTCGCTATCAGAATGTGCTCTGAGAATTTATTGATCGTAAACGACTTATTCTACCTAATATTTACCACAAAAATTTCTTAAAATTAGTAAATTACAATTTAAAAGTAGAAATTTTAGAAAAAAAGACAGCATCGATCTTGTAATGGGCTTCTGCGCCGCTGATTGTCCACGTGGACGGTAGGATAAGTATTTTGACAAGATTTAAAAATTGATTTATTATCAAATGCTAAAAGAATGATTGATTCTAGACAAGTTTTTCACGCTAAAC
Source organism: Lordiphosa collinella (assembly GCA_018904265.1). Taxonomy (NCBI): domain Eukaryota; kingdom Metazoa; phylum Arthropoda; class Insecta; order Diptera; family Drosophilidae; genus Lordiphosa; species Lordiphosa collinella. The sequence continues at coordinate 229,951 of JAEIFV010000172.1, read as the reverse complement.
CTGAATCTAGATACAAATAAGTACTAAAACCTGAACAAATCTAATTTGTAAAAATATCCTTTTTTATAGCATATTGGCCAAATTATCCATTTTCTGCATTTTTATGTATAATTTAAAGTTAATTAATTTGAGATATGGAGCTTTGGGTTTAGCGTGAAAAACTTGTCTAGAATCAATAGTTCTTTTAGCATTTGAGGTCCTGTGCTGAGAATAAATCACTTTTTAAATCTTTGTCAACATACTAAGGCGATCAGCTATGAGGGTCCAAACATGCCGAATGAAAAAGCTCATGTGCTAAAATCTTTTGGAGCCTTTTAGTGAGCAGCAGTAAAGGCATAAAATAACATAAGAGACAAACGCCGATTAAATCTATGACTTTGTTAAAAGGTATTCATTGAATATTTGTATTGATTAAATATTAGTTAAATATTAAATAAGTATTAGATAAAGCATAGAGCCGTGGGAAAAAATTCACGTTGAAAGGTTTCTTGTCTTGTAATTTGTTTTTTAATATTTGTGATCGTAGATTGTGATACTACAAAATCAAACATTAGGTTCGGTTTCTTGCGTTATATAGATATCGTCAATATCTATTTCCTCAAGAAAATCAGTTCTTCAATAGATGACGAGATTTGACCTCTGCTTCTGGAAGAGAATTTGAAAGTACTAAGTGATTCTGAAACTTCTGGTTCTGAATAATTCAAAGTCACAAATTAATTATAGCTGTTAAAAGCAGAGCTCGCCAAAAAACTCTCAACACTTTCAACGTGTCGGCAAAAAACAGTTTGGTTACGGACACAACGAAATCAGGCAGCGAAAGAGAGTTTCAGTTCTGTTTTTGCTCAAATCTGTTGCGCTCTGAGCAAAGACCACATTTTTCGTTCCTGTTTCTCTCGTGTCTTTCACTGACACTTTTGCCGAGAGCATACTTCCGAAATGTTTTTTGCGTATGTATATGTGGTTGTGTGTTGCGCTCGTGTGCCCTTGCATAACGAGCGTCACACATTCAAACAGGTTACCAAACGCACCAAACAAAAGCACTTTTTGTAGACTTTTATAGTGTTTTGCTCATTTGCAGACAGTTGTTTAGTGAGCTCTCGTTTAAAACAGTTGCTGTCGGAGGTTGTCGGATGACCGACACGTTTGATTTGCTCAACCGAAAACATGTAACAGAAAACACATGAGGTGCGCGAAAGTGTTCCGCTCAGTGAGAGACCGCTTGTGCTGCGTTTGTTTCTGTTTTTCACTGAGGCTGGTCGCATTGAAAAAAGTGTAAACAGTTTTTTTGCGCGCCTGTGGTATTTAGTTATGAATAATTTTATGTGATTTCTAAATTTCATTCAATGCTATTGCTTAATGGTTTTAAAAGGTGAAATTGCCGGAATTTTTTGAAAATTTAAACGTGAGTATATATTTAAATTTCATTAGAATAAATTTTTCGGCATTAGGGTGTGCAGAATAGCTCGTGGAATGATCCTTTCGGTGATCAAGGTATGATTATTGGAATGGATAAAACCGGTTCCAAAAATTAAGATATTGCAATGAGGATAATTTGTCATAAAATTATAATTCGAATTTCCTTAAAAACCCAAAAGGATATGTGACAGCAACACGTAGCGGACGAAAAAGCGATATGACACCCGTTGCAAATGTAAAAACCACCGACTTGCAGCTGTGGATTCGATGAGCAGGAGACAGATTAAGGCTCAATTAGGATTCAAGATAACAAGAAGTAGGTTTATACAAATAATCCATAAAAAACCGAGCATTCAACATACCTGTATGGTACCTAAGCCTAAGTTTTTATCTCGCCATATAAAAGCGCGCATTGAGTTCCCACATAAATACCAATTCTGGGACGAGGAATGACGAAATGTCATACTTAGTCACAAAAAAAGTTTAGTCTGGACGGTCCTGACAGTTGCAAGAAATATTGGGCAGATATGCGACAGGATAGACACTCCTGGTATAAGCTTGGCCATGGTGGTGGTATGGTAATGGTAAGGACTGAATTCTTCTATGAAGGAAGCAGTCCGGTGTGTTTCGTATTAATCAAAATGAACGACCAAATGAATGAGGAGCTATTGGACGTCAAGTTAGTGGAGTTTGGCGGTCAGTTATATGGCGATGAAAGGACCTTTCAGAAGGATAATGCGTCAATTAACAGCGCAAAGCTGAAAACAGAGTTTATTAATGACAGAAATGTACCAGTTTTAAAGTGGCCAGCATTGATTCCCGACCTCTATTCGAACTCAGGACCTCTGGGGTATCCTATCTGCCGAAGTGTTAAGGGATTGCCGGCAGTTCGAGACAGCAGAAGAGCTAAAATCGACAATAAAGCAAAAACGGGCAAACATTGACCCATTCCACCTAAAATCATTGGTTAATTCCAAGCCGTTTCTACAAAGTTCAGTATAAATGAATAAATTGAAGTCCATTGATTACACTGTCACAAAATTTCAAAAGTTTTTGTATCCGGCACTTTTAGCAATTGATTCTAATGTAAAATTTTACGCTGAATTCAAATCTTCTCTCAGATATGTCAAAAGTAGAACGGTTTTTGAGATATCGCTAAATTTTCAATTTTAGTGTTTTGAAAAAAGGAAGGTCTGGAACAAAAATTATAGATAATAAAATTATTTCTTAAAAAACGACAGTTGTTAAAAATCCAATCATAAATGACGAAGTTATGGCACTTCAAAGTTGGATTTTTGAAAATTTTTTGATAATTTTTAATTTTGTGCTGCCTCTTATTAAGTTTTTTTCAATCTTACCATAAAAATTGCTCAGGTCTCAGATATTGACAGGATTGGGTAATCTCTTACGAACATTTTTTTGCCCTTGTTCATCGAAATCGGATGAAAAATAAACGCTACATTCACAATTAAGTAAACATACCTCTTCTTGAGAGTATTATTAATTGTTGTTTTACATGCTCTCCGACCCGTAACTCTGCGCTTTATTAACTTCAGTTAAACAAAAATAGCAGCTAATTTCATGACACGTCGGTTGCCACCAAGTAGCAGGAACATCAAAAGCCAAAAAGCGACTAATATGAAAAAATTACTCTAGGTGTACAAATTCTAAAATTTTTGACTTACTTTTTTCCAGACATCCACATAGTTAGAATAGTTCTGCAAGAATTGCATACGGTTTTCGGCGTCCACGGTTTGATTTCCGGTTTCTTGCCAAAATATAAAGAAAAAATATTTTGCAATTGCTCCGACAAAATTCTCTGCCTCGCGAATGAAAATCCTCCACAAATAAAGCAAATCTTGCTTGGATCATTTTTGCAATGAAATGTTCGCTTTGAGCAACTCATGTTGAAGTTCGTAAAATTTTGGATAAAAAAAGTGGGCGTCGTAGAACACCCGATACGAGCGAAGCTCTTTACGATGGATAGTCACTGTTTTGGTCACTGTTTGGTCACTGTTTTAGTCACTGGTTTAGTCACTGTTCGGTCACTGTTTTAGTCATTGTTTTGGTAACTGTTTGGTCACAGTTTTAGTCACTCTTTTAGTCACTGTTTTAGTCACTGTTTTGGTCACTGATTTAGTCACTGTTTTGACACTGTTTAGTCACTGTTTTATTCACTGTTTTGGTCACTGTTGTAGTCACTGTTTTTGTCACTGTTTTAGTCACTGTTTTGTTCAGTTTTGTCACTGTTTTAGTCACTGTTTGGTCACTGTTTTAGTCACTGTTTTGGTCACTGTTTTGGTCACTGTTTTAGTCACTGTTTTAGTCACTGTTTGGTCACCGCTTATCCACCACTGCTATTGCTCTCTTGCAAAAATCAAAGCTGCTGACTTTGCAAAGTAAAAAGCGTAACCAAAGTCGCAAAGACCATCGTTATTTATCTAAATTTGCCCCGCATTTGGGTTATTTCACCAATTGCTGCAACTGCGGAAGTATTTTTATCCGATTTCGATGACCAAGGGCAAAAAATTTTCGTAAGAGATTACCCAATCCTGTCAATATCTGAGACCTGAGCAATTTTTATGGTAAGATTGAAAAAAACTTAATGAAAGGCACCAAAAAATTAAAAATGCTCAAAAAATTTTCAAAAATCCAAATTTGAAGTGCCATAACTTCGTCACTTATGATTGAATTTTAAACCACTGTCGTTTTTTAAGAAATAATTTTATTATCTTTAATTTCTGTTCCAGTTTATACATACATTTATACCTGTTTCAAAACACTAAAATTTAGAAAAATTGAAAATTAAAATAGCTATATCTCAAAAACCGTTCTACTTTCCACATATCTGAGAGCAGATTTGGGATCAAAAAATTGTTGCATAGTGTTATTAATAAAACTAAATAACAATGAGTTTCAGAAGTTCAACAGAATTAAACCTTTAATTTATATTTGACTCATTATGATACGTTACGTGACATATGTTATGTGACAAATTTTTCTCTATGATTACTTTTGTGGTTTCTTTGATGATGCCAAAAAACAACTTACTGTTAATTGCACTCACATAGTTTGTTATGGTTTCTTATGCAATCTTTGTTTACACGTTCTACCCTTAAAATGACTTTAGAGAGCAAGATTTAATAAAATCGATAGGTACTTTTTTAGGAAAAAACCTGCAAAAGAATGATAACAATAAGAAAAAGGGTGCTCTACTTTAGATTTGAAAATCTCGAATGGGAATATGAGTAAATTTAAGACTGGCTTAAACTAGTTTGTGGCCGGGTGGCTCAGCGGCTAGTGTGCGCGACCGCTGTGCAAGAGGTCGTGAGTTAGATCCTGCCTCGGAACATCTAATGAAACGTTTTTTCTTTGAATTTCACCCGGTCACGCCTCTCTGCTGTTGGCGCCAGCTTTGTAGTAATTAGCCATGAAAAGCTTCTCAAACTGCCGTTCGGATTCGGCGTTAAACTGTAGGTCCCTTTCTCTTGTGCAAAAATTAGAAGCGCACAAGCCAAGAGATCGAGAGAAGCTCGGCTTTGGCCCTTTGGGGCTGTGTCAACTAGACAAGCCATTTTACTTTTCTTACTTAACTAGAGTAATTTAATTGTTTTCCGATCAAAATATGATCGAAGAGTGTTTTTAAGTACTTTTAATTTTTTGGTCTCTGTGGACCTTTCTGTGGAAATGCCCATATAATTATTAATATTGAAAAAAGTTTAAATTTAAGTATTTAACGTATTAAAATAATAGTTCTGAAACTTTATTGTCATTTTTTGTTGCCTATTAATATAAGTAAGAGGTATTAAAAGAATTGAATGCAATGGATACAGAACCATCTTCTTCGTGCAATTGTATTTATCAACATTTACACGTTATTCTAGCATCGACTTCAATGCCATTTTAAGACAAATCAAGCACATGGCAACTCTGCCCGCAACTTTTAAAATTTGTATGTCTATGTCCAGATGTTTTGTCTCTGCTTCAATTCGGTTGTGTTGTGGTCACAACGCTGTGTGCGGCGCTTGTCAGTTCCTCTTGTTCGTTCCAACCGAACACTTGCTGCGTTCTCTCAGGCAATCGTGTGCGTGTGCTAATTTTTATAAATGGTCTGTACGTTGCCTTAAACATTTGTACGTATGTAAGTATGTATCTATTTCTGGGCTACGGTGTTCATTGAAACCTTCTTCTCCTAGTGACGGGGCAGTCAAAGTGCACAATGTTTGTAAATAAATGAAGGTAAAGCACAAGAAAAGAAAAACATGTAGACAACTTTAAAAATGAACGTCGCATACATATACATTTGTGCTTGCCAATGGCGCTTTCGCCATCACCGGCGATTGACCCCCTCAACGTCCCAAAAACCTGTACGCCCTTTTTATGAATTTAACATTTATGTACATACAAAGAGGTTACTCAAAGTTATTGTTTAGGTTTAGTAAAACGAAGTCACACTTTTTCTTTGATTTCCAGAGACCAGCGTTATGATTTCTATGGGACATGCTTAATGGAATAAAAAGAACATTGGGGCCGCAATGACGACAAGCTGTTCAGTGGCAGGTAGCAGCCGCTACCTGTTGTATGGATTTTTTTCTTTTGCTGTGGTGCTCTCTATGGGTGGGTATTAGAAGTGAAATATGTGTTTCATATACATACGTACACATGCAGACAACTACATACAAATATGCGAGCACAATAAGTTTTGAAAGTTTACTTCGTTGTCCTGAACGTTCATATTCTTACGACTGATATTTAATGGCCTGTATGTATGCACAATTTGTGTGCAGCTTACGTGATAAGGAGGATGCAGAGGCTCAAAGAGTTCAAAGTCATATACATATGTATATGGTATATTGAAACGGAAAGACACGATAACAGTTCTACTGCTTATGTACACACAACGTACATTTTCAAGATGTGATAGCAATGAGTAGCTCAGTTTCCGCCTATCATCATAAACATAATCAAGCAATGGCAAATGCAAATGTCACTTAAGAATAACCATAGAATCTAAAATATTTATATCATTATATTATTATTTGAACGGACAAACTAATTTAATCAGTATTTTGACTTTCAGGCAAATGCACAGCTACGGATGTATTAAAATGCTACAAGTGCTCCGTAACCATTGAAAAGTATGTCATTGACAATAGAACCATTGTGACGCCACTCTGCTCCAAATTTGATGAGTCCCATGATGAGTACATGGTACATTGTCCATACTCTACGATGTGTTTGAAAACGATTTCAATCTTACACCTACAAAACGGACAGAAGCAGGAAACGATTACAAGGGGCTGCGCTCAACAAAAGAACACAACACAGGTTTGAATTATTTCTAACAACTAAAATGATTGTGTGGAAAGTTTAACTAAACTTGGAAGACGCCAGGCTTATGTAATTTCTCAAAGGTGGCTTCTTCTGTTGGTCTCTCCTCCCTAGCATTTTGACTGATCTTGGTTTTGGTCTAGCCTCGACTTTCTCGCCTATTGTTTGTGAGATCCAAGGTGTAGTAAAAAAGCATGGTTTGGAAAAACCAGTATTTATATTAGTTTTATAAGGCTAAAAATATAAATTATACTAATTTCAGAGTTTTATCCGGTAAATCTTTTATTTAACAAAATAACACCTAAGATTTGAAAAACCTTTCTATTTATTTATTGACAGATCTTTCGCAATAAGCAATGGGAGCAGGAACATTTAGTACAAGAAGTATACCAAGAAGGTTGTACGGAAATCAAGATCAACAACTTGGCGGGATCACGAAACACGCATTGCTATTGTCGGGGTGAATTGTGCAACTCCTCGGGTTTCCCCCATTTTGACAACATGATGCTGATTGTGTTCATTTCTTGGAGTTCCTTGCGATTCTACTTTGCTACTTAATTCAGCCAAATTATTGTAGAAAAATATACACTTATAAATCCACTTATATAGATGGACCCAGCCTTCGGTTATTAATTTTAGTGCACGGCATTGTTATAAATTGTGATAAATTTTTAATACTTGTAAATATATGAAAAATTTATTATTATTTCTGAAAGAGCCACAGTCTTAATACTTTGTGGCAGACAGGGCAGGCAGATGAAAAAACACGAAAAGCCGATACTACATGACTTCACCGTGTAAACAAGTAAGAAAGGCGTTCAAGACCGACTATAACATACTCTATACCTCCCACAGTTTGTATTACGGTGTGTGAGGTGCTGCCCATCGCCGTAGCGACATAATTGATTGCTTTCCCAATAACTTGACTATCTTTATCCGATCGTTACCATTCCTCTGGTGGATCGATAAAAATGCTTTATGGGGTCGGAGATGACTCCTTCTGGCTGTTAAATTATTTTGCACAATATAATAAACTCTGTGCACCTTTGCTACAGAGTTTCGCATAGCTCGTGCTCAAAATGAGCAGTGCAAGTTCACCAAATCCACCTAGATTTGCAAAAACAGGAACATGAGAAAACGGGCCTAGGTGAATTGCACTTAAAAGAACAAAACAAACTAAAAAATATTTTAATTTTTCAACGTTTTATCCAAGTCCAGACAATGAAAATTTAAATAGTTTAACCCATGATAGCTGGAGTTCTGGATAGGAAACTACTCTGGCATGACAATATCACAAAACGAGTAAGGAAGGCATATATTGCCCTCTTTTCATGTAAGCAGGCGATAGGCCGAAAATGTGGGTTTCCCCAGCAATTGTTCATTGGCTGTACACAGCCATAGTACGTCCCATACTGCTCTATGGAGATTTAGTATAGTGGCCAGCACTCGGAAACAATCAGTCCTGAACACCTTACGAAAAGTACAGGTTAGGTTAGGTTGCGATGGCTGAGGGCGAAAAGTCGCCCTCCCACTTAGGCCTCTATGGGCCCATTGCGATGCCATATGTTTTCTCTGTTAACCCTTTTTAAAACTGAGGGGGTTCCTCGTTACTGAACCATTGTGTGGACAGAATGAATTTATTAGAGCTGGGATCTCTAGCTCGGATGTTTTCGAGAGGGTAGGAGTAGGAGAGGTTCACCTAGTGTCTTAAGTCTCCTACTCAGGGCGGGGCAATGGCAAAGGAGATGTTGTAATGTCTCCTCCTCTTCTTCGTACCCGCAGCTTCTGCAGAAATCATGGTGAGTGACACCTAGGCGTGCAGCGTGTCTGCCTATAAGATAGTGGCCAAGGTTCAGACCAGAGGGGATATGAGTTCCCTTCTGAGGCTTAAGAGCGTGGTTGTAAAGGGTGATTTTTTAGCTATTATCTTTTTGGCAACACTGGTTTAAACAGCTCACGCACGTTTCGTGTTTTGTTTCACTGTCAAACATCTTCAGTTTGGTCTATAATTTAACCATGAATCGTCTTACAAACGAACAACGCTTGCAAATTATTGAATTTTATTATCAAAATCCGTGCTCTGTTAAGAAAGTTCATCGCTTCTTCCATTTTATGGTTTTTTTAATCGACCCACTGAAGCGGCTATTCGGGCTATTGTGACTAAATTTCGCACCAAATTTACATTGTTGGACATTAAACCACCAACACGCTTACGAAGAGTGCGAACTGAAGAAAATATCGCAGCTGTGTCGGCCAGTGTTAATGATGACCATTAATTATCGATTCGTCGCCGTTCGCAGCAATTGTGCCTCTGTTACTCAACAACGTGGAAAATTATGCGGAATGATTTAGGTGTGAAGCCTTTCAAAATACAGCTGGTGCAAGAATTGAAGCCAAACGACCAACCGCAACGTAGAATTTTTGGTGAATGGGCTCTTGGAAAGTTGGCCGAAGATCCACTTTTTTACCGAAAAATTGTGTTCAGCGACGAAGCTCATTTTTGGCTCAATGGGTACGTAAATAAGCAGAATTGTCGATTTTGGAGTGAATATCAGCAACGTAGAATTTTTGGTGAATGGGCTCTTGGAAAGTTGGCCGAAGATCCACTTTTTTACCGAAAAATTGTGTTCAGCGACGAAGCTCATTTTTGGCTCAATGGGTACGTAAATAAGCAGAATTGTCGATTTTGGAGTGAATATCAGCCAGAAGCATTGCAAGAGCTACCAATGCATCCAGAAAAGTCACAGTTTGGTGCAGTTTATGAGCTGGTGGCATCATTGGACCGTACTTCTTCAAAGATGATGCGAATCGAAACGTAACTGTGAATGGTGAGCGCTACCGTGAGATGATATCCAACTTTTTTTTGCCCAAAATGCAAGAGCTTGACTTGCATGACATGTGGTTTCAACAAGACGGTGCCACATGCCACACAGCACGCGTAACAATGGACTTATTGAGAGGCGAGTTCGGTGAAAATTTTATTTCACGTTCGGGACCGGTCAATTGGCCGCCTAGATCGTGCGATTTAACGCCTTTAGACTATTTTTTGTGAGGCTATGTTAAAGCTCATTTCTAAACAGACAAGCCCGCTTCAATTGACGCATTGGAAGACAACATTGAAGCATTTATTCGTGAGATACCGGTCGAAATGTTGAAAAGAGTATGCCAAAATTGGACTAAGCGGATGGACCATTTGAGGCACAGTTACGGTGAACATTTGCATGAAATAAACTTCAATCATTAAATTATATGGACCGTACTATCGATTCAAATAAAGATTTCATACATTTTTCTGAATTTTATGTGTTTTTTTTTTTTAAAACTTTCCTAAAGCTCTTAAAAAATCACCCTTTACGTTTTAGGTTTAGTGTTGGTACACAAAGTACATATAAGTGCGGAATCATGCATGAGCGGCGCCCTTCGAACCACCGCAACGAAGGCGCTTAAAAGTGCTTTATACCTTCAGCAAAAACTTTTTTCAATTTTAATACCCTTGCAGAGCGTATTATAAAATTGTACGGCTGTTTGTAACGCATTGAAGGAAGCATCTCCGACCACATAAAGTATATATATTCTTAATAAGCACGACGAGCTGAGTTGATTTAGCCCTTACCGTCCGTCCGTCTGTCTGTCTATCCTCCGACATATACGCTGCACATTTGGCGGAACCGGCCGGATCGGATGACTGTAGCATATAGCTGTCATAGGAACGATCGGTCGAAACACTAGTTTAAGTGTGAAAAACTTTTTTGTTTTCAATGGAAACGCCTCCAAACTTTGTATTTCTTAGTTTACTATGCTTTTCCATGATTCCACCAAATTTGGTCGAAATCGGACATCTATATAGTATAGCTGTCAAAGAAAAGTAGAGTCTGAAAAGTAGTCTTAGTTAGTTTTCAATCGAAATGTCCTCAAAACTAGGATATAATTGTTTTATATTCTCCCACAAAATTCTCCAAATTATGGTCAAAATTGGATGACTATAGCATACAGCTCCCCATAGGGCGATCGGTCGAAAAACTAGGTGAGAAAAGCTTTTGTCTTCAATAGAAACGTCCCTTACGTTGGCATATATTTATTTTATAAACTTCTACACAATTCTACATAGTTTTTATGAAATCGGATGACTATGGCATATATGTAGCTGCAGTATGAATGACGGTTTTTTGTTTTAAATGGAATCGCCTTCAAAAATGTACATCTTAGTTTGTTATGCTTTTCCAAGATTCCACTAAATTTGGTCGAAATCGGACATCTATATAGAATAGCTCCTATAGAAAACTAAGGTTCGAAAAATAATAAACTTATTTCAAAAAAAAAAACTGCAATGGGTATTCCAAAACTTTCAAGTACAAAAATGGCCGAGCCGAAGATAAAACTTTCCCCTATTTTTTTTCTTGGATTAAACTTATGTGTTAGCGTGTTTAAGACATTCCCTACAAATTTCAAATTTCATTTTTGGTGTAAAAGTACTAAAACGCTTGGCTCGGCGTTGTTGTTCGAAACTTAATAGAAATAGTTTCATTTAAAACAACAGAAAACTCCTGTTTGTATATACAAACATTTTTGGTCTTTTGCTCCAGAGTGGCGGCCGTTGGTTGCCCACTGAGTCCAAAGTCCAAAACGGAGGCCACACACTTACAAAGGGGAATGGCTGTCGTAGGCTGTCTTTTCGGTGTTTTGCGCGCAGGCTGCCTTTGGAATTCCCAAACAGTTTTGCCGTCGCGGGCATGGAGAGACTGCTGTTTGGACAGACATTTCAGGCTCAATATCGCTGATGAGTGAGGTTGGTCCCTCATGAAACGTCGTCCGATCAACCTGATGCCTCCTTTGTTGTGTTGTGTGCCTCTGTTTAAAGTAATGTCAATAACATAGCAAGACCTCGAGCCAGTAAAAACTGCAAGTTATTTGTTTTTCATTCAAAAATATGAAAATGTTATAAATCCGTTGAAAATAACATTTACTTTATCGAAAACAGTTGTCGAAACTTTAAAAGCGATTATCTCGAAACCCTTTATATTTTAAATGGTTGCCCAAATTAAAAGAGTAACTGTTGACCGATTTTCAAAATTTTTATTTTAAACTACTCTTAATAGTCACCATTTTGGTCGGTACCAAAATTTTTGGGATCGGTTAACAAATAATGGAGTTGGGACCAATGTAGGAGGAAAAAAAGTCCATTTTCGTAATTATGACTTTGAAACCCCATAACTTCGTTGTTAATTGAACGATCCCAAATATTTTGGTTCCGAATATAATGGTGAATATTAGGAGTAAATTATACAAAAATTTGAAAATCGGTCAACATTTACTCTGTTTTGTCTGGACAACCATGAGCCAATGTTGTTAATTTTTGGTCAACATTGAACCAGAATACAACAACACACGCACCACAACACAAACAATAACAAATATTTTTTTTTGTAATTTAATTTTTTGTAAACTTTTAAAAAATGGCACCTAAAGGTATACAGTACCCTTAGCACCATATATCATCTTCTTCCTTTAGACCAGGGGAGGCACATTGCTATCTCGTGTGCATAGGAAAAATCTAAAAGCAGCGCTGCTCCGACGCACACAGTATAAGCTACAAGCGCCGCTGCGTTGCGTGCTCTCCTACGCCGCGACGCAGTCGTTGCTACTGAAATTGAAAGCAATTTCTGCGCTGCTCTCACACACACCAATGCAAAAATGTAAATGTTTTTTTTGCCTGCCGCTGCTTTAGACTTAGGCCTGTCGCACACAAACAGCTGGGCGGAGCGTAGCTCATCAGCTTTGGGAAATCAACCGCACAGAGCAATTTTGTATGAAAAATTCGTAAGCTCCTCTAGCTCTGCTCCGCTTTCTGTGTGCGGGGGCCCTTAATGTCTAAACAGATAGCGAGCACCACAGCCCTGAGATTAAGATAATCTGAAGCCTGGAACACGGGCAACTCGGGACACTCAACCTTAATCAACCCGTCTTTACTGTATACCCACAACGTCATTCTAGAAACTTTATGACTTCAATATCCATAGTAGGCACGACTGGAATAACTTACAAAGCAGAGCTAATGCCATTAATATCTACACCGATGGATCTAAGCCCGATAACAAAGTAGGACCTAGTTATGAAAGTATCATTCCGACTCACTGATCATTGCACCGTATACCAAGCAGTTCGTGGCAGTGAAAGTATCATTTACGATAGTCGCAAGCGGTATCTTTTGCGAGACTTTTTGATATTACTTACGAGTCATTTAAAATATTTGCTGTGATACGTTTCTGATTTAAAAAAAAATTATATGTTTGTGAGCCCGTAGTAAGGCGCTACTCGGGCCCGACTCACCCCTCACAATTTCACCTTGTCTGGGGACTCGAACTCAGGACCCCGCGGCACTCTAAACGAATGACTGGCATCTTAACGCTCACCGATAAAATCGGGTCGCGCGTGACACTGGCGAAATGACAGTGAACAATGAAATCAACACGCCCGGGTGGTCGAATGGCAAGACATTTGCCTTGCAAGGGCGAGGTCATGGGTTCGAATCCTACTCAAGGCATTAAATAAAACCTTTTTTTATTTTGATTTTTTTATTTTTGCGTTTTTTGAACATTGTCTCTATATTTTAAATATTTTTACAATGCGCTTTGGTCCCAAACTCAATTTTTTTCGTAATTGCTTACATCCCAGCCAACCAAACGCTCGCAAACGATATCCCAAGCGAGTGAATTGCGTGAGCTAACCCGGCAAAACTCTCGCATACGGGTCGGGAAATGATAGTAAAATGATTCATGTGTCGTTCAGTTTGTGGCAGTGAAAGTATCATTTACGATAGTCGCAAGCAATACGGTTAGCGTAGCTTTAAGCGGTATCTTTTGCGAGACTTTTTTGATAGTACTTGCGAGTAATTTAAAATATTTGTTTTTTTTTAAAATAAAAAAAAATATATTTTGTTAGCCCGTAGTGTCGCCCCCCCACCCGGCCCGCCGACTTCACCTTGTCTGGGGACTCGAACTCAGGACCCCGCGGCAGTCTACACGAATGACTGACATCTTAACGCTCACCGATACAATCGGGTCGCGCGTGACAGTGGCGAAATGACAGTGAACAATGAAATCAACACGCCCGGGTGGTCGAATGGCAAGACATTTGCCTTGCAACGGCGAGGTCATGGGCTCGAATCCCACTCAACGCATTAAATTAAAACCTATTTTTCTTGTTTTTTTTTTATTTGTTTTTTTTTTTTTGAGTTTTTTAGCATTGTCTATATTTTTTAAATATTTTTACAATGCGTTTTGGTCCCAAACTCGATATTTTTCGTAATTACGCAAAATGCTCACTGTTGGCCGCTTGGAGCTCGCTGAGGCTCTGCGACAATAAAAATGAACTCTATTCTGCTTACATGCGAGCTCGTTTGTGAGCATTCTGCGATAGTCTCGCAAAATGCTCGCATGCTGGTTTGCTGGGTTAGCACACTCATGGTCGTCGAAAGGAATACCCAGCAAACCAAACGCTCGCAAACGATATCCCAAGCGAGTGAATTGCGTGAGTTAACCCGGCAAAACTCTCGCATACGGGTCGGGAAATGATAGTAAAATGATTCATGTGTCGTTCAGTTTGTGGCAGTGAAAGTATCATTTACGATAGTCGCAAGCAATACGGTTAGCGTAGCTTTAAGCGGTATCTTTTGCGAGACTTTTTTGATAGTACTTGCGAGTCATTAAAAATATTTGCTGTGATACGTTTTTTTATTTAAAAAAAAATTATATGTTGTGTGAGCCCGTAGAGTGTCGCCCCACTCGGCCCGCCGACTCACCTTGTCTGGGACTCGAACTCAGGACCGCGGCACTCTACACGAATGACTGACATCTTAACGCTCACCGATACAATCGGGTCGCGCGTGACACTGGCGAAATGACAGTGAAGAATGAAATCAACACGCCCGGGTGGTCGAATGGCAAGACATTTGCCTTGCAATGGCGAGGTCATGGGTTCGAATCAAACTCAAGGCATTAAATTAAAACCTATTTTTCTTGTTTTTTTTTTTTGTTTTTTTTTTTATTTTTGAGTTTTTTAACATTGTCTATATTTTTTCAATATTTTTACAATGCGCTTTGGTGCCAAACTCGATATTTTTCGTAATTACGCAAAATGCTCACATGCTGGCTCGCTTATGAGCTCGCTTGCACTGCGATAATAAAAATGAACTCTCATTCCTTGCTTACATGCGAGCTCGTTTGTGAGCATTCTGCGATAGTCTCGCAAAATGCTCGCATGCTGGTTTGCTGGGTATATACATCTACTCACACAGTCAAGAAGCTCAATGGGCGTTTGAGATCCTCCCGGAAAAGAGCACGATAAGGATGCCCTTGGCCTCATAAAAACTAATCACAAGAAATGAAACCTGGCGCCTGGCTACTGAACGGAAACATCTCACTTCCAGTCGGAGCCCTAACTGGTCACTGCCTTATCGGTAGACATGCAGCACGCTTGGGCGTCGGTCACAATGACCTCTGTAGAAGATGAAAGTGTGAGGAAGAGGAGGAAACATTACTGCATCTTATATGCTACTGCCCAGCACTTAGTTGGAGGAGACTCAAAAAACTTCGTCACCCCTTTCTACTCAACCGTTTGGAACTATCTGAGATAAAGATTCCGTCTCTACTAAAGTTTTTACTAATTTCACAATGGTTCAAACGGAAGGAACACCCCCTCGTTTAAATAGGCAATATATATGGAATCGCAATGGGCCTAAAAGAAGGTACAATTTACTGTCCCAAGCCATCTCAAACTAACCTAACCTTACCTAACCCTCCCTAACCTAACATAACCCATGATAGCAGACTGTATTAAGGATAAAACATGCACCATAGCCGAAAATAACAATTTATGATAAAATTGTTTGCTCTGTTTTCCGTCTTAGCAAACGGTACTTTATTTCTGAGGGCGCAATTCGATTTGTCGATCTCTTGTTATGAAAATTCAACTATCAGTTTCTTTTTCTCTTCATATTCGTTGTGCCATTAGCTGAAAAATATAAGCGCGCCTCTAGCATTAAGTTATAAATAATTATATGTGATTTCTACATTTCGTTCACTGCTACTGATCGATTGATAGTTTTAAAAAGCATGATTGCCGGAATTTTTTGTAAAACTGAAACGCGAGTATATATTTACTATATAAATAGCATAAGAATACATTTTTGTGCATTAGGGTGTGCAAAATAGCTTGTGGAAAAATCCTTTCGGAGTATGAACAAGGTATAATCATTGAAATTTGCAAGGAGGATAATTTGGGACAACTTCAAGTAGCGGACGAAGAAGCGATATCAACACCCGATGCAAATGTGAAGTCCATCGACTTTCAGCTGTGGATTCAATGATCAGGGGACAGATTAAGGCTCAATTGGGACTCAATATAACAAGGAATAGAACTATACAAATAATCCATAAAAACCGTGCCTTCAACACACCTGTTTGGTACCTAAACTAGGGATGACGGAAATTATATCGATATATCGATATTTTGTCCAAAAATACGATATACCGTTATCGAATATTTTTCCGAGGCAATATATCGGGTATCGAATATTTTTTGGTGATATTTTTCGGTGAAATTTTAGATTCAGCTTTTCGAATGCTTTATATTGAAATATGCTGAATTTGAAAGGTAAACACATCTTTATGTTCAAAGAATTGAGCTACAATTGTGATATGCGTGCTACATCTAAAAATGGCGACTATTAGAAGGGTTCAAACAAGTAAGAAAGTCGGTCAAGCCCGACTATAACATACTCTGTACCTGTGAAGTGCTGCCGATCACCGTTGCGACCGGTGCGGCCCATAATTGTTTGTTTTCCTTATAACTCGACAACCGTTAATACGATCTTCACCATTCCTTTGGCGGATCGAAAAATAATCCCATTTACTAAATATGTCCATAAGGCACGAACCTTCTATCTACAAAACTTATGATGTTTCCAACTTGCGGGGGCGGGACGGGGAGTGGCAAAAATTGAAAATAAACTTGATCTACCTGCAAGTATAAGAAGCATTTGTCCCATACATATAATATCTCTATCTTTTAACATCTCTGAGATCTATTTGTTAATTCGGACGGACGGACATGGCTATATCGACTCGGCTGTTGATGCTGATCAAGAATATATATCGCAGATCGTTCGAAGATGCTTCCTTCTGACTGTTAAATACTTTTGCACAAACTTAATATACTCTTTGTACCTTTGGTACAGAGTATAAAAACTTCTCTACCATTACCTGGACTTTTAAAAAGAAGCTGGCCTAACCTTAAATAAGTGGATTTGTTTTGCCACAACTTGACTTATGCTTTTATTCTTTTCAAAATCGTAACATGCCGAGCTTGGATATGGTTTTTAAATTAAAATGCTCTGATTTAGAAATGTTAATATATTTTTTGTCCGATCAATATATCGTGATTGTTTTATAAGTTCTGAAAGAAACTGACCAAAAAGATTCTTCGAACCAAGCCTTTTTCCAAGCAGAGGGCGTGTGTTTTGGTTTGTTAACTAGAAGGTCCTGCTCTGTGTACGGTTTGATTAACCCAAAAACAAAAACGGTTCACACGGATAGCAGCCTTGCAAAACATAGATTAAGTTCTATGTATTTTATAAACGGATCACAGTGTTTATATACTTAAGTCGGGCTTGACCGACTTTCTTTCTTGTTTTTTTTTTATACTTTTAATGACTGAGGTCCATTCGGGTATTGTTTAATGTTGTTAATAACTGTTTTAGCTGGGCCAAACCATTACGTTTGATAAGTAACCTTAGACCATAGACTTTTGACTTTCCAACGGATTCGAACCACCGAACCAAACCTTCTCTTGAATTTGTGGAGTTTTGTAGCTCTGATACCCAGATTTTGAGCTCAATTAGAACGTAGTTTTTAAAACGTGTCGAATAACATCTAAATTACCTTATATTTTTTACTCTAAAATATTTATATCGAAATGATACTTTTTCCATATCGCCAAAAATATATATATAGATATTTTTTAAATATCGCTAACCTTACCTTTTATCTCGGCATATAAAAGCGCATTGAGTTCCCACATAAATACCTATTCTGGGACGTTGAATGGAGTAAAGTCATATTAAGTGACGAAAAAAATTTTAGTCTTGTCGGTCCTGACAGTTGCAAGAAATATTGGGCAGATATGCGACAGGATAGACACTCCTAGTATAAGCTTGACCATGTTGGTGGTATGGTAATGGTAAGGACTAAATTTTGCTATTAAGGAAGCAGTCCGATGTGTTTTGTATTGATCAAAATGAATGACCAAATGAATGAGGAGCTATTGGACGGCAAGTTAGTGGAGCTTGCCAGTCAATCCGAACTTAGGAGCTTTGGGTCTGCCGAAATGTTCAAGGATTGCCGGAGGTTTGAAACAGCAGAAGAGCTAAAGTTGTAGAGCATGTCGTTTCTACAAAGATCACCACCCGCCTATCTACACAAATATATAAAAGTGAAAGTATGTTTGTCCCTTATGAGCGTCTAAACCGCAGAACCGATCTTCCCGAATTTTTCACAGTAAGTTCATGTCGATCAGGAACGTGTCATAGGCTATGTTTCATGTCTGTGAAATGGTCCAAAAACCGCGAAATTTGCAAAATTATACCGTTTATCCGATTGCAATGAAAATGTGGGAATGGTTGAACGCTTGCCCGGAAAGGTTTCTTGTTTGAAAAAATTTGCGGAAAACGGTCAAAAACCGTGAAAATTGGAAAATTGAAGTATTCGCTAAAACTTTGGGAAATTGATCGACGATTGCCCAGAAAGGTTTCCAAGTAGAAGAAACCGCGAAATTTGCAAAATTATACCGTTTATCCGATTGCAATGAAAATGTGGGAATGGTTGAACGCTTGCTCGGAAGGGTTTCTAAGTTGAAGAAATTTACAGAAAATTGTCCAAAAACCGCGAAAATGAATAAATTTGCGGTTTCGGTAAATCTTTGGATAGAGGTTCGACGATTGCCCAGAAAGGTTTCAAGAAAAAGAAAGGTAAAAAAAAATTTGCAAAAGTCGATTTTGAGGGTACGCACCGGAAGGTTCAATTGAAGAAATGGGCCGGAAATGGTCATAAAACCACGAAATTTCAAAAACTATACCGTTCATCCGATTGCCATAAAACTCGGGAGGGTTTCTAAGTTGAAGAAATTTGCAGAATATTTTTCAAAAACAGCGAATATTAAAAAATTGGCCGTTTCGGAAAATTTTTGCATAGTGGTTCGACGCTTGCCTGGAAAGGTTTCCAAGTTCATTATTGGCGAAAAATGGTCCAAGAACCGCGAAGTTAGCAATATGTTCGATTTTGATGAAGCTTTGAGGAATGGTTGTACGCTTGCCCGCGAAGGTATCTAAATTGAAGAAATGGGCCGGAAATGGTCATAAAACCGCGAAATTTCAAAAACTATACCGTTCATCCGATTGCCATAAAACTTTGGGCAACGTTTGCCCGCGAAGGTTTCTAAGGTCCAAAAATCGCGAAACTTGCAAAAAAAACCTTATGAGTATTTTTGAAAGCGCGTAGTGCTTATTTTACAATGCCGGCGTTGGTAAATGGAAGGTGTAGATTACACGGTATATAGAGAAAAAGATCGAACGGTCCAAAATGTTTCTACCGACATGCAGCCTGCACTAGATTGAATATAATCGCTCTCTTAAGAATAATAAGAGCCCGGGCAACGCCGGGTATTCAGCTAATAAATGAATAAATTGAAGTCTATTGATTACACAAGTTTACAAATAATAAATTTCTCATCCTCGACAAATTTATGTAATTCTTTATGTAAAATCACGGGCTGAATCCGAATCTGTAGTTACAAAAAAAATTAAGTAGAACAGTTTTCAAGATAATCCCAAATTATCGATTTTTGCATTTTTGAAAAAGATCTTCTCACTTAATTACAAATATCTCAATTATATTTCAACTTCTATATACCAAATTAAAGCTAATAAAATTATCTCTCAATCATTCATAAGTTGTTTTTTTTCAAACTTGTAGTGTGGATGCTTTTCACAAGGATATGGGACATTTCGTTTAATTTTTATTTGCACCGTTATGTTAACTAACAAAAAATTTCTTCAAATTTCTTTCTCTTTTGGATGATGTAAACTAATATATGTTGGAAATTGTAAAAGTTATTAAAATTATTTTAAAAAATGAGCAAAATTTTTAATTTAGCATTAGCCATGTGCCTGTAATTTTCCATATAGATATCAACTTTGGATGGTTAAGGCCACGATAGTTTTGCGTGTGCAATCCCACGATCAGGCTAGATCGGCTCAGCCCATCCAGAAAAGCAGCATCTTAGGCAGCGCATTTTTGTCCCGCCTGAGGAGTATCACCTAGGCCAGAGAAGCCGTAGTCTCGGCCAAGCCTTAGCGATTTCTTGATCATTTTTAGTATATTTAACGTAGAATTCTGAATACTCTTTCTTGTTAACAATTAACAATTTGTGCCAATTCGTGCTTTTTTGGTTTTTATCCATTTTCAGCCAAACCATAAATGATATTAATTTGATTTTTTTTTTGTAAAATTATGTCAAAAAAATATGTTGCATCTTTATATTTTCTTTAAGCAAAAAAAATTCCTGACAAAGTTGAAAAGACCATTTCGTTTGTTTAGTATCTGAACGACCAAAATCCACATTGTATGAGCGGCGTATGATGGGTGCGTGAAACAAAAACATATACTCGGAATATTGTTGCAATATTTTGGATGTGATGAGCGTGTAGATGGAGGCAAATGGGGGTGAAGAACAAAGCAAACGCCGATAAGTTATATAAATATAAAGCGGTTTCGTTTGTAATACTTTCATTCTCCTTATCTACAGCAGATTTTTGCAAGGTTTTGACCCGGCTGCCGGGTTCTTATCGTATTCAAATATAAAGACTTTATTTAGGCTATACAGTTATTTTTTACGGGCCACACTGGGAGTTTCCCGCCCATAATAGAAGAATTGGAGAAGTGTGGCGGTCGGGTGTGATGTCTCACACGCGTCAACATTTTATCTAAAGGTAGGAGTGGTTAACGTTATTTGTTTAAATCAAAAATTAAACAAAATATTTTACTGGTCACAAACAAAATAAATAGCAAATTCCTGCAAGAATTTTCCGCAGTGCTGGATAAGGCCTTTAAGTTAAGTATAAACAAACATATTTAGCAACTACTTTATTGATTCACTGTATATACATTTATTTGCCATATCTCGTCAAGCATATTTTCTTTTTTTAGCGGTAAATTGACAGCAATAATAAATAAAAATAAAATGCATAAAAAGCAAGTAGATCAAAATAAAGTAACATCCAAATAAAGTTAGGCCAAGATGAATGTTAAATTAAATTAAATGAAACATAGTACGAGAACTAATTCGAGAATAGAAGTTGAAATCCTTTGACCAGAAATCTGCCGAATTAAAGTTGAAAATGCCTTCGAATTTACAGTAGAGTTATTAGAGAAGAAAAAAAACTACATTAGGAAATAAAAATAGTTGTACTTAAAGTTAGCCATGCAAAAGTAAAATGTTGGCAAAATATTAAATTCAAAAATTAACCTTTACCCTAACTTTACTTAAATCATTGTAGAACTAAATTCTAAACAAATAATTTAGTTATGTACAGACAATTTGAACATTGAAATATGGAGAATATATATATGAATTTTTAAAGATTTTTAAAATGTCCGCTTAAGTATTTTCATTTTCTGAGTCATGGGGTCGGAAATCTAAAATGATATAGTTTGAACATTTGGGGATCTGCTACTCTATTTCAGTTGTGGGGGTGGGTGTGGTCGCTAACCTAGACCACACCGCTTGTCGACTTGAAAATACCATTCTACTCGTGTTCCACTCCCTTTTTCCTTAGTTTTCTCTTTCACTTATTTTGATGTTTTTTTCTACCGTACTTGAGAAAGTTTATCTTGGAAGTTCGGGTCGTTTGGCCTTTTGGTTTTGGCCGGTATAAGCCGATACTAATAAGGGCTCAGAAGGTTCGACCTTCTTTCTATAAAACTGTGGGAGATATGACGTTTTTCGATATTGCGGGGGCGGGAGGGGGCGTGGCAAAAATTGGAAAATAAACTTGATCTGTCTGCAAGTAAATATAAGAAACATATGTTCCATACATGTCAAACCTCTATCTCTTACCATCTCTGAGATCTGTTTGCTCATATGGACAGACAGACGGACAGACGGACACTTTTGCACAAATTTAATATACTCTGTGTCCCTTTGGTACAGAGTATAAAAACCTCATATTTTCCACAGTTTTGTAGATAGATGCTTCGTTCCTTTTAGACATAACTAGTTATCAGCATTATCAATCGAAATGTCAAAGGTTTTGTAAAGATCGAATTAACCAAAGTCAATTTATGAGCAAAAAAAATTCGCTGCAGCGGCGCTGTTGCTGAGCATGCACTTTCGCTGGTACCAAGCGTTTTACAGCCGGGATTCACCGACTCTCTGTTCAAATTTTTTCAAGTTTACAATTTCAAGCCGCTTACCTTTCCATCGTTTTCAACAAGGCACAGAAATACCACTTCCTCGCGCAATAGTCTTACAGCGGCATGTAGAGGGAATTTCGTTTTACTTTTAAGCATTTTGTAAAGCAGCGGCCCGGACATGTGTTCGAAGTCTTGAGGTGTTAAATCATTCCAGTGCGTCGATATAATGCCCGAACAATATTCAAGGAGCGTCGCAGCGTTCACTTCTTCGGCAACGCAATAAAAACGCACACACGATCGAACGCCAACTGAAGCGACGAGTGCTCGCTCACATAAGCCAAGGAGTGCAGGTAAGCTAAATCGATGCGCCACACGCATGAGCCCCAAGGCCAACCTATCATGGTGCAAATCGACTATGTCCGTATACAACCACCGCAACAAAGCCATGGCGATCTCGTCTTCTAAGTCGCTCCAGTCAAGCTCTTGCTCGTTGGCCAGCACATCACGCCATTCTTCTGAGCGAGCATGTAGCACAAATTTATGTGCAGGCACGGCTTTTGAATTTGTTCGAATATTCAGGTCGGAATACGTGGATCGACCGTGCAACGAAGCCACTGTCAGTGCAAGTCGCGACACAAAACTGCTTGAATCCGCATCTGCTGATGAGACGGCAGCTAGTTCATTATACTTGCGCTCCAAATCGACATAGCTTCTCTGCAATTTTGTGTATTCTTCTTTCAATAGAGCAAGGTGCTTTTCCAGTTTTTGAACCGAAGCAGAGTCATTGCCACCTGAAAAAAAACGAAAAACAAATTATTAAATGCCACAGTTGCGAAGAAATCCAATATTTTTTTTTCAAATTCATTTGGCTACACTTTAATTTAAACTTAAGTATTTTATAAAGCATTTGGGAACACCTTTGGGTTTTAATTTTTAAGCCATGCTATTAATAATGCACTTTAACTAAATCGACTTTTTCCGATCTCAACTCCTCAATCGTCACATATCTATAAATATATATAAAAGTAAAAGTATTTTTGTATGTTTTTCCCTTATAGGAGTCTTAACTGCTGAACCGATCTTCATGTATTTTCACAGTATGTTCATGTCGATCAGGAAAGTGTCGTAATCTCATGTCTGTGAAATGGACCAAAAACCGCGAAATTCGCTAAATTATACCGTTCATCCGATTGCAATTAAAATTTGGGGAATGGTTGAACGCTTGCCGGGGTAGTTCCAAAAACAGCAAAATTTGCAAAATGTTCGATTGTGAAGCAACTTTGGGAATGTTTGGACGCTTGCCCGCGAAGGTTTGTAAATTGAAGAAATGGACGGGAAATGGCCTAAAATCGACGAAATTTCAAAAACAATGCCGTTCATCCGAATGCGACAAAACTTTGGGCAATGGTTAGACGCTTGGCCGCAAAGTTTTCTAAGGTCCAAAAATCGCGAAATTTGCAAAATTACCTTATGGGTATTTTTGAAAGCGTTTAATTAATATAAGCAATGCAGGCGTTGGTAAATGGAAGCTGTAGATTACACGGTCCCAAATATTGCAAAATTTGCAAATTTTTTATTTGAGCCTGGATTATTGTGAAGATTTGATAGTCGACAATTGTAGACTGGTAAATAGGAGTTATTAACCAAACGGTCATAACATGCTAGTAATCAATATTTAAGCAATCAAAATTGTTACACAATTATTTAACAGCAATTTTTTGGGTTCCAACTTGCAATATCTTTTGGACCGATTTTCGAAGATAAGTGAACATGTACATTAGGGGTGCCCACAGCCTAACCAGGGCTGTAAACCCCTGAGATCTCGATGGGGAGTCTGAATCTTACCCTATGAACAGGTTATTTATAGATTGAGAATCGGGTTACGGGTTCTAGCAAGATTCTTATAGATTTTTCTAAGTAAATGTACCTGCACATTTCCAAAGTCAAGCACATAATCATCTGTCTTTTTTATATAGCGTATCTACAGTAAATACCCAATCCTGCAATTTAGAAATCTTAGCGAAAGACTTCGATAATTGGACTGAATGATATTTGCAATGTGATTGTTAAAATCTTTTCCTGTTACTTTATAAATCCAGTCACAGTGTTATTTTTGATCTGTCAAACACAGGGACTCATTTCTAATGAAGAAGCGTGAACGTAATATTTAAATTTCTGAAAATTTACTAGACAGGATGATTTGCCTATTTAGATATCACTCAGTGAAAAGCTAAGGTTGGCTTAAGAAAACGAAATTTCTCTAATCGGCAAGTTTAAAGCTTAGTTCATACACTGGAAAAATTTTGCACTAGCTGTCATGTTGAAGTTTGTAGGATGTGTGCGAATATGCCTGGGTGTTCACATACACCTTGCAATTACATATTTTAAGTTCAAATTTTGGTTTAGTGTACACACTCCCAGATTCGGTTTGCTTCTACCAGGTGTTTAATCACTGCCGTGCATTATGTTCTGCAATATTATGTTCCACAACATGATCCGGCGTGTCTTCCGTAGACTCGTATTGTCCCTACGCAGATCAAGTTTATTTCAAATTTTGACCACGCCCCACCCCCCTAGTTGAAAACTTGTTGGCGCAGCATGCTCTGTTTTCTTGCATAATGTCGAAATGTTCACATTAATGTTAATGCTCTGTTAACTTACATAACGAAAGGCTATACAACATTAATTCCCTTGAGTAACGGGTATATCGAAGTCGGGCAGGACCGACTTTAACTTTCGCTCGCGTTTATTTTCACGGCGTTCGGTCACTGTGCTGCGATCAACTGTTTCGTGTGGTCTTTTGGCGTGCAAAAAAAGGAATCGGTTAAAAACGGTTCAAAAGTGGTTCAAAACTATATCTCAGAAGTTACTTAAGCTAAGAACTTAAAATTTAGGAGTTGGATATTTTACTGGTGCAAAAATGGATAATTTACTGGCTCATAACCGGTTTTGATCCGGTTCAAAGGTGGTTCAGAGCCATATTTCAGAAGTCGTGTAAGCTACGAACTTAAATTTTGGTTTGTAGGTTGAAAATATGGAGTTAGATATTTTACTGGTTCAGAAGCAATTTCGAACCGGTTCAAAAGTTGTTCACAGACATATTTCAGAAGCCATTCATTATACGAGCTTGAAATTTGGTATATTGGTTGGTATTATGGAGTTGGATATTTTAGTGGTTCAGAACTGGCTTCAAACCAATTCAAAAGTGGTTCAGGGCCATAGTGGCCTGGAGCCATATCACCGAAGTCATTTAAGCTACAAACTTTAAAATTTGTCTGTAGGTTGGAAACGTGGAATTGAATATTTTACTGGTTCTAACCCGGTTCAACAATGGTTCAGAGCCATATCTCAAAAGCTATTTAAGCTAGGAACTTGATATTTGGTCTGTAGAATGAAAATGT
This sequence comes from Lordiphosa collinella, assembly GCA_018904265.1. NCBI lineage: Eukaryota > Metazoa > Arthropoda > Insecta > Diptera > Drosophilidae > Lordiphosa > Lordiphosa collinella. Next base: position 204,339 of record JAEIFV010000172.1, on the reverse strand, counting down.
GAAGTTGGATATTTTGCTGGTTCAGAACCGATTTCAAAGCTGTAAAAGATGAAACCGGGTAAAATGTGGTTTTGAGCCATATCTCAGAAGTTATTTAAGCTAAGAACTTAAAATTGAACCACTACAAAAGTGATTCAGGTTCACATACCTTTGATAGGAAATGTGGTTGTAAGGCTTATAATATGAGTGTTCAACGTTTACCTAAATTCAAAATAAACTTAACCTGTAAACTGGAAATTTTGTGTATGGGTTGGAAATATAAAGTTGGATTTTTTCCCTATCTAAAATTCGGTTCGAACAAGTTTGGACGAGTTCAAATGTTAGTAGCGAGTTGCTTCCAGCTGAAAATTTGAATTATATTCTCATAGCGCAAAGGCCCCGGGAAACGACGAGTATTCAGCTAGTAAAACTATAAGACCAGTGGCGACTCGACTAACTTAAAATCGCATTTAAAAGCAAAGCATAGAGATGCTTGGCTGAAATGCAAACCTAAAACAGTTAATGTAATTATAAAAATATTGAATTTCGCGAATTAATGTTTATTTGTGTGTGAATTGGCGGCTTTTTATGCATGTGTGTAAATTGTGCATATTAATTTCGTAATACACTTAAAATGTACTGATATTGTACATTAGGGTGGGTCAAATTTTTTACCGGCAGGGAGTATAACAAAATCGCAATCTACGGTAAATTCTAAGAAACTTTTCCCAAGAGACCATAGGACCACCGAGACCAAAAAATCAAAAGTACTTAAAAGCACTATTTATTATCATATATTTATAGGGAATCAATCAAATTTAACTGCCCCATTGTTCTCATTTGGGTAGTTATTTTGCACGTTTTTTCTGAAAAAAGGTACTGTAGATTGTATTGACTTTTGCTCTCTAAAAGCGATTTTAGGGTACAACGGGTTGAAAAATAATGAAAACGGAACCATAACAAACTATGTGATAGCAATTAACTGTAATTTTTGACTTTACATTATAACAAAAATCACATATATATTATAATGTAAAAATATGTCACGTGCGCAATGTCACGTAGCGTATCCTATTTTACTTTCAGTAAAAGTAATTAAAAACATTAAAAAAAAAATAGGGGAAAGTTAACTTCGGTTCCATTGAAAACAAAATTTTTTTTTAATAGAACTTCTTTTTCGACCGATCATTCATACTGTAGCTATATGCTAAAGTCATCCGATTTTGCTAAAACTTTGAAGAAATGTGTAAAAGTATATAAAATATGAATTTGCCAATAAAAAGGACGTTTTCATTGAAAACAAAAAAGTTTTCCTCACTCGAACTAGTTTTTCGACCGATCGTTCCTATGGGAGCTATATGCTATAGTCATCAGATTTCGACCAATCTTTGTAGAATTGTGTAAAAGTATATAAAATAAGTGTATGCCAATAAAAAGGACGTTTTCATTGAAAACAAAAAAGTTTTCCTCACTCGAACTAGTTTTTCGACCGATCGTTTCTATGGCAGCTATATGCTATAGTCATCCGATTTCGACCAAACTTAGTGAAATCATGGGAAAGGATAGTAAACTAAGAAATACGTACTTTGGAGGCGTTTCCATTAAAAACAAAAAAGTTTTTTTCACTAAGACTTGTTTTTCGACCGATCGTTCCTATGACAGCTATATGCTATAGTCATCCGATCCGGCCGGTTCCGACAAATGTGCAGCGTATATGTACCAAAAGACTTTGTGCAAAGTTTGGTTAGGATAGCTTTAAAACTGACGGAGCAGATAGCATACAGACGGACAAGACTTAATCAACTCAGCTCGTTATGCTGATCAAGAATATATATACTTTATGTGGTCAAAGATGCTTCCTTCAATGCGTTACAAACATCCGCACAATTTTATAATACCCTCTGCAAGTGTTTAATAATCGCACTAAAAAATATTGGCAGGTTTCGCTAAGTTCTGCACTTAAATTGATGCCCAAAAAAAGCACTTCCATTTCTGGTCACGTGCGTATCTCTTTTTGGTTGGCTTTATCTTGGAACCAGCACTAACGTCTGCTACCAACTTTACCACAATATAACGTGCCCCAAAAGAGCTATAAGTTAAAGTGGCAGAAGAAAAATAAAATAGTTTATTTTGACTTTTATTCTGCTTTAAATACGTTTGACGGTCTCGTTCACCATCATGGAAATTCCATAATTGGAAATGCTAAAATATGTGACATATCATTAAAAAAAAGGGGAAAGTTAACTTCGGCTCGGCCGAAGTTTTGTATACCCTTGCAGCTTCCATTGAAAACAAAAAGCTTTTCTAAGACTACTTTTTGGACATTACTTTTCTAGGGGATCTAGTCTATAAAGATGTCTGATTTCGACCAAACTTGGTGAAATCATGGAGAAGCATAATACACTGTTAATTACGAAATTCGGAGGCAATCCGATTTAAAACAAAAAGTTTTTCTCACTAGAACTTTTTTTTCGACCGTTCATTCATACTGCAGCTATATGCTATAGTCATTGGATATTGATAAAATTTTGTAGAATTGTGTAAAAGAATATAAAATAAATGTATGCCAATGATAAGGACGTTTTCATTAAAAACAAAAAAGTTTTTCTCACTAGAACTAGTTTTTCGACCGATCGTTCCTATGGGAGCTATATGCTATAGTCATCCGATTTCGACCAAACTTTGAAGAATTGTGTAAAAGTATATAAATTAATTGTAAGCCAATGATAAGGACGTTTTCATTAAAAACAAAAAAGTTTTTCTCACTAGAACTAGTTTTTCGACCGATCGTTCCTGTGGAAGCTATATGCTATAGTCATCCGATTTCGACCAGTTCAAGCAGTGTTATTGTCACAATTTCTATTCTGGTAATGGTAATTTATATGCTTTGAGACTATTTACCAGCTAAAACTCCTTTTTGTTCTCTGGGTTTTTGAAATGTGGCCATAATTTAAGAAAAAATTTTATCTTTTTTCAAATAAGTTGTTTTGAGAACGATGCAAACCAGTTTTTTATTACTTTCAACAGATTTTTAAATGATATGTCACATATTTTAGCATTTCCATTTTCCCGTTAAAAACCGCTGGCTCAAAATTGATTTAAGACCCATGGTGTTTTGGGAAAAGTTTCTTAGAATTTACTCGGGGTCGATTTTTTTCGGTCTATTCAAATTGACCCGCTCTATTGTACATAAATATGTGCAGTATTTACGTATGCTTGTACGAGGTGTGTTCAAAGGAAAAGGTGAATTTTGTATTTTTTTTTTTTAAGTGCTTATTTATTCATCAATATCCATTTTGTGCCATTCAAAGTAATCGCCCTCGGATATAATACACTTGTGCCAATGCTTTTTCCAATCCTCGAAGCACTTCTAAAATGCGCTTTTCTGTATGGCCATCAGCTCGTTCTTCGATTCTGACTTGATCTCATCAATTGTGGTAAAATGCTTTCCTTTCAATGAACTGTAGGTAGGCCTGTCGAAAGGGGATTCCGGGCCCGGGGTTTTTCTCATATTTTACAAAGTTTATTTAAGTTTTCTTCAAAAATGTGGGCTCCGGGCCCCTCCCAGAAGTCCGTACTGGGCTTTATAATGAACTTTATGTCGAAACTATTGGAATATTCCCCTTTTTTTACCGGATATGTATTTTTTTCAGTCCTGGAGATATTTTTCAAGAAAAGTAAAAATGTAAGCAAATAACCCACTTTTTCAAACATTTCCGCACTTAATTACTATTTTTTAAACCTAAAAAATCAAATTTTGATGGGGTAAGTATTTTCTAAGAATATATAAGTCTTCCAGAACCAACATTCCCTTTTGAAACGAAAGCAATGCATCATTCTGGAAGCGGTGATTAATGCTTTTGATGATTTAAACGTTTGCACCACTGGCATCGGCATCACACCATAAAGTTGACCCTTTGAAGTATAATACACCTGTTGGGCCGGGAAGGCTAAATGTAAGCTGCGCTGGACACAAACTTCTATATAAAACCCGACATTTTATGGCCCTAGCAACCAGTCAAGACCGGTCGAAGTCCGGATGAAAGTTATACTTCAAATTGAATTATTCAATGCAATGCATGATTTAACTGCGATATGAACTTGTCCATTTGCTCATGTACTACATAAATTGTGTGATTTGCTGTTTCCGATATTATGGATATTATTATACATAAATGGATATACATAAATGCACATACAGAAACAATTATCAACGCGGAAATACGCCCAGTCTTGATTGGCCGGCAAGCGGTAGGAACATATCTTAACCATACCCATAGTTAGTCCTTGGCGAGTTCCTCAAATATTGCTGCTGAGTCGTCGGTTCAGAAATAAACTGCTAATATTATATATTTGTCAACATTAAATTAAGTGCATTCCTATTCCTTAATTTTTTTATTTTTGTTCGTGTTCGATGTGACCAGACTTGAAAAAGACAGTGATGATTCAGCCTTTAAATGGTGAGTAAAAATCCAGCCAGCTAAACAGCTAGAATTTCTTCCGATATGCTATCGAAGTCAAAAAAGTCACCATTAGGAACAGCAGTTGGTCAGGGGTTGGCTGGAGAGGGGTTGGGTGAAAACTGACTTCTCCCATGGCACATTGTGCCATATTCCCCTTTTATACTCTGTACCAGAGGTACACAAAGTATATTAAGTTTGTGCAAAAGTATGTAGCAGGCAGAAGAAAGCATATTCGACCCTATAAAGTATGTATATTCTTGATCAGCATCAACAACCGAGTCGATCTAGCTATGTCCGTCTATCCGTCCGTCTGTCTGTCCATCTGTCCGTATGAACAGACAGATCTCAGAGATGGTAAGAGATAGAAATTTGACATTTATGGGACATATGCTTCTTATACTTGCAGACAGATCAAGTTTATTTTCAATTTTTGGCACGCCCCCTCCCGCCTTCGCAATATCGAAAAAACGTCATATCTCCCACATTTTTATAGATAAAAGGTTCGTTACTTCTGGACATAATTAGTAATCAGGATTATATATCGATCCGCAATAGGAATGGTAAAGATCGGATGAACGATGTTCGAGTTATAAGGAAACCAAACAATTATGGGCAGCACCGGTCGCAACGTGTCGCACGCGAGTTGTATAGCGAGCTGAACGACTTTCTATCGTTTGGTATGAGTCGTTTTATGATAAAATTGTGGCCTTTGGAAAGTCATGTTGGCTGTTCTGTCTGGAGAGGCTTATCCTCGCTTGTCCGGTCCAACTCTGTCGCAACTAAAAAGGTCAAGGTAGCCAAATATATGTTATTAAGTGATTCGTATGCGTTCAATGTGTGTGTGGATTGTCTTGTTTATCTTTTTTAGAAAAATCGAGCGGAGTGTTCGTGTGTGTGGAGTAAACAGGCACATTCTATCTGTGCTGTACAAGCTGTAAGCCCGCTGCGTTGCTGTCCTACGTCGCGACGCAGTCATTGCTACTGAATTTGAGAGCAATTTTTGCGCTGCTCTCACACACACCAATGCAAAAATGTAAATGTATTTTTTTCCTGCCACTGCTCTAAACTGTGATTTATACTTGTTGTTACCACTTTTTGCACATATCCGTAAAAATCGCATTTAAAAATCGATAAAAATACCATAATTTGCAGCAAGTCGCAAAAATCGTTTATATGAATTTGTCTTTGTCTTTATTTATGTGAAAAAGGTTTTAAGCTAAAACAAATTTAGTAAGTCGTTTGTGGGAGTTTAAAGTACGTATACAAATAAAATTTTAGTTCTTATTTGGCCCGATATTTCTAACACAACCGTTTGACGGTCTCGGCTGCTGCTATTAAAGCCCGCCACACCGTGGAACTCATCGCCAACTTTTACAGGTCCATAATCTCCGAAAAACTTTTCTCCTATCAGTTTTAATGTCCAGCTTCGCCCTATGCGGACTGGGAGAATAAGCGACTGCAATTTTGGGGCTCTGCTCTTGGGCTCCTTACTAAGCCCGTAGTAACATCGGTTTGCAAGAGTTATTCTTCTTCGGATCTCCAGACTGATGTCGTTGTCGCTGGTAATCATCATTCCGAGGTAGACAAAGTTCTTTACAACGTTAAAGTCCCATTGCAACAGATTGTCCAAGACGTGTAGGTTCACTGCGCGTTGAGACTAGGAACTTCGAATTTTCCTCATTTACCGCTAAGCCCATGAGTTTTGACTGCTTCTCAATCTCTGAAAACGCCTTGCTTACCTCTCGTTCGGATTTGCCGATAATGTCAATGTCATCGGCATATGCAAGTAGCAATACATCTTTATAAGAGATAGTGCCCGATCTGTTAGCATTTGGGCACTGGCGCAGTATATACTCCATCAGCAGATTAGAGAATTTCCACGATAAGGTGTCACCCTGCCTAAAACCTCTTATGATATCGAAAGGCTCGGAGAGGTTCTTTTCTATTTTGACGGAGCTTCGTGTGCTTCTCAACGTCATCAAGCAAAGTCGAACGTACTTTGCTGGTATACCAAAAGTACACAGGGCTTCAAAGAACTTTGACCTTATCGGTGTGTCGAAAGCGGCTTTATAATCAACAAAAAGATGGTAGGTGTTGATTTTCGTCGCATGGGTTTTCTCCAGTATTTGTCTCAATGTGAATATTTGGTCTATGGTGGATTTACCAGGTCTAAAGCCACACTGATAAGGTTCGATCAGTTAGCTCATTCTCGGCTTTAGACGTTCACAAAAGATACATGACAGAACCTTGTATGCAATGTGTACGAGACTGATCCCGCGGTAATTGGCGCAAATTGCAGGGTCACCTATTTTTTAGACTTTTTATGGCTAACCAAACTTCGTTATGGTCCGGTGGGTCTATTTCTATATCATCGATTGGTGGTTCCAATACTTCTCCAGGGGCGTCATTGTGCTCGTCATCGCCTCCCAGCAGGTGGGAGAAATACTTTCTCCTTTTGTCTAGTGCCATTTGTGGATCTGTGACACGATTTCCGGCTTGGTCCTTACATAGTGAGGCTCCGGGCTCAAAACCTTCGGCTAGTCGCCGGACTTTTTGGTAGAATTTTCGAGTCTCACTCATGCCGAACATACTTTCGACTTCCTCACGCATACGCCTTTCCTGCTCATTCTTTTTCCTTCTGAAAAGGCGCTTCTCCTGTCTCCTTTTCTTCCGATATCGCTCCTTGACAGATCGCGTCGCTCCCGACTGCAGAGTTCTCCTGTAGGCAGCGTCTTTCTCAGCAGTAGCGCGGCGGCACTCATCATCGTACCATGACTGTTTTTGGGAGTGCTCGGCATATCCGAGAGTCTCCTTGGCAGCCGTACTCATGGAGTGGAACAGTGGAAATATGTTTCCACTGTTCACTTATACCTGAAGGGAAAGGTGAAATTTCCTTGAGCAAATGGGTAAGTTTTTCTGTGTAGGCTTCAGAGGTCCTTTGTGATTGCAGCTTCTCGACGTTCAGCTTTCGACTAGAGCGTGCGAGTCTATATTGGCTTCTCGGAAAGAACGTACGTCTAACACTTTCGATGAATGCCTTCCGTCTATCACAACGCGATCAATCTGGTTTTCCGTGTTACTATCAGGGGACCTCCAGGTCGCCATGTGGCTGTCGCGGTGTTTAAATCTTGTGCTACTAACGACCATATTCCTGCCCGCAGCAAAATATCTTAGCCTCTCTTCATTACTGGAGGTTTCATCGTGCAGACTAAATCGGCCGATTGTCGGACTAAAACCGGCTTCTCTCCCGATTTGTGCGTTAAAATCGCCTAGCACGATCTTAATGTCGTGATCAGGGCAGCGCTGTACGTTCCAGGCACTCATAGAATTGGTCTTTCGTCGCGGCATCCATGCCTTAAGTCTGAGTACGGCTAGTCGCTTGCTAACAGGTGTGAAGCTGATGACAGAGCGACGCAGTCTTCCGCAGACTGCAAAGCCGCAACTCGTGATTTGTAGCTTGTCCGCTATAGTAGATCTCCCAGGGGGCATTGGTTGATGATGTTTTTCTCAACGTATTCCATTGTCCAGTTTATCGCATCTCCTGGAGTTCGGTAATGTCTGATGAATATTTTTCGAGGACTTTCACTAACTGTATATCAGCACCCTCCCTGTTGAGGGTGCGAACATTCCAGAAACATATCCTCAAATCGTGGTCCTTAAAACGTTTGCGTCATCGATGGTGGTCCGTATCCGAGGCATTTTTATACTCTGTACCAAAGGTACATAGAGTATAATAAGGTGCAAAAGCCATGTCCGTCTGTCTGGTTGACATGTATGGAACTTATGCTTCTTATACTTGCAGACAGATCAAGTTTATTTTCAATTTTTGGCACGCCCCCTCCCGCCTTCGCAATATCGAAAAAACGTCATATCTCCCACAGTTTTATAGATAGAAGGTTCGTTACTTCTGGACATAATTAGTAATCAGGATTATATATCGATCCGCAATAGGAATGGTAAAGATCGGATGAACGATATTCGAGTTATAAGGAAACCAAACAATTATGGGCAGCACCGGTCGCAACGGTGATCGGCAGCACTTCACAGGCACAGAGTATGTTATAGTCGAGCTTGAACGACTTTCTATCTTGTTTTTGTCTTGTCTTAAATTTTTCTAAAATCAATTATTAATTGAACTTAATATTTTGAAAGTGCATAAAAAATATAAACATTTTAGTTGCAACGCTGCATTTTTGTCGCGCTTTCAAAGTCAAATGTTTGGGGAACCGGTATCAAACTGTGAAACTGAAAAAAAGGTCAAGGTATGCCAAATATAATTGTTATTAAGTGATTTCGAATTATGCGTTCAATGTTGTAGTTGTGGATTGTCTTTGTTATATCTATTTTAGAAAAAATCGAGCGGAAGTGTTCGTGTGTTGTGGAGTAAAAACAGGCACCTTCCTACCTTGTGCTGTACAAGCTGTACAAGCGCCGCTGCGTTGCTTACTTTTTCCTACGCCGCGACGCAGTCGTTGCTAGTGAATTTGAGAGCAATTTTTGCGCTGCTCTCACACACACCAATGCAAAAATGTAAATGTATTTTTTTCCTGCCACTGCTCTAAACTGTGATTTATACTTGTTGTTACCACTTTTTGCACATATCCGTAAAAATCGCATTTAAAAATCGATAAAAATACCAAAATTTGCAGCAAGTCGCAAAAATCGTTTATATGAATTTGTCTTTGTCTTTATTTATGTGAAAAAGGTTTTTAAGCTAAAACAAATTTAGTAAGTCGTTTGTGGGAGCTTAAAGTACGTATACAAATAAAATTTTAGTTCTTCTTATTTGGCCCGATATTTCTATCACAACCGTTTGACGGTCTCGGCTGCTGCAATTAAAGCCCGCCACACCGCGGAACTCATCGCCAACTTTTACAGGTCCATAAATCCTCCGAAGAACTTTTCTCCTCATCCACTGTTGTTAATGTCCATGCTTCTACGCCCTATTGCAGGACTGGGATAATAAGCGACTTGTATAGCGCAATTTTCGTTTTTCGAGAGAAGGCTCTGCTCTTGGGCTCCTTACTAAGCCCGTAGTAACATCGGTTTGCAAGAGTTATTCTTCTTCGGATCTCCAGACTGATGCTGTTGTCGCTGGTAATCATCATTCCGAGGTAGACAAAGTTCTTAACAACGTTAAAGTCCCATTGCAACAGATTGTCCAAGACGTGTAGGTTCACTGCGCGTTGAGACTAGGAACTTCGAATTTTCCTCATTTACCGCTAAGCCCATGAGTTTTGACTGCTTCTCAATCTCTGAAAACGCCTTGCTTACCTCTCGTTCGGATTTGAAGATAATGTCAATGTCATCGGCATATGCAAGTAGCAATACATCTTTATAAGAGATAGTGCCCGATCTGTTAGCATTTGGGCACTGGCGCAGTATATACTCCATCAGCAGATTAAAGAAACCTCTTATGATATCGAAAGGCTCGGAGAGGTTCTTTTCTATTTTGACGGAGCTTCGTGTGCTTCTCAACGTCATCATGCAAAGTCGAACGTACTTTGCTGGTATACCAAAAGTACACAGGGCTTCAAAGAACTTTGACCTTATCGGTGTGTCGAAAGCGGCTTTATAATCAACAAAAAGATGGTAGGTGTTGATTTTCGTCGCATGGGTTTTCTCCAGTATTTGTCTCAATGTGAATATTTGGTCTATGGTGGATTTACCAGGTCTAAAGCCACACTGATAAGGTTCGATCAGTTCGCTCATTCTCGGCTTTAGACGTTCACATAAGATACATGACAGAACCTTGTATGCAATGGGTACGAGACTGATCCCGCGGTAATTGGCGCAGATTGCAGGGTCACCTATTTTTTAGACTTTTTATGGCTAACCAAACTTCGTTATGGTCCGGTGGGTCTATTTCTATATCATCGATTGGTGGTTCCACTACTTCTCCAGGGGCGTCATTGTGCTCGTCATCGCCTCCCTGCAGGTGGCAGAAATACTTTCTCCTTTTGTCTAGTGCCATTTGTGGATCTGTGACACGATTTCCGGCTTGGTCCTTACATAGTGAGGCTCCGGGCTCAAAACCTTCGGCTAGTCGCCGGACTTTTTGGTAGAATTTTCGAGTCTCACTTATGCCGAACATGCTTTCGACTTCCTCACGCATACGCCTTTCCTGCTCATTCTTTTTCCTTCTGAAAAGGCGCTTCTCCTGTCTCCTTTTCTTCCGATATCGCTCCTTGACAGATCGCGTCGCTCCCGACTGCAGAGTTCTCCTGTAGGCAGCGTCTTTCTCTGCAGTAGCGCGGCGGCACTCATCATCGTACCATGACTGTTTTTGGTAGTGCTCGGCATATCCGAGAGTCTCCTTGGCAGCCGTACTCATGGAGTGGAACAGTGGAAATATGTTTCCACTGTTCATTTATACCTGAAGGGAAAGGTGAAATTTCCTTGAGCAAATGGGTAAGTTTTTCTGTGTAGGCTTCATAGGTCCTTTGTGATTGCAGCTTCTCGACGTTCAGCTTTCGACTAGAGCGCGCGAGTCTATATTGGCTTCTCGGAAATAAAGTACGTCTAACACACTAGATGAATGCCTTCCATCTATCACAACGCGATCAATCTGGTTTTCCGTGTTACTATCAGGGGATCTCCAGGTCGCCATGTGGCTGTCGCGGTGTTTAAATCTTGTGCTACTAACGACCATATATAGCCTCTCTCCATTACTGGAGGTTTCATCGTGCAGCCTAAATCGGCCGATTGTCGGACTAAAACCGGCTTCTCTCCCGATTTGTGCGTTAAAATCGCCTAGCACGATCTTAATGTCGTGATCGGGGCAGCGCTGTACGTTCCAGGCACTCATAGAATTCGTCATTCGTCGCGGCATCCTTGCCTTAAGTCTGAGTACGGCTAGTCGCTTGCTAACAGGTGTGAAGCTGATGACAGAGCGACGCAGTCTTCCGCAGACTGCAAAGCCGCAACTCGTGATTTGTAGCTTGTCCGCTATAGTAGATCTCCCAGGGGGCATTGGTTGATGATGTTTTTCTCAACGTATTCCATTGTCCAGTCTATCGCATCTCCTGGAGTTCGGTAATGTCTGATGAATATTTTTCGAGGAATTTCACTAACTGTATATCAGCACCCTCCCTGTTGAGGGTGCGAACATTCCAGAAACATATCCTCAAATCGTGGTCCTTAAAACGTTTGCGTCATCGATGGTGGTCCGTATCCAAAGCATTTTTATACTCTGTACCAAAGGTACATAGAGTATAATAAGTTTGTGCAAAAGCCATGTCCGTCCGTCTGTCTGTCCGTATGAACGCACAGATCTCAGAGATGGTAAGAGTTAGAGGTTTGACATGTATGTAACTTATGCTTCTTATACTTGCAGGCAGATCAAGTTTATTTTCAATTTTTTCCACGCCCCCTTCCGGCCCCTGCAAATTGGAAAAAAAGTCATATCTCTCACAGTTTTATAGATAGAAGATTCGTTCCTTCTGGACATAATTAGTAATCAGGATTATATATCGATCCGCCAAAAGAATTGTAGAGATCGGATGAACGGTTGTCGAGTTATAATGAAAACAAACAATTATGGGCAGCACTGGTCGCAACGGTGATGGGCAGCACTTCACAGGTACAGAGTATGTTATAGTCGGGCTTGACCGACTTTCTTTCTAGTTTTAGTTTTCATTGGCGGATGAAATGGACGAGAATTGGGTGCCAAGCCAGAAGTAAAACCACGTTAGCCAGCAGCTTTGCGGATGCATCGCTCTGTTACCAGGGGCTACCACGGGGAGGTGTGAGTCGACTTGAGACGAAGTAAGCCAGGATCGCGCTGGGCTTACCATGTTAAAACGGTCAGCAACTTTACCTCACTACATACGCCCCCATAACCACAGGGGAGTTCCTGGCCTCAAAAGAAGCCCAATTCAATTGCTTAAAAATCAACATAGTTGGTGAACGTCGTACGATTTTATCAAAAATCTTTTCACTATTTTTTTTATTAGCATTACTATCTGTCGTAACGTTACTTAAGTTTCCTTTGAAAAAATTTAAACTTTGCTTAAATTTTAGCTATTAAACATTACTAGGTTCGCCCTGTGCACAGGCATGGGTCTAAGTGGCTTCGTTTCAAAGTTATTACGTCTCAAAATAAAATGCAGTTTTGATGGAGTTTTCTATTCAAAATAAAACTTTCGGTGAAATAGTTTTCAAAAAATTAATTTTATGGAACTTATTTGACATTTTTCAAATTTAAGAAAAGTTTGTAGTGGGATATTGAGAGTAATAATTTGTGTTGCTATGAAATTCTCTAACGTCGAGGACCCGGATTTCATGTTTTATTACGGCAAAGCAAACGGCAACGCAATGAGTGCTCAACGAATGTATGCGGAAGTTTATCCACAGAGGCGGCGGCTTCCTCATCATAACGTGTTTTCCGGTCCGTTTTCATGACTTCGAGCATCGAAAATTGCATTTTCGTCGAGACTTAAGACAAAACCGGGACCAATTAGACCACTGGCGGGCACACTAATACAATGACATGTAAGACTTGCATTTGTGTGCGTAATAAAAAAACGAAGTTGGCTTCGTGCGTGACGTTTTAATGCTTTGCACTGCGCAAAAAAAAAGCAAACTTCAAACTTAACAAAATGATTTGCGTCTTGCTAAATATATTAATGATGAAATAATTAGTTACTTAATAAATAATTACATAAATAAGAAAGCAAATTCAAGCATCAGATTTAACAAATTGATATTTCGATACTAAATAACAACAATTCAAACAACAAATAATAATTAATTACTAAATAACAAGAAAAAGCAAAAAAAAAGGAAACATCAGACCTAACAAAATGATATGCTTCTTGAAAAATATTTTAAAGCTGAAATGATTAAATACTGAAATAAATAACATAACATACGAAACAATAGTAATAAAAAAGTAGGAAATATGAAAAAACAGAAGAAAAAACTATTCACCTTTCAAAAGTTTATCTAAATTAATTTCCCCCCTAAATTCCTTAATTCGTAAAAGGATCGCTAAATGTGTATCAGTCAATTGGTTTCTTGTTTTATATAATATACTAACAAATATTGCTGCTTTCTATTTAATCGTTCTTTCTTTAACTCTTACCCTAAAAAACCATTTAAAGATCAAAAAAATTACCAATAATTCCTAAGTGCGCGGATGAAGTAAGTGTACCATTGTTCAGCCAATAAGTTGGTAAATTCAAGGGTTGGACTCCCCCATGGCACCTTAGGTCGGCCCCGGTCTCAGCCAGGTTGGCCCTCGCCCGGTCCACGTCTGTCAGGTGCGGTGTGGTGCTTGAACGGTTTTTTCGTTATTTTTTACTACCTTACAAACCAAGTTTAAAGCCAATCTAAGTAATTTTCAACTCAGAATTAAAATAATATCATTACTATCCTACAACCGAATTAGCCTCGGATGAAAAATTTCATACGAATCCCGGACCCGCGGATTTCGAAATCGGGAAAATACGTGTCAATTATTCTACTGCTTACAAACCGAAGTTCAGTCAACGGATGACAACAAAATTCTCACATACAGACTTGCGCGCTCGGGGATTCTTCCCCATCATCGAAAAATACATTTCAATTCTTTCAATACTATCCTAAAACAGAATCAAACAAGATGAAATTTTTTTTGTTGTTGTTCAGACAATAGATGATAAATTCCGACGCTTCCTAAATTTCGAACCTACGTCGATTCAGCGGAAATACTATTCAAGTTACGAATTACGGATAATTGATACGTGGTCGGGGTATTATTATATAAAGAATTCGTCGTGGAAATTTCCCCAAACAAACTGACGCCGATTATCTGTTTCTTTTGTGGGTGTGTGGGTGGTGTGGGTTTGTTGGTGTTTTGTTCCATGAATGACTCGTACACAGCTATGTCTCGCTGCATCGTTCAAACGGCTGGATTGAGTGAATTCACATTGAAAATAATTATTTTAGTCCTAAAACGAATTTCTCAACGGATGAAATAGATTTCATACGAATTCGAGTCGCGGTCCGATCGAAACGTTTTTATATTGTCAACGGATAAAAATAAAATATACAAACGCTCGCTTCGGTGTTCCAAACCCCGTCCGCTTCCCACATAAGGAAACTCTTCCAAATTCAGCCCTATCTACCGTTAGCGCGCGTCTTGGTTTTATATAAAATTTTTCATACTAGAAAACGCTACCTCACAATTATAAGTAGTTTTTGTCGGTGCATATAATAAATTGCGCAGCGAAACCTTGCTTCGTTGAACAGCAACTGATTTGATTTTCGTTTGCGCTTCGTTGTCGAAATTCCGCGAAGCGAACAAAACACCGCGCACGAGTTAAACCGAAGACGCTTGCCGACGCCACACGACCGTTTACAGAAATAAAATTGCATATGCTGCTGTGTGTAGCGCCAATTGTTCAATTTCAGAAGCAACGACTCGTCGCGGCGTAGGAAAGCAAGCAACGCAGCGGCGCTTATCAGTTATACTATCGTGTGGGCGCGCTGCTTGAGAATTTTCCTTATACGCGAGATACTGCGGCCTGGTTACACTGTCGGTGTCTCGGCAGAGCGCCGGCAGAATAACTCCCAGACTCGCGAGTCTGGCTCGCGCCCGCCACTGAATTAGACCCATGGTGTAAAAAAAAAAAATATTTATATTGACAACAGCTATCATGTATTAAACTTCTGACGAAAAGTTTCTGGACACCGTGTATATAGGTAGATTTTTCGACCGATCCTTCCTATGACAGCTATATGCTATAGTCATATCATCCGGCCCGTTCCGACAAATGTGCAGCGTATTTGTACTAAAAGACTTCGTGCAAAGTTTGGTGAAGATAGCTTTAAAACTGAGGGAGGAGATATCATAAAACAGACGAACATGGCTAAATCAACTCAGCTCGGCTCATGCTGATCAAGATTATATATACTTTATGTGGTCGGAGATGCTTTCTTCAATACGTTACAAACATCCGGACAATTTTATAATACTCTCTGCAAGGGTATACCATTTTTATACTCTGTACCAGAGGTACACATAGCATATTAAGTTTTTGCTAAAGTATGTAACTGCTAGAAGGAAGCATCTCCGACCTCACAAAGTATAGTATATATCGACCCCTTTGAGCGAAATATCGTATGTGCCATTTTTTACGAAATTGACTTTTTGATGCAAATTAGTCCTAAATCCACTTACTCATCACCTGGTAAAATATAATAGCGATAATCGCTACGGTTTCAAAGATATCACAGAATCAATTTCATCGTATGTACCAATGCTAGTGCATCGAAATTAGAAAAATCGCTCTCCTGCAGAATTTAGTTTTTGGCACATACGATAATTTCGCGCAAAGGGGTAAATATATTCTTGATCAGCATCAACAGCCGAGTCGATGATATAACCGTGTCCGTCTGTCCATATAAACGCAGAGATCTCAGAGATAGGGGATTGACGTCTATGGGACAAAAACTTCTTATACTTGCAGGCAGATCAAGTTTATTTTCAATTTTTGCCACGTCCCGCGATTTAGAAAAAAACGTCATATCTCCGACAGTTTTATAGATAGAAGCAGAGGTCGCAACAAACGGTCCTCTCTTTGCAGTTCTCACAAAAAAACCGGTTTCGTGCGGCGCATTGACAAAGAGGGATGTAAGCAACCTTTAACACCGCTCTCTGTTTTTTTCGGGCTTGAGAGGAGATTTTGTCTTTGCTTTTTCGCTCTTGGTCTTTTGCCGACCGTTTGGAAAAGACCGCTTGCCGAAAAGGTCTTTTCTGTGTGTATGTTTGTGTGTGAGCTCACTCAGTGCGTGCTTACATCTTATACATTTTCTGCATAAATACGTATGCATGCACAACAACAAAACTTTTGTTTATGCATTCGCTCTCTCAGTCTCTCTCACACTGATACTCTCTGATCGCACCAGAGACTGCTCTCGCAACCTTTTCACAATAACATTTTGATGTGAGGGGATTTAATTAACTCACACTTTGGGACCGCTTGACTGAAATGGGCCTGTTATTGGGTTGATGTCAGACCGACCAGCCTGAGTGTACAACAACAGCCTCTTAACAGCGAGCGCAAAAGCAGCACACAATCAGTTGAGGGAAGACCGAGCCTTTTATTTTTTTATTTTTTCGGTTGCGGTCGGAGCAGAGCAGACTGAAAATATGGGTTGAGAGTTATTTACGTGCTATGGATAGAAGGCTCGTTTCATCCGCCAAGGGAATGGTAAAGATCGGATGAACGATAGTCGAGTTATAAGAAAAACAAACAATTATGGGCAGCACCGATCGCACCGGTGATGGGCAGCACAGGTACAGAGTATGTTATAGTCGGGCCGACTTTCTTACTAATTTTTTAATGATCTAGGTTCGGGCCATAGCCACGCTAATTCTGAGTCCATTAAGCCCTACGTCATAAACATCGGTAGAACTTTTCAATCAGATAACCATGAAGACTACCATTCCACTCGCAATTGAAAACAGTAATTTGGATATTATGTGCCACCAGAAAACTTGAACGATTTCACAACTTAAGTGGCATTCCAGAAACTTATATAGATTTCGTCGATCAGCTGTTTCATAATAAATATCACTGTCGCACCCTAATATAGTTGTTCCTTTTAATTGCCTGCACAGGATATAGCAAATACAGAAATGTACTAGTTTTTATTATTTATATTCTAATGCATTTAACATTTGATTCAACAGCAATGAATCCAAATGCCATGTTTCATTTTATTTAAGTTACTTAAGTTTGGGGAAAAGGCTGTGTGCCACACAGTGATCCAATTCGGCAACATAGTCGAAAAGTTCCTCCATGCAAGTCTCAGTGGTCTTGGATTTGGCGTTAACACGATCGTTGCATTCCTGGTACTTATTGTAGAGCGACTCTATTTGTCCCTTGCCTTGACACTTTTCCTATGGTGGAAAAAACGTAACCGACAAGATGTAATTAGTTAAATTCATTGCAAAGACGTTGCTATGTGTTTACCCTGAGCACCGACTGCGGGTCAACCAATTCCTCCTCTTCATCATCGGCCCTAACCACGGGCATGGCAAACCAGCTGCTGAAGGCCATATCTGTAGCTGTAATCAGAGAATGCAATGTCGTTTGAAGATTCAATATACAAATGTCGTCCAAGTTTCGAGAATCCTTATTTAAAAGAATGGAGATACAAAAAAAAACACATTGATGCCCACAGTCAATATTGTACTATTACTTAAAAGTACAAAAATCAAAGTAAGGCAGCCTTTTTATCACCAGCAAAGAGTAGAGGCAAATTAATTTATATATATTTTACAGTTAATAGTTTATATTTTAACCTTTGAAGAAATTATTTGACCAGGCTGTGATGCAACACAATGGTTGTCGACCAGTGTTGCCAGTTTCGCTTTTTTCTCGTCAGATCTGACTTATTTTTAAACCATATTGCGGGAAAAATTTTAAATCAGCGGGCAGCGGGAATTCTGGCTTTTTTCAGCTTTACTTTAGGTTTTGAGTTAAAACTTATAAGTAAATCGGCAGTTTGTCAAATCTCCCAGTCATTTAAAGACTAGAATTTCAATCTCCAATGCTCAGCGGTTGAGAAAAATGCCGAAAGTTTTCAAACAAAACTGACCATCTATCAGAGGGCTATCAATTTGCTGAAGAGTGGATATCTTTTTCAATAAAGATTTTGAGAAATGTGTTGCCAAAATTTATATCAAACCAATAGAAGAAAAACGCGACCCCAGTTGAGCAACTGAATTGTTGAGTTTAGAAATTTTACATTCTTTATAAACATGTCAGTAGTATTGTTATGTTTTATTCTTCTTGTTTTTGATTTGTGGGAAAAATTTTAAAATTCCTCCATTCAACAACTCCGCAGCTCAACTGGGGTGAATACCCTAATTGTGAGCAATATAATAATTTTCAGGTTACCTGACCATATCAGCCTTCTTCAACAAATTGACATATTGTCGGTTTTCAAAATTGTACAAGCAAAAAACAAAGAATTGCGTTGTTCTCATTTTGGAAGAATTTCCGTAGAAGATATTGGGGAAAATGGAGTGTCAATATAATGACACGTTCGGGGGTGTCCTGGAAATCTCTAGAGGTTTTCAGCGGTTGGTTTGCAAATCGCTCGAAAAATCCGTCAGTGTCCCAGAACTTCGATAGATTTCATTTTCTAATTAGAAAGTCTAGTTAGAAGGTTTGTGTATACGATTATAGTTCAACTACAAAATCAGGGCTGCGTCGCTCGCAAATAATTGATAACAGTTTTTGTTCAAGGTTAAAGAGAGTCTTACCCAAGGACCTGAACTCACGGCGACTCTAGCAGGACATTATTTACACCAAATTCTCACACTTTCTCACTTAATACCTACATTAAAACACTTATACATTATCGGTAAGCCCAAATGGACACTGCCAAGTACTGTTAAAACCCAATATCACACTAGTATAAGCGGCCAAAAAGGGTTGCAGACGGCTAGTTACCAATAAATGTAATCTATCTAAAAAAAAAAAAAAGTTTTTGTTCATAGCTACATATATCGATGAATTCAGACTTGCCAGCCCTGTTTGTGACTCTGCTAAGGTCGCTAAGTCTGCGTAGGTTAGCGAAGTCGGTTTGGTTGGTTTGTGTATTGGCTTTGGTTGCTTTCTCCAAATCTCCTAACAAAATACGAGAGGTTTAAAACCGACCGAAAGAGATTTCTAGGATACCGAGAATTGGTTTTAGTTTGGAATTTGGTTGAAAGAGATTTCTGGGACACCTCCGATTTAGTGAAATGGAAGAAAAACGGCGAAGTTACCTAATAGGCCTTACCGAGGCCTACGGCAAGGTTGAAGGCGAGAAATTGTATTAGACAGATGATATTTTCAATATATTATAATTATACTTTTATAAAATTACATTGATAATATGAAAAGCCATGCCCTTTTTTCAGCTTTTTCAATATCTTTTTTCCGTCCGCGTCCCGTCAAAAACAGCTTTTTTTCTTGGCAACACTGCTGTCGACATCATGTAGGGTCCAGTGTGACTGCTCAACGCAAAAACACCAACCCCATCATCGGCAAAATACCACAAAATGTGAAACGGTCACACCGTTTTGTCTCCAAAAACATTCCACGCAGCGGCGGCTTTAGGCTAAATGGGCAAAATAATATAAATAAGACAGAGGAAGAGGAGGCGGTCTAAGCTCAGGGGTGACCTTGTCCTTTTCGACGCCTTCTTTTCGTCTAGCTTTGCAGTGTTCTTATGAAATCATATTGATAGGCCAGTGCTGTCAATTTAGCTATTTAGATGCTAGATGGCTGGGAAATTTGTAATCTTGCGGGAATTATAGCTCTTTTTGAAAAATGATTCTTTTTAGCTATTTCAAAACTATCGGCAAATTCCTTTTTGGTTTATACTTATTACTTATAGCTATTTTATGCAAAAATTTGGCACCTTTTCATAAAATAGTTTTTGAATGGCAGCATTTCATAGTTTATTTTTCTTAAAATTGATCCAATAAATGGAAAATTAAAAGTAAAAACGAGGAAAAAAATAGCTGCCAGAATTTGATTTTATACTTTCGACTACGGACTGCATTTCAATAAAAAAATATAAAGAAGTTTCCATTTGTTTGCGTTTACATATAAAATGGAAAATTTTTAAATTTTGAGCGTTTTGTGTACATTTGGCTCTTTGAGTTTAGATGTCTCTCGTAACATAAAACTGTGATAATCCGTTATAAAAATTAAAAGAATTTTTTCTAAAATAAAGTGGAGGCGTCAGAGCACTAACTTCTAGGGCTACACCAAAACTTTAAATTAAAAAAACTTGTAAAAACATATTTTTATACTTTGTACCAGAGGTACACAGAGTATATTAACTTTGTGCAAAAGTATGTAACAGGCAGAAGGAAGCATCTACGACCCTACAAACTATATATATATTCTTGATCAGCATCAACAGCCGAGTCGATCTAGCCATTTCCGTCTGTCCGTTCGTCTGTCTGTCTTTCCGTCTGTCCGCACGAACAAACAGATCTCAAAGATGGAAAGTGATAGAGGTTTGACAAGTATGGGACTTATGCTTCTTATATTTACTTGCAGGCAGATAAAGTTTATTTTCAATTTTTTTCCATATTTTATGGGGAAACAATTAAATTGAACTAATGTAAAATTATCTTACATTTATTTATAAACCAATTCAAGATTTTTGAATGCACAGCCGCTCAAGCACCCTCTTTGTCATTCTATACAAAAAGCTAATGAAGATTGCATAAGACACCATAACGATCTATGCGATTGCAATTAACTGTAAGTTTTTGCTTTGCATTATACTGGAAACTACATAAATATCTTGATGGAAAAATATGTCCCTAGTTACTTGTCCCGTGCGAAAGTGCTTAAGATCAAATTTTGAAAAAAGTATTAGTCATTTTTGGGTAACATCAAAACCATTTTATAGAGACATCAATTCACTACATTCTAAAATCAGTCACATTAAAATGCTGCCTCAGAGTTCACTAATATCGGCGTTTGAATTGTTGCCCGCGAAAAGCACTTCTGTATTTGTCCCGTTTGAATGCCTTGCTTTTTATCAATTATCTTGAAAACGAAAAGTTTCCAGAATTGAGCTTTAGCACCAAAATTAGGACTTATATAGAGTTATAATTTAAGCCTGTGTCCAAAATAAAAATCCGATTTACTTTGCTTTTTTTAAATTTCAATGCGTACGAAGGTCTCGTTAGACATCATGGAAATGCCCATATATCTGATCTATGGGTCTGTAAGTATGTAAACACACGCCTAGTCGGATATGGAAGCATGCCAGATGTACTTATTTCACGATTATTTCCAGGCCCATGGAAAGGGTATTCCGGGCCCTGGGGGTTTTCTCATGTTGTACATAGTTTATTTAAGTTTTCGCCAAATATCCGGGCTCTGGGCCACTCTCAGAAGTCCGGGCCCGGGAAAAAAAACACCCCAATCCCCCTCCCCTGTCGACGGGCCTGACGTAATAGACGTAATAGAGAATGAGAAAATATAAACGCCAAAAACTTAGGGCTTGTTGTAGAAACCTTTAGATTATGCCACTTGCCAGCTTTCTAGTTTCGATCAACCTCAGTACCCCCACTACATCATAGATTTCGGATCGAAAAACCAAGTTTTCTTACATAGTTTCATTTTTTCGTAGACTTTTAGTATAGTAGTTTAAAAAAATTTTAACTAAATAGCGGAAAATCTACATCAGTCTACCATTGTTAATTTAATTTTAGTACAAAAGGTCTATTGGTTTTTAACTATCTTATTAAGGCCAATGATTGATATTGAATATATATTTTAAATTTTTTGTCTTACTAATTATAGCTAGTAAGTTCAATCTTTTAAGAACATTTCGTTAAAAAATGCAGCTTTTTAGCTAGGCTGGTATAGAAAAACCAAAGTTTCGGGCAGCATATTAGATTACTGGCCCACAGAGCAATGTGAGAAAGTTGTTGAAGGAGGAAAGTCAAAATCAATAACTCACTGACAGGAGCTAAGGAAATTTAAATCAAACATTGAAAACTTGATTGGAATCGGTACGGACAATGCATCTGAGATCTGTGCTTTCATACAGATAGACAGACAGACGGTCAAGGCTTTATCGACTCGGCTGTTGATGCTTACAAGACTTAATGTACCTTATAGGATCAGAAATGTGTCCTTCTCCCTGTAACATACATTTGCACAACTTCATGTTCCCATTTTTCCCATTTTTAATGGGAACAGGGTATAAAAAACTATGAAAAATTTTCCAGATATTTCTTGCTATTTCTGAATGGATTTCCCTGCCAACCGATAGCCTATCGCTGCACACTTACAAGCCGCTATTTAATTCAACAACGCCTTTGCTTGTCGATAAAATTATTTAATTACTGCGACATAAATTTTTGTATTTTGCGACTTTACTTTGCACGTGTATCCGCTATATACTAGTTGGACAAACTACTACTACCTACTTTGAACGCGCAGTCAGTCTACACTTAAACAATCTGTTGCAATGAGAGAATACAACTTCAAGGTTGTTAAGGAATTCGTCTACCTCGGAACGACGATAACCAGCGACAACACCAGTCTGAAAATTCGAAGAAGAATAACACTTGCAACCATGTTGCTACGGGCTTAGAAAGGAGTTCAAGAGCTGACCCCTCTCTACAAAAACGAAAATTGCGCTTTACAAGTCCTGCTATACCGCGCAGAAGCATGGACAGTAACAAAAACGGATGAGGCGGCAATTGGCGTGTTCGAGAAAAAAGTTCTTCGGAGGATTAATGGACCTTTAAAAGTTGGCGACGAATTTCGCATCCGAATGAATCTCGAACTGCTGGATAGGACATGTTACCCGTATGGATAATAACGCTCCAGCAAAACGGGTGTACAGTCGGAAAGCGAACGAATTAGGAGGCACATCCGGGCTGGGTTGACCGAAGCGGAGATGGCGCGACCAGGTGCAGAGAGATATTTCGAAGCTGGGTGTGCCCTTCTGGTGGAATATCGCTCGGCACAGAGGCGAGTGGCGGACATTATTCGCAGCGGCCGAGACCGTAAAACGGTTGTGATGGCCAAAGAAGAAGAAGTTGAACAAACTAATAGAACATTTACTTTAGACCTGCGTTATGCGTTAATAGCCACATTTGGCTTTTTTTGTATGGAAAAAAAGCTAACTGTTAGCTATTAACGCATACCGCAGTCCTATTGTAAATAGCCTATAGGTAATTTTCCGCTTTTAGCTATTCTATTTATTTGCCATCAATATCAATCGACAATCGGAGGCATATCGATATTTTGAAATAACAGCCCTAGGCAGTGCTGCCAACCTTTGTCGAGATAAAAAAGCTGTTTTTGCGTAAAAAAAACCCCTGGCTTTTCATAATATCTATGCATTTTTATAATAGAATATTGAGTCGTAGGCCCTAGTAGCTAACACTTTATTTCAATTAGATATTTTATATATATAGCTATCTAGTGTAATAAATTAATATAAATTATAATAGAATAATTATAATATATTGAAAATATCATCTGTGTCATTATTTGTCACTCCATTTTCCCGAATAAATTATACGCAAATTCTTCCAAAAAGGGAACAATGCTATGTTTTTTTGCTTGTTAAATTTTGAAAACCGAAAATTTGTCAATTTGTTGAAGAAGGCTAATATGGACAAGTAACCCCAGCTGAGTTGTAGAATTGAGGAACTTTAAAATTTTTCCCCAAATCGAAAACAAGAAGAATTAAACATAGCAACACTACTGACATGTTTTTAAAAAATGTAAAATTCCTAAACTCAACAATTCAGCAGCTCAACTGGGGGTCGCTATTTTCTTCTTCTAGTTTGATATAAATGACGGCATCAAATTTCTGAAAATCTTAAAATCTTATCTTATAATATCAGAATCTGGTGAAAAAAGTAACCCATTCTTTAGCGAATTGATAGCCCTGAGATAGATGGTCATGTTTGTTTGAAAACTTTCGGAGTTTTTCTCAATCGATCTATAAACTTGGCATGCACTTAGAAATGACAGACTGATTGCTGAGCGTTGGAGATTGCAATAAGAGTCTTTAGACAGAGAGTTGCTAAACTATCGACTTACTTATAAGTTTTAATTCAAAAGGCTCGAAATTTAAAATAAAGCTGAAAAAAGCCGAAATCACTTTTTGAAAAGCCAGAAATTCCGCTGCCCGCTGTTTAAAAAATTTTTCCCGCAGTCCGGTTTAAAAAAAGCCAGATTCGGCGGGAAAAAAGCGAAACTGGCAACACTGCATCCCTAGGCCTCGTTTTTTTCTGTGTATTTTTATTCGGACTGCCTTTTCATTTTACATTTTCACATCATTCTGTGATCTTTCGTTGATAATTCGTAATTTCTGAATTTGTCTACAGACCATGCAAAGGAAGGCGCACTGATTGCAGTTTACCCTAACGAGTTGCAGTAGAGGAATCGGTTGAGTTTGCTGTTCTGTTCCCCTCATTAACTTTATAGACGGAGGGAAGGGGACGGGGACAGAAACAGTGCGAAGCTGGCGCCCGTCGCGGACGAGCAGCATAATTTGTTTTGGTGCGTTTTCGAGCCTAAGACCGATTGCACTTATCAGTTCGGTTATTTCAGGAATATACCGTGATGGAGGCGGGCGGAAGTGGGAATGGAAATGGCTTCTTGCGGATGTCCGCAGGCGGCAGACCCTTGGTCAATATCAACGGCGGCGAATCAAAGATGCACCGCAACTTTAAGCTTCTGGCAGATCCCCAGCTGGTAAAATGTGGCGGTAAACTGTATCGATATGATGGCATTGTCCCGGGTGACCCTACTTATCCAACAATAACTCCTCGGGATCCCCGCAATCCTCTTATCCGTATTCGCTCCCGGCCCGTGGAGCCCATGATGTTGCTCATACCCAGGTAAGAACTGTCACCTCTTACACTCTCAGACTGAATAACAAAACGATTCGTATCCAGATTTGTGATCGATGCGGACTACGTTGGCCAGCCACCAGCCATTGAGGTAACCGTGTTCAATCTCAACGACAACATCGACAAGCAATTTTTGTCCAGCATGCTGGATAAATATGGCACACCCGACGAGGTCAACATCTACCATCACCCCATCACAAACAAGCATTTGGGCATTGCTCGCATTGTCTTCGAAAGTACCAAGGGAGCACGGCAGTTTGTGGAGAAATATAATCAGAAATCCGTGATGGGAAAGGTTTGTAGAGGGAAGAAGGGGTTCTCTGCCCTGGGCGAGTACACGAAAAATCACTATTAGGGCTGCTTTTTAATTATGATAACGTTCAATTTGTACGGAATTGAAAATGGTGCTTTAGTATGAGCTTTGTCCGTCCGTCAATCTGTGTTTAAACAACTTTGCAAAATTAGATTCAAATCGGATGCCCATATCTTATACCTGACATAAGAACATTATTGGGTTAAACAGAACTGAGTACCTCACCAAGCTGTACACCAAGCCAAGCTGTAATGTTTTGCATTATAATAAAATCCATATAAATATGGTAGAAAAATATGTCTCGTGTGACATGACCGGTGCGAAAGTGCTAAAAATCAAATTTCGAAAAAGTATAAATCATTTTTGGGTAACATTCAACCATTTTAAAGAGACATCAATGCACAACATTCTAAAACTAGTCACATTAAAGTGCTCCCTCAGAGCTCGACAATTTCAGCGTTTTAATTGTTGCGAAAAGCACTTCTGAATTTGTCCCGTGCGAATGCCTTGCCGTTTTGCAATTATGTTGAGAACGAAAAGTGTCCCAAAATCAGTCCTAGCACCTATTATAGGGCTTATTAAGGCTGGAATGAGACTTTCAATTTTTAGGGACAAATATTTTATCTGAATATGGGTTTTAGTGACCTGATTGGCTCGCCGTGATGTTTGTTTTGAAAACTTTATCGGTTTCCCTATTAAACAAACAATAAAATACCTTGGTATTTATAAAAAAAAAGGAACAAACCCTTTAAATGAATGCACACAAGAAATGGAGGCACATTTTAAGCATAGTCTGAGACGAAGTTCTCAGTAGTTAAAAACAGTGGCCAAAACAACAAAGATGCATTAAACAACCTTTAACACTATTGCATATGGGCATTTCCACAGAAAGGTCCACCGAGACCAAAAAATTAAAAGAACTTAAAAACACTTATCGATCATATTAAAATAGGGAAATAGTTAAATTAAACTAATTTAAGCCAATCTTACATTTACTCGTATTCCATTTAAAGATTTTCAAATGCAAAGTCTAGAAATCACTATTTTTATCATTCTTTTGCAGTTTTTTTCCTAAAAAAGTACCTATAGATTTCATTAAATTTTGCTCTCTAAAATCATTTTAAGGGTACAAAGAGGTCATAAAGATTGCAAAAGAAACCATAACAAACTATGTGAGTGCAATTACCAGTAAGTTTTTTTTTTGCATTATAATAGAAACCACAAAAACAATCATAGAGAAAAATTTGTCACACAACGTTTGTCACGTAACGTATCATAATAAGTCAAATATAAAAAACACCAACATTTTTTTTTAACGAATCGGCTCTAAATATATAATAACTTGATTGCAGATCGTACTAAAATTGTATTAAGAAACTCGAACGGGGTTCGCAGATTTTTGACAACTCAAACAGGAGATTATTTATTGCTGCAGAGCCATTAGCGGTCCAAGCTCTTTCTGTAATATTCTTTTTTATAAGGCTTGATTCCAGATGACATAAAAATTTATTTCGGCACATTACTTCATTCAAATAACTGCTGCTTTTCATAAGCATTCAGAATTCATAGCAATTCAAAAGTGTTTCTATTCATGTGATGTTTGACAAAATTTATTTTCGTGCGTTCTGAAAATCAGCCTATAGCATAAATTGTGACATTATAATTTCTGGACTGTGGCTTTTTGGTTGACCAGAAAATAAGTTTTTCTTGCCAAAAATTACATTGGTTATTTTTAAATTACGAGGACGGATATCTCGAAAACTAAGCGAAAATTGGCAAACTTGCACAAATTATTTTCGTTTATCTCGTTGACATATATCAATTGGGTTTTATAGGTTCGCCTTGAATCACTTTCTACATATTTATATCATTTTTACCACAACTCCTTTTCAAATGGTCGTAATTGTATTTTGAGCAAATTTTTTCAGCAAGAAATATCCATTACTTTTTGAAAAGTAAACAAAACGCAATTCCGCTACGGTTTGGTTTTGCTGTTATCAATTCGGGATAAAATTGCTTACTTTTTTATATGCTTACTTCAATATATTTTTATACCCTGTTCCCATTAAAAATCGGGAAAGGGGGATCATGAAGTTGTGCAAAAGTATGTAACAGGTAGAAGGAAGCATTTGCGACCCTATAAAGTATATATATTCTTGATCAGCATCAACAGCCGAGTCGATTTAGCCGTGTCCGTCTCTCCGTCCGTCCGTCTGTCCGTATGAACGCGTCGATCTCAGAGACTATGAGAGATGGAGCTTCAAATTTTTGCATGTAGATAGGTGTATACCAGATTCAAATCGAGTTGGTTTCAGATTTCGAAAATTCCTCCCCCTCTCCCCTTTAAGCGCAAAAAACTGTCAGAGCCACAATTTTTAAGTTAGACCCTCGAGACTTTATATATATCAAGTAAGGCCCAATATCTATCTATTCTGAAAAGATCAATAAGATCGGACAAAAACACTGAAGCTATATACGATTCAATTTTGCTTGTGGGAGAGAGGGGGGGTCTTACATTGTCAGTTACCGCGTGCGCGCATGTTAGTGTGTGTGTATGTGTGAGTGCGTGGTGTATGTATATGAAAACACAAGAAGTCAAGGGAACAGGGTATTTTGTAGTGAGGGCACTAGACTACAGCTCCCTTACTTGTTTTGCAAGCAGTTTTGTTCTTACGTAAAAAATATTTTGTTTCATGGATCCAAGGAACAGATATAAGAATTAGGATTAAATTAAAAATGTGAGAACGTTTTTCCAAACACTTTATTAAGTTATTAATGTATTTTGCAGAACACTTTAGAACTTATTTGCAACAAGAGTACCAAGTTGAGTAGAAATCGCTGGGAAAATGTTAAACTGAATCCCACTCTGATGACTTAAGAGTAAATTTATTTTATTTGCAGAGCCGATGAATTCAAAAGTAAATGCGATTTTTTACATAAAATCTTCAAAATAATGGCTTAAAGTTAATTTTGTTCCATTGTTTAGTGTATTTTGATACTTTTTGCAATCTTACATTCCCTTAAAAATTGTTTTAAATATACAAATTAATCATTTTTATGAATAGCTTCAATTTTTCAATGTGCCAGCCAAATCGAATTCATATATTTTGTAAAAGCTGTTCTGGCTTTGACTTTTTTATGAAACGCTGGGATGTTCATAAAATACCATTAAAAATAAAAACGACATTTTAAACACCTATATTCAACTACTATCAACTATTTTGAGAGATTATTTATTGAATAGTTTGGCTCCACGAGCTGATTAAAGTGAAAGTGTAGTCAACAGAAACAATTTGGAAATGAAACACTCGAATTGCAAATCGTTCGAGTACCAGAACCTTTCATTTGAAATCTAAGAAATATGTGAAAAACGGAACACGCCTGATAAAAGATTCAGTCGATTCACATTTAAAGAAAAATTATAATCGCTTTTTCACATTTCGTATTATTTTACGAAGTGAACATGTAAGAACTTATGTAAGAACATTATTTAAAATACTGTTTTTCGAATTTAATTTTGACTTTTATATGTTATCAAAATAACATAACTGCATTCAATGTGTTTGGGTCCATACGACTTCTAAGCGGATGCATGATAAATTTCACGCCAGAGAATAGACGTTCCACGCTAACCTGCGTAGCAGGAACAGAAAGCACAACCTTTGAAATCTCATACAATTCTGGGAACTTTGTGTGATTAATCAGCAACCGACTAAATTTAGCATTACGCTATACATTAGGTTAAAAATATGCCACATAGAAAAGTATTGTTCTCAAAAATGGATTTCTCACGCTTTTCTATTTCCTAAACGAGCGAATTGAAAAAATGTTAAAGATGTCGTATGATTTCTTCTTCGCGTTATAAACATCTGACCAGAATCACGATGCGCTCTGCAAAGGTACCAAAAACAACGAAACCGTACCGGTACCAACGTTTCGGTCTTGTTCCGGTTCTATCGGTTCCAATAATAACGGTAAACGGTATTTGGTTCTCAAAAAAAAATTGTATTGGTTTCGGCTTCTGTTCCGGTACATGATTAGAAACGGTTTATTTCGGTTAACGGTTCCGGTACCGGTATTTATCCCTGCGTTAAAGTCAATGCCATTTAAAGCATTTATAAAAAAAAAGTTAAATAAAACTATAAAAATGAGAAAAATGGTGTTTCCGCGGCTGTGCGTCCAATAAAGTCTCGAAATGGGTTATGAAAAAAGTAAGATTGGTTTACTTAAGTTAAATTTAATTGTTTCCCTTGGAAAATATGATAAAACTTAGTGTTTTTAACTACTTTAATTTTTTTGGTCACGGTAAATGCAGAATTTTTCGACAATTTTCCTTGTGTGCGGATTTTACGTGTCCAATTATTTCGCCTACTATGCTTACAAACCAAGTTTCAAGAGAATCGAATGAATTATTTTAGGGGGTGTCCTGGAAATCTTTAGAGATTTTGGTCTCGATTGGCTTGCAAAACTCTCTAAAAATCCGTCGGTGTCACAGAGCTGCGAGAGATTTCTTTTCCTTATATTTAAATGTTTGTGTCCATTTCAACAAACAGGGTTACATCTCGCGCAAAAAAAAATCCCAAATTTTGGTTATGAATTGATTTGTTGTTCAATAAGTTTTATGATTCATGCTAAAATTATAATTCAAATTAAAGCCATATTACCCAAAAATAAAATGCAAAATTTATAAAATAGTTCCGCGTCTATTAAGCAAAACTGATCAACCATCGGCCCGTTTGCCAAAGATTGTCAAATTTCAAAGATGGCGCTTGCAATGACAACTGAGGCACAGTGGCAAGAACGACAGTCAATTAAAGAGAAAAAACTCGCACGTGCACCCACACTTAACTGGAGGTAAACCAATTTTCTTTAGGCTCAGGTTCAGTTATATAAGGTACGCATATTTCCGAGTTGTAGTTCTGTGATTTTATTCGTGTACATGCCTTGTATTGTTCATAACTTTTATTCCATATTTATACATTTTATTTGCTCCCTTAGATTTTGAATGTATTCTGCGATCCTTTTGGTGTGATTCTTAAGAAAACCATGGACAGCCTCACCAATCCGGTGGTGGCAAAGCCGTCGACGGCAACTCCCCATCCTACCGCAAGCTTAATGGCAGCCCATGACTATGAAAAGGATGCAGTGGATCATGGATATAGTTCTTTTCATAAGAGTGCTGATCGAGAAAGGGACCGAAACTGGGAAAGGGAACGAGAGCGGTACGTTAAGGATAGGGATCGCGAAAGGGATCGGAGTCGAGAAAGAATATACGAGCGGGAACGTAGCATGCGCGATAAGTACACAACATCCACCTCCTGCTCTCTGCGCCATGAGCGACATTATTATCGCCGGCGCTCTAAAGACAAAAGCTTGGAAAGGAGTAGTCGCGAACGGGATAGATTGTATACTTCCAAAGAGCGTTCGCGCGATTACCCTCGCTCTAGAGAAAGGGAGAACAACACCTTTCGTGAGCGTAACAGATCGCGCGATCGTCATCGGGAGAGGAGAGATACTCATCGCTTAAGCTCATCGAAAGACCGGGATTACCGAGAGCGTGATCGCGATCGATCTGACGAAGGCGATCGGAGAGATCGGTTGAGTATGAAATATAACAAGCGATATGAAACACCAACAGAGCTTGGAGTCAGCAGCAGCAGCTCATCGAATACTAAGAACCATCAATATTATGCAACTGGCTATGGGTACAACAGCTACTACGAAAATATGCAAGCCTGGACGGCGCACAGAAGCTGGACGGCTCCTCAGCCGGATGCCCAACCGCAGCAGCCGCCACCACCTCCACCGCCGGAGGAGGAAGAGGAAAACTGGGATGACAAAGAGATAACTCAACCACCGCCACCATCAGAAAATATGGATACGGATACCACCGTGCCGGAGCAGAGTTTAGATGCAGGAACTGTGGACTTGGACACACGCATTGCCCTGATATTTAAGGGCAGGACATTTGGAAATGCTCCACCATTTCTGCAAATGGACAGCAGCGACTCCGAAACGGACAAGGATAAAGAAAAGGTCAAGTCAGACGAAGCGACGAGCGATGTAAAGGAGATAAATTCCGATTCAAATCACTCGGAAAACAACAAGAAAAAGCAACAACCACTACAAACACACGGGGCCAGTGATATCTCAAGTGATGACGATATTTTGACTAAGAAAGATGCAATGGTGAAAGGTGAACCGGAGCGAAACTACGATGATAACATGTCTTTGTCAAGTTTGTCCTCCCACGAGGAAATTACTGATCAGACAGCCAAAAAGGTGTCTCCTTCTTCTATGCTACCCCATGTACAATCATCAGATCATAGTCAATACTATTATCATCAGCACTCTGCCTACGGCCATTATCCCGTCTTGCCGAGCAGATACTTCTCAAATTTTTTGCCCGGTGCCTTCAATTTGGACCTGGATCCCTATGCTCAGACCTACGGCTACCACCAACAGCACACACACACTTTATGCGATCAGAACGACGAGATGAAACAGAATGTGAAGAAGGTGATCAACTTCATTGTGGAGGAGCTTAAGCAGATCTTAAAACGTGATGTTAACAAACGGATGATAGAGATGACGGCATTTAAAAACTTTGAAACCTGGTGGGATGAGCAGACAGTTAAGGCTCGATCCAAGCCCTTGCTAGATGCTGCCGAGCCAGCGCCCTCGCTCGATAATGCTCAGGTCCATACAACTAGTCAGGAGAAACCGCCTGATATTAATCATTTAATCAATGCACAGCGGGAAATATCTGATTTTCAAACGTTCTCGATTGGTATAAGGGCGGCGATGCCAAAGTTGCCATCATTTCGACGAGTACGCAAACATCCCAGTCCTGTGCCCAAGCAGAGAAGATCATCTCTGGAAAGGGATCTAAGTGATCAGGAGGAAATGGTACAACGTTCTGATTCTGAGGACAAGGAAGATTCGAATATGGGTGGCACTGACACGCAGAATCTGAAGACAAGCATTTCGGATAGAGACAGTAGGGACCTGGAGAGGAGGCGGGACAGTAATAGTGGCAAACCAAAGAGAAAAGGTAGTGCGTCGAGTTTCTTTTCTTCGTCGTCCTCGTCCTCATCGAGTGAAGTGGACGAAAGAAGCAGCGACGATGATAGTTTTGATGAAGATGAGCTTCAGTCTACGGGTGCAAATCCCAGAGACAGGCTAATAAAGAAGCGTCGCTGCGACTTAAAAGATGAAAACTCCATATACTCAGACTCGGAGGACGAGAAGAAGGCTAGCCATCATGGGATAGAAGTAACTAAGCGCGGTCGTACGAAAAAAATAGATATTTACTCTGATACGGATGAGGAAGACCACGAAAGCCGTAAGCAGCCGACAACACGTCCAAATAAGCTTGTCTCTTCCATACCATCCGACCTAGAGGACATTAGTAAAGATAGCAGCTTCGGCATTGATGATGAGGACGATCTCGAACTAAAACCAGTCGGTAAATCTGATGAAGAATCTCGCCGATCGCTTACACCGGTCCCCCCACCCGACTACAACGAGGAGGAAACATTGCAAAAGCCTGACCAAGATGAGAGCATAATTAAACCGAAAGCGCTCTTTGAGTACGATCGCATCTATAGCGATTCGGATGAAGAGCGGGAGTACCAGGAAAAGAGGCGTAGAAATACCGAGTATATGGCCCAAATGGAAAGAGAGTTTTTGGAAGAACAGCAAATGAAGAAGCAAAACGTGACGGACCTCAAATTAGAGCTGGTGAAAATGTCAAGAGTTGAGATGCCTGACACACCAGACATTTCAAAACCGCCGCCAACTCCTGGAAACTCAATCTTAGCGGAAGACTTATTACTGTTTAATAAAAATGTTCAGCAAGCCACAAGCCAGGTATCATTGACACCAAACGAAACAGGGCCAGCTGAAGAATTCGTTAATAAAATTAACAATGCTCGGTTAAGAACAGACACGGAACAGACCGAGAACGTTTGTCCAGCAGATATGCCATCCGCGGAAACCTACTTTCAGCCAACTCTTTCTAACGGAGGCGCAACGGGGCTTCCAACTCTACCAATCGAAGATCCAAATATGGAAAAGGGCAAGCAATCGCCAGCCTCTTCAGATGGCGGCTCTAGCCAAGCATCGCAGGCTAGTCAAGTGGCACTGGAACACTGCTATTCCTTGCCCCCGCAAGCTCAGTCTGCTGTCGCTTCTTCTGGTCCCGGTGGTACCGCATCAAGCAAGGACAAAAATCTGCCTGAGGGCGATCAAGACAACATGTGTGGCGGTGCTATTTCTTCGGCAAAGCCGGGTCCTGGCAGACCCCGCAAAGATTCCAGTCGTGCTCCGAATCAGAAGAAAAGGAAGGAGCCGACGGTTACGCGCCAGCCGAATGCTAAAAATAAAATCCAATCGATCAATGATTCTTTGACCGAACTGGCCCGCCAAACAGCCAACTTTGTACCCTACGAGATATACAATACACGTGATCAGAATGAAGAAATGGTTATTCTATACACATTCCTCACCAAAGGCATCGATTCGGAGGACATCAAGTACATCAAGATGAGCTACGTCGAACACCTACAAAAGGAGCCATATGCGTAAGTACACTGTGATTTCCTTATAAAGGGTGATTTTTTAAGAGCTATAAGAAAGTTTTTCGAAAAAAACACATAAAATTCAGAAAAATGCATAAAATCTTTATTTGAATCGATAGTAAGGTCCATATAATTTAATGTTTGAAGATTATTTCATGCAAATGTTGACCGTGACTGCGCCTCAAATGGTCCATCCGCTTAGTCCAATTTTGGCATACTTTTTCCAACATTTCGTCCGGCATCTCACGAATAAAGGCTTCAATGTTGTCTTCCAATGCGTCAATTGAAGCGGGCTTGTTCTGGATGCATTTCAAAATCGACAACTCTGCTTATTTACGTACCCATTGAGCCAAAAATGAGCTTCGTCGCTGAACACAATTTTTCGGTAAAAAAGTGGATCTTCGGCCAACTTTCCAAGAGCCCATTCACCGAAAATTTTACGTATTTACAATAGCCCGAATAGTCGCTTCAGTGGGTCGATTAAGATTAAACTTTCTTAACAGAGCACGCATTTTGATAATAAAATTCAATAATGTGCAAGCGTTGTTCGTTTGTAAGACGATTCATGGTTAAATTATAGATCAAACCGAAGATGTTTGACAGTGAAACAAAACACGAAACGTGCGTGAGCTGTTTAAACCAGTGTTGCCAAAAAGATAATAGCTAAAAAATCACCCTTTATGAGAGTTACCACTTTGTTGGTTTTGATATACATTTTATTTTTCCCCAACGCATTTAAAAACAAGTTTTGGATCAAAAACTATCAAAATTTACGTCTGCCTTTACTCTGTGTCAAAGGTACGCGTAGTATACTGGGTTTGATTAAATGAATGTTACTGCCAGACGAAAGCAATTTCGACACAACAGCCGAATCGATTTTGCCTTGTCCGTCTGATTGTTTTTATAAACGCACAGATCTCAGAGATGGTAAAAGCTAGTTGAGTAAAGTGTATGGAAGGAATACTTTTATATGAAGGGTATTTTATTGCCCAGAAGTTGCAACGCATGAAAAATATTTCCGATACCAAACAATAGTTCTGAAGGGTACGACTGGTGTACCCGCGCGTCACGCAAAAAATTAGGTGAAATTTAAACAGCTATTTTTATCGCGAGAACAAGCCCAAGGAACGACCGGTGAAAAACAGTTTTAGTGAAAAACTTTTTGTTTTCAAGAGTTTCATTAGGTATACCCATACAAAGAGATGGGTCTGAAAAGGCTAAGTGAAACTTTGTTTTAAAGGTGCCGCAGAACTGATTATTTTATTTTAGATCCACATTATCAAAGTTTTGTCAAAATCGATGACTATACTATAGCTCCATAGAACCGATCGGTGAAAAATTCAATAAAAAAATTTTTCTTTAACGGACATCAAATAACAAGCCGACAAATATAATTTGTGAGGTGCAGCCGCGATGTAAAATAAAATAAATTTAGTTGCGGTTTAGCACCAGCTCGTTTTCAAGATATGGGGAAAACCAATGTCGAGTTTGGCACTGTAAAATTATGGAGTCAAGGTATAATTATCGAATGAGCTAACGAAGAGCAACAACATCTTTAAAAGAGCGCCTAAAAGTAAGCGGAGTGTGTTAATGGCCCTAAAGTAGATAACTTTTGGTTTTTTCAAAATTAATAATCACTTTAAAGCTAGTGCGTTTATTGAATCAATATTTTAGACATTTGAAAATGTGGCCAAACATTGATCGAATTATCCAATTATATCCTTGCAAAGGGTATTATAAAATTGTGCGGATGTTTGTAACGCATTGAAGGAAGCATCTCTGACCACATAAAGTATATATGTTCTTGATCAGCATGACGAGCTGAGTTGATTTAGCTTTGTACGTCTGTCCGTCCGTCCGTCTGTCTGTTTCTATGCTATCTCCTCCGTCAGTTTTAAAGCTATCCTCACCAAACTTTGCACGAAGTCTTTTGGTACATATAGGCTGCACATTTGTCGGAACCGGCTGGATCGGATGACTATAGCATATAGCTGCCATAGGAACGATCGGTCAAAAAACTAGTCTTAGTGCGAAAAACTTTTTTGTTTTTAACGGAAACGCCTCCAAAGTACGTATTTCTTAGTTTACTATCCTTTCCCATGATTTTACTAAGTTTAGTCGAAATCGGATGACTATAGCATAAAGCTGCCATAGGAACGATCGGTCGAAAAACTAGTTTTAGTGAGAAAAACTTTTTTGTTTTTAATGAAAAGTCCTTTTTATAGGCATGTTCTTATTTTATATACTTAGGACACATTTCTACAAAGTTTTATCAAAATCGGATGACTATAGCATATAGCTGCAGTATGAATGATCGGTCGAAAAATAAGTTCTAGTGAGAAAAACTTTTGTGTTTTAAATGGGATCGCCTCCAAATTAACAGTGTATTATGCTTTTCCATGATTTTACCAAGCTTGGTCGAAATCTGACATATATAGTATAGATCCCATAGAAAAGGAAGGTCCAAAAAGTAGTCTTAGTTTGAAAAACTTTTTTTTCAATGGAAGCTGCAAGGGTATACAAAACTTCGGCCGAGCCGAAGTTAACATTCCCCTATTTTTTTATCATACTTTTATCAGCTTATTAGGCAAAGTTACAGCCTGCTTAAGAC
This sequence comes from Lordiphosa collinella, assembly GCA_018904265.1. Lineage (NCBI taxonomy): Eukaryota > Metazoa > Arthropoda > Insecta > Diptera > Drosophilidae > Lordiphosa > Lordiphosa collinella. Next base: position 167,996 of record JAEIFV010000172.1, on the reverse strand, counting down.
GAAAATACTTATTAATTTTTATAGGTGGACAACTAGATAAATGGGAAAAAAGTCCATAAATCCATCCATGGAACTATTCGATTTCACATTTACAACTTAATACAGTATATTTCTTAATGCAAGACCTAATTTTGAGAAACAAATGTGCCCTTTCCCTGCAATTAATTTTTTTGTACTAGTTCTCGCGACTTGGTTACCAAAAAAGATTAATATAATTTTTAAGTGTAGATAATTTGGAACTATATGGTCGGAAGTATATTGAAAGCACGCTTCATCACGATTTAACGCTTTCACGAATTGTTTTATTAAACCTAGCTTAATATGAAGGGGAGGTAAAACAATTTTATTTCTATTCACTAGAGGGTTGTGCTGTATATTTTTACCCTTGCAAAAGGTATTATAACTTTTCCCAGAAGTTTGCAACGCATAGAAATATTCATTTCCGACCCCATAAACTATATATATTCTTGGTCAGGGCGACAAGCTGAGTTGATTTAGCCTCGTCCGTCTGTCCGTTTCTACGCAAACTCGTCTCTCAGCTTTAAAGTTTAGTGTGGGGGCGGGAGGGGGCGTTGCCAAAATTTGAAATAAACTTGATCTGCGTAGGAACAAGAGGAGTCTACTAACAAAATTTGGTCGCTCTAGCTCTTCTTGTCTCCGAGATCTAGGTGTTCATACAGAAGGACAGACCACATGGCCGCTGATCAAGAATATATATACTTTGTGGCGTCGGAGATGCTTCCTTCTGCCTGTTACATACAGTTCCAGTTACATACGGTTCCGGTACCGGTATTAATCCCTGTTATTAACATAAGTGCTTCACCAAATCAATAATTTTTTTAAACTATTGAATTTTATCAATTTTGTTGACTAACTACAGATATTTATTGTTCGAAGTTCGCCGGGTCTTTTAGTTTTTTGATTGAATTTATAAATTTTGTGATAGGGTCGGTTTTATGAATTCTCAAAAAAATTCAAAATTCACCTTTTCCTTTGAACCCACTTCGTACATATGCGAGTTGTTTGCTGCAACTAAGACCAGCATAATTAAAAAATATAACAGAAGAAATTTAGTGGCCGGGTGGCTCAGCGGCTAGTGTGCGCGACCGCTGTGCATCAGGTGGTGGGTTCGATCCCGCCTCGGAACATCTAATGAAAAGTTTTTTTCTTTGAATAAACTTTACACCCGGCCACACCTCTTTGCTGTTGGCGCCAGCTTTGCAGTAATTAGCCATGAAAAGCTTCTCAAACTACCGTTCGGATTCGGCGTTAAACTGTAGGTCCCTTTCTCTTGTGCTAAATTAGAAGCGCACAAGCTAAGGTCGGGGCTTTGCGGCCCTTTGGGGCTGTGTCATCTTGACAAGCTAATTTTACTTTAACAGAAGAAATTACAAATTTTAATTTATGATTATTTATTCTTTTATAATAAAATTTTATTTAACAATTTCTTGTTTCCAACAATTTTTTGTTATAGCTTTTGAAGCTTAATATTTATACTCTGTACCAGAATTACACAGAGCATATTGAGCAAAAGTGTCCGTCTGTCCGTATGACCAAACAGATCTCAGAGATGTGGGATGTGGAATGGGACAAATGCTTCTTATACTTGTAGGCAGATTAAGCTTATTTTCAATTTTCGCCACGCAACCAAAAATAGTTTTTTTTCCGTTTTTTTGCGGGATATTTTTAAAACCCTAATAGAACGTGTTTTAGCCAAACAATTAAATTTAATAATTAACTCAATCCTTTTAATTAAATAATAAATAAACTCAATCCTTTTGTGTTTTTCGTTTTCAGAATGTTCTTGAATAATACCCATTGGGTCGATCACTGCACAACCGACCGGGCATTTTGGCCACCGCCTCCAAAAAAACGAAGAAAAGACGACGAATTGATGCGCCACAAAACGGGATGCGCACGCACTGAGGGCTACTACAAACTGGATGTACGGGAAAAGGCCAAACACAAATACCATCATGCCAAAGCAAACACGGATGATGCCCAAAATGATGATCGGTGCGACGAGCCAACTGCGCTAACCAATCATCACCACAACAAACTTATATCGAAAATGCAGGGAATTTCACGCGAAGCGCGCTCTAATCAGCGCCGCCTTCTGACCGCCTTTGGCTCAATGGGCGAATCGGAGCTGTTGAAATTCAACCAACTAAAGTTCCGCAAAAAACAACTGAAATTTGCCAAGTCAGCAATTCACGATTGGGGATTGTTTGCGATGGAGCCCATAGCTGCCGATGAAATGGTCATTGAGTATGTGGGGCAAATGATTCGACCTGTTGTGGCCGATTTGAGGGAGACAAAGTACGAGGCAATCGGAATTGGCAGCTCCTATCTGTTTCGCATCGACATGGAGACCATAATTGATGCCACAAAATGCGGCAATTTGGCGCGATTCATAAACCACAGTTGCAATGTAAGTAGCAAATCTATTTGGAGTTCAATCTCGAACGACTTACTTATTTTACTACTTATTTACTATTTCAGCCGAATTGTTATGCCAAAGTCATTACCATAGAGTCGGAAAAGAAGATCGTTATATATTCAAAGCAGCCCATTGGAGTAAATGAGGAAATCACATACGATTACAAGTTCCCATTGGAGGAAGAGAAGATCCCATGCCTGTGCGGCGCTCAAGGATGCAGGGGTACGCTCAACTAAAACCAATCAATAGGATAGGAACCACCAAAGTCCTTATTGGACTTTGATATTGTAAATCATAGTGACCGCTAAACCGTGGACAACATTTAATCGTTATGCTATCCTCAATGGATTTTACTTTTTTTGAGAATCAACTTGGCATCACTGTATATATAATCGTGAATAATTAAATCTTTCCGTCTCCAATAATGTTAAATATAAACGAGTTACAGAATAAATAATATTTAAAGGAAATGAACCCATTTCCACTTTGATTCGAAGAGTACGTACTAAGATATCACTGTTCAGTTCGTAAGTGTTGTCGTTCGCAAGCAAAATAGTAATCCAATGGAACATCAACTGACCTAACAGTCTAGTTAACTAAATATTTTTTAAGACAAAGTAAAATACTAAGTTATGGATTGTAAATACAAATATCAACCAACCAATATTAAATGTGTATATTAATAGAGTGTGAAAAAAGTTTGAATTTAATATGTGTAATTTATTAACAAGAAACGCTTTCTATGTGTTTTGGTTAATAAGTGGATAAATCAATTAAATGCATTTACAAATTAAGAATGCAGTCGGTCTAACTGGGTTTTGGAGCTAGAAAATATTAGATGACTCTTATTTTTTTTTAAAGCCGAGGCTAACAAGTACCCGTTACTCGATGAGTGAATTATTTATTTAAAAATTTGTGTTACCGTATTTTGATAGTTAACCCGACAAATAAATAGATATTTGGCTGTACAACCCAAAGGGCCATGTCGAGCTTATCTTAAGCTCTTGTGTGCGTCTAGTTCTCTACACTCAAACTTATTAAGAATATCAGAGACCGTAAATATTTTTAACATTTTTTTTTAAACAGTTACTTTTTTTGTATGGAAGTTTTTTTTTAATAAAATTAAAAAATATTTATTAAATTTTCCTCTAAATGTGGATGCAATTTTTGTGTTTACTTGTAATGGTCAGGCATGTTCTCAATCAAACTACTTTTTGAAAAGTACCGAACGCAATTTAGCTTCGGTTTGGTTTTCTTCTTCTTCCATCACAACTGAGTTACGGCCTCGGTCGCTGCGAATAAAGCTCGCCACAGCTTCGAAATATCTCTCTGCACCTGGTCGCCCCACTTCGGTCGCCCCGCTTCGGTCGACCCGACTTGGGCATGCCCCCTATCTCGTTCGCATTCCGACTACACCCGTTTTGCTGGAGCGTTGTCATCCATACGGGTAACATGTCTTATCCAGCGCAGCCGCTATTGATTTATGAGCTGGACAAGCTTAGTGTCCCCATAGAGCTCGTACAGTTCGTGATTCATTCGGACGCGAAATTCGTCGCCAACTTTTAAAGCTCCATAAATCCTCGTAAGAACTTTTTTCTCGAACACTGATGTTGTTGTCATCGTTCCGAGGTCCTTAAACAAACTTGAAATTGTGTTCTTCTATTGCAACAGATTGTCCAAGACGCGTAGATTGCACGTTGATAGTAGTTACTTTGTCTGATCCTCATTTACCGCTAAGGCCCGATTTCTCAATGTGCCGTTAGTCAACTTGACTGGCAGTTTAACCGAATTTGCGTGTCTCATGCTATGTGTGGCGCAACCGGAGGAACAGACTTAACCGCTGCTCGAGCACTGGTTAAAGTTAGCCGCGAGTTCAGTGCCGATGGAATTATCGATATATTTTATCGTTACACAAACAGCTGGATCCAACACTTGATTTGTTTATTTAATTATTTGCTGCCACAAAATGTTTATATAAGAGATTGAGGTAAAGCCTTGCCTTCAGTTGCGATTCAATTTGTTGTGACTAGGATTGTTAGCAGGACTTGGCAGCGCTGCGTTCTTATGCATGTGGCAACTTTCTTATCACTGCAGCTGACTTCTGTGAGGTCAGCGTTCCTTTGATAAGCCGTGCAGGTAAACAAGTGTCCCCAGCTATTGCTTTTGATTCATCGCAATCAATTTTAATAAATTTTTCGCAACAATATTACCAGCAGCATTCAATAACATTAAAAAATCCCTAATTTGTTAATCGTGTCTGGTCACCCTAACGCAGATAGGAATTTATCGATATCGGATGAAACTGCTGTTGAGAAAACCAAATGACTTGACCGCTTGTCAACTGGAGGAAAAAATTTGACCGGCGGTTGGCCAACCGGAACCTTTGAGAAATCGGGCCTAAGTCCATTAGTTTTGATTGTTTCTATATCTCTGAGAACGCCTCTATTACCACTGTTTCGCTTTTGCCGATGATATCAGTATAATAGGCGTATGCAAGTAACATATCTTTGAAAAAGATGGTGCCCGTTCTGTTATCACTTGGGCACTGACGCAGTATATACTCCATCAGCAGATTAAATAAGTCACACGATAAGGTGTCACCGGGTGATTAAAATTAGGCCGCGTGAATTGTGGAATTTTTATTTTTATTCTGCAAAATGAATTTAGGCCGCGACCGCACAGCCTTCTTTCATTTTTGAAAACGAATTTAGGCCGCAATTACAAAATATATTTAGGCCGCGAAGTCCAAATGAAACTAGACCGCGCGGACATAATTCATTTCACGAATGAAATAACACATATGCGATTGCAGCCTAAAATCATTCATAAAATCAAATTTAATTTTGTGATCCGCTTTCAAAAATACGTTCACGACTATAAAGTTCAATCAAAATTAAATTTGCAAAATTTATTTTGACCTGGCGGTCTTACTTCATTTGTAAAATGAATTAAGGCCGCGCGTTTGATTTCATTTTGAGATCTCGGCCTAAATTCATTTAGTTTAATTTTGTAATCGAGGCCTTAATTCATTTTTAAAAATGAAAGAAGGCCGCGCGGTCTAGTTTCATTTTGTGGTCGCGACCTTAATTGACCTTAATGCAGAATGAAACTAGGCCGCCAAAAAAATACGGTGCCAACCTGCTTTAATCCTCTTTTGGTATCAAATTGCTCGGAGAGGTTCTTTCCTATTTTGACGGAGCTTTGTGTGCTAGCAGCGTCATCATGCAAAGTCGAACGAACTTAGCTGGTATACAAAAAGTAGACAGGGCTTCAAGGAACCTTGACCTTATCGGTGTGTCGAAAGCTGATTTACAATCAACAAATAGATGGTTCCGTCTCATGGGTTTTCTCCAGTATTTGTCTCAATGTAAATATCTGGTCTGTGGTGGATTTACCAGGTCTAAAGCCACACTAAGACTCCAATCTTCGGGCATGCTCTCCTCGCACCACATTCTGCATAGGAGTTGTTGCATGCACCTCATTAACTCCTCTCCGCCAGTCTTCAACAATTCAGCGGGCAGCTTATCAGCTCCAGCTGATTTTATGGCTAACCAAACTTCTAGGCAATTGGCGTGTTCGAGAGAAAAGTTCTTCGGAGGATTTATGGACCTCTAAAAGTTGGAGGCGAATTTCGCATCCGAATGAATCGCGAACTGTATGAGCTCTATGAAGACACTGACCTAGTCAAGCGCATAAAAAAACAGCGGCTGCGCTGGATAGGATATGTTACCCGTATGGATGATAACGCTCCAGCAAAGCGTGTGTACAATCGGCATGCGATCGAGTTGGGAGGCATTCCCCCGCAGGGTCGACCGAAGCGGAGATGGCGCGACCAGGTGCAGGGAGATATTGCGAAGCTGGGAGTGTCCTCCTGGTGGAATGTCGCTCGGGACAGAGGCGAGTGGCGGGCATTAGTGGCAGCGGCCGAGACCGTAAAACGGTTGTGATGGCCAAAGAAGAAAAAACTTCTAGTTCTATAACATCTATTGGTGGTTCCACTACTTCTCCAGAGGGGTCTTTTTGTTCATCACCTTCCAGTATTTCCAGGTTGGAGAAATACTTTCTCCATTTGTCCGGTGCCACTTGCGGATATGTGACTATATTTCCGGTTTCCGGTTTTTTTTGGATCAACTACAGGAAAAAGTTAAAAAAGGGTACTAGATACGCGATTCTTTTTTTTATAAAATTAGAAAAAGGATTTGCGGAACTCAATCCGCTTACAAATTTATATAAGATTAACAAAGACTGGAACGGGAACAGTATGTCAGCTGGCTGAAAAAAGTTATATAACTGGTAAAAGATACGCGATGGAGCGCGAGAGCTGAGGCCGTTATGTTAACTCGAAATCACTATAAAAACATATTGGCCACTCAGAAAAAATTGACTGAGATGGATGAAAGTTTAAGCACCAGAACAGTCGCTGGAACTTTGGAACCATGCTGTCATTTTACTTTTTTTGTTTCTTAGGCATTTGTCAACCAGGTGCTGGTTGAAGTAGAAGATGCCCAAAAGGCTCTGCAAGCAAAGGGCCTTAATATACGAGGTGTGTTCAAAGGAAAAAGAGTAATTTGAATTTTCTTTAAAAGTAATTATTTAGTCATCAATATCCATTTTATCCCCAAAATTTTCGCCCTCGGATATAATACTTGTGCCAACGCTTTTTCCAATCCTCGAAGAAAATATGAAATGCGCTTTTCGGTATGGCCACCAGCTCGTTCTTCAATTCTGACTTGATTTCATCAATTGTGGCAAATCGTTTTCCTTTCATTGGACGCTTCAGTTTTGGGAATAGAAAAAAGTCGCGGCGTGCTTTTTCGGTCTTGGCTCATCTGGCCGCTTCCATTGGGATGATTGGGCCTTGGTCTCGATATACCCACGTTTCGTCAACTGTTATGACCCGTTTCAGCAAACCCGGATCTTCGTTGACGTCATTCAACAACTCCTGAGCGATACTAATGCAACGTTGCTTTTGCTCTAAATTTAGCAAAAATCGAAGAGCACACAAAAACGTGGCTAACCTTTTCAGTTGCCAAAAACAAACTACTAATCGAAATTGGCTGCTAATGCAAACATATAAACAAAAATGATTTTGGCGGAATTTATTTGAATCTAGTACTGTCTGAATGTTAATATTGTACATTTGCTTAACTATTAATGTAAAGTCCATTTTAGATTACGTAGGCTTTTAATAGTTCCTATACACATTTTTATACACTTAAAAGATGTATTATAGTTTTGCCCAGAAGTTTGGAACGCATAGAAGGAATCATCTCCGACCACATAAAGTATATATATTTTTGAACAGCATGACCAGCTGAGTTGATTGACCTTTGTCCGTCTGTCTGTCGTCCGTCCGTCTGTCTGTTTCTACGCAACAAGTCCCTCAGTTTTGAAGCTATCGAACTGAAATTTTGCACAGAGTCATCTTGTAGCTGCACACTGCACATATGTCGGAACCGCGAAAATCGGATGGTCACTTCTTGTAGCGGCCATACGATTTTTGTTTTTAGTTTTTTATTTAATATTCCAATGACACAAGACATTAAGCTTTTTAATTAAGTCATTGGTCACAAAATTAAGTCTGTGGTCACAAATTTTTGAAGTGTATTTAAACTTCGGCACAGACCAAGTTAGCTTTGCTTTCTCGTTTGTATTAATCTAGTTGTCCTGCCATTCATTTTAATTCATTTTTTCGGGATTAACAGTCTGTAGCTTTGTCCATTCAATCGTTATAAATGCAACCAAATTTGTAAAAATAGAGGAGCCTTTGGGCTTTATGCTAAAGTGGTTTTAAATAAAATTCGACCACCGCTCTGGCTTGTACACGACTATTAAATTTGAAAAATTTGCCGTAAACTGAGAAAAATTCTCTTCGAAGGCCAATTTGCAGATTTTCGGGCTTGCTAAAGCAGCACGCTTGATTTTTTTTGGCTGCATTGGTATGTCTTCTGTCGCATAAGACTCAAAAATAAAGAAATTTTTTATCGGTGTGACCTCCATAATTTTTTTAAGTCAAAAAAATCAGCAAAATTAATTTTTCGCTATATCCTGAAAACTAGAGCTGATGGCGCCAAACCGAGACCAGTTTTAGAATCTGTGGACAAAACTGGATCAGAGCATTGCAACAGATCGGCTTGAAGAAAATGGCTGTTGCCCTGTGTAATCATCAGAAATCAGCAATAATGATATGAACATATGGACACAGCAGATTAAACTTACTCAGACAGACTGTCTCGTCCGGATCCATCCAGGACACTTCAGCGAGATTTTAACCGCTTCCACAACAACTGTCATTAGCAATTGTCTATATCGGGGTTTCCTGAAAATCTATTGAGATTTTGTCTTCGGTTGGCTTGAAAATCGCTCGAAAAATCCTTCGGTGTACCAGAACTTCGAGAGATTTAATTTTCTTAGTGGGAAAGAGAACTGGTCCAATTGGGTTCAAAATAATTGTCCATACCACAAAACATGGTTGCATCACGCGCAAAAAAATTTCCCTTATTTTAGTTTTGAATTAATTTACTGTTAAACGGAAATCTGTTACCCAAAAGCTGTACATCTATACATCTATATAAAAGTGAAAGTATGTTTGAATGTTTGTATGTTTGTCCCTTATGGGCTAAGCCGCTGATCCGATCTTCACGAATTTTTCACGGTCTGTTCATGGCGATCAGGAAAGTGTCATAGGTAATGTCTCATGTCTGTGTAATGGTCCAAAAACCGCGAAATTTGAAAAATATACAGTTCATAAGTTTTCATAAGTTTCATACTTTGGGGAATGAATTGAACGCTTGCCCAGGAGGGTTTCTAAGTTGAAGAAATTTGCGGAAAATGGTCCAAAAACCGCGAAAATTGCAAATTTTACGGTTTCGGTAAAACTTTGGGGGATGGTTCTACGCTTGCCCGCAAAGGTTTCCAAGTAGAAGAAATGGTCGGAAAATGACCCAAAAACCGGAAAATTTGCAAAATTACACCGTTCATCCGATTGCAAAGAACATTTGGGAATGGTTGAACGATTGCCCGGGAAGGTTCTAAGATAAAAAAATTTGCGGAAAACGGTCCCAAAACCGCGAAAGTTGCAAAATTTACGTTTTCGCTAACACTTTGGGAAATTGATCGACGCTTGCCCGGGAAGATTTTCAAGTAGAAGAAGACGCGAAATTTGCAAAATGTTCGATTGTTATGAAACTTTGGAGAGTGTTTGGACGCTTGCCCGCGAAGGATTCTGATTTGAAGAAATGAGCGGGAAATAGTCCAAAGACCGAGAAAATGAAAAAACAATACCGTTCACTCGATTGTGATGAAATTTTGGTCAATGATTAGACGCTTGGCCGCGAAGGTTTAGAAGGTCCAAAAATCGCGAAATTTCAAAATAACCTTATGAGTATTTATGAAAGCGCTTAGTGCTTATAGTGCTAAGCAGGCATTGGTAAATGGAAGCTGTAGATTACACGGTCCAAAATATTGCGAAATTTGCAAGTTTTGGATTTGAGCCTGGATTATTGTGAAGATTTGATAGACGGCAATTGTAGATGGGAAAATAGAGGTATAAACAAAACGGTAAAAAAAGGCATGAAATTTGCAAAATACTCATGAGTTTAGATTATAATGAAGATGGTTAAATAGAGAAAAATATCGAACGGTCCAAAATGATTATGGTTTATGCTCTTACAAGAATCATAAGGACCCGGGCGACGCCGGGTATTCAGCTAGTTAAAAAATATTTTCGCGCCAATCATACAGCAAAATTTGCTTTTCAAAATAGTTTTAGCGGTGAATTTAGCAAAATCTCTTCCAAAAACACTAGAGATTTGAAACCAACCGAAAGAGATTTCTTGGACACCAAGAATTGGTTTTGGGTTGGAATTTGGTAGGAAGAGATTTCTGGGACACCTCCGTATAAGTCTATGTATACCCTGTTTGTTTGTTTGTTTCTTTATTTTCTAATCATCCTAACGCTACAAGTACATAATACTTATAATTTAGAGCGCTAGTCACAAAAGTTGAACAAATTTAGTATAAACATTTATAGTCCCTACTTAAAAATTGTCTTAAATCTAAATGTTTAATAAATATATATAATTAGCATTAAAAACAATACTGAGACATTTATTTCATTTATTTATTTATTTATCTACTTTCAATGGTTCTTGGCTCCTAGGTGTGATTCTAACTTAATCCTAAATTGCGTGGCATTTCTTAAAGTCTTAATATCATGTGGTAGTCGGTTCCAACAACGAACAGCATAAATGAAAAAGTGTTTTTCTGACAATGAACGCTTAAATTTTTTACATACAACATTATTTGTTCTCCTTGACACACTAAAGTTGAGTTTTTCGTACAGGTAAGCAGGTTCATTTGTCCAAACTATTTTATGTAAAAGAAGTAGACTTCTTACGTCCATCCAAGACTGCAGGGGTAGACTAAAAATATGAATAGACACATCAGATATTCTGTCAGATCGTTTTCTATTGTAGATGTAACGTGCTATATTATTAAAGGCTACTTGAAGCTTTCTTTGGCTTTCTGCATCGCAGTTGTTAAAAACTTCAACTCCATAGAACAGGACAGAAGTAAGCAAAGTCTTGGCAATCAGCATCCGAATTCTAACTGGCAGAAAGTTTTTTATTTGATTTTGATTTCTGAGGATTCCGTACATCTGCCCTGTTGCTCTAATAATATGGTCTTTCCATGTAAAAGTTGAATTAAATGTAAACCCCAAATTGCTAGCTCGGTCTACGTATTCTATTGGAGTGTTGTTAATTTTTAGCCGTGGCATGTTGTTGGTCATAACATTTTTGTTGCTGATAACTAAACATTTTGATTTATTTGGGTTCAGTCCTAGACCATTCCTTTCAGCCCAATCACTAATTTTATACAATTCACTATTACACACTTGGACACATTCATTAACCTTACACAAGGGTCTACTAACATACAACTGCACATCGTCCGCATACATATGAACATTACATTGTGACAATACACTTGGCAGGTCATTGACATATATTGAAAACAGGAGAGGTCCAAGAACCGATCCCTGCGGGACACCGCGATTTATAGCCAAGAAAGATGATGATTCTTTTTGAGTCACTTCCGATTGCCGCCGATCCGCAAGGTATGACTTCAAAAGTTTAACAGATGTGTTTGAAAACATATACAATTGCTTGAGTTTTGTGCACAGGATTTCGTGGTTTACCGTGTCAAATGCTTTACTATAGTCTAAGAGGGTCAGAAATGTTATATTGCCATTATCAATCTCCGAGCGAATATCTTCCGCAATGTTTATTATAGCCGTTGTACAGCTTTTACCTTTCCTAAATCCTGATTGGTGGTCATTAAATAATTGTTCTGCAACAGATCGGCTTGAAGAAAATGGCTGTTGCCCTGTGTAATCATCAGAAATCAGCAATAATGATATGAACATATGGACACAGCAGATTAAACTTACTCAGACAGACTGTCCCGTCCGGATCCATCCAGGACATATGTCATATGTAATATGACTAATCTAATTGTTTTTGTTTTTGTTTGACGACAGCTCTTAATCTCGAAACGAATTGTTTTCTTCTTGCAAAGCATCATTGGGTGTTGAAGAAGGGTAGACCACAGGTGGGGTGGTCTCAAGGTTGCTGGCTTGCTGTTGCTGCATTGATGAAAGCTTTTGCAAGCTCTCCACGCATATGATCTCGCTGTTAAAGCTTCGTCTCACATGCACAAGACCACGGCGCGTAAAAACTGCCGTCAACTCTTTTCCCTTCTTTAGGCGCATAGCAGCTTTAAATATTTCATGATTTGTTTTGCTAAGCTGTTCGTTGACATAGAACGGAGCTTCTGATTCTATGCCAAGAATATTCAATGTTAGTGGTTGCTTAGTCTCTTTCCTATGAACACCTATTGCTCGTAGTAGCGCTGCTTTATCATCAACGCTCTCCAGCTTCACAATGATGATTGGGTCTAAGACTGTGTGTGCCTGCACACGAGGCCGTAGACGAAAAATTTTTTTAATTCGGAGCACAGGTGAGATATTCATTTGGAAGCGAAGATTGTTGAAGAGGGTTTTTAGATTTTCGTCCACCAGCAATGGCACTCCATGTAGTCGCAAATCATTTGCTACTACAGCAGTTGCCTCCGCGTTTATCTTCGCCTCAAGTTTTGACTCCTTCAAAATGTTCTCATTCAAAATGGGAAAAGGGGGATCATGAACTAGTGCAAAGGAATGTTAATCAGATCATGCGGAATCGGGATTGGTAGCTGTTCCCGTTTCCGAAAAACGATCAAGTATTTTTATTTCAACATTTCAAATATTGTAGAGATTTTGAAGTATTTATTGATATATCGAGCTTTCAATTTGATTTAAAATCATTTTTATTAAATTTGTAACTCGAAATGAAACCGAGCTGTTCGCAATTCCGAATCAGCGCATGCGCAGTGCTGATCGAAATTGCCAAGGCTGCCTTATGGCTGAATTAAAATTCGAAAGCGTTTCGAACATTCATTCGAAAAGAAAATCGATTTCTTTTTCACTCGGAAACGGGAACACCAAAATGAAAACGATGCGGTATTGCGATCGTTTTACTTTTTCATTCCACTCGGAAACGAAAACAGGCCTGATAGTAATATTTTAGGTAGGTATAAAGATATAAACAGTTTATTGGCATTGAATATATCCGTCTGCCAAACTCAGGTCACTTCGACGATGCCTGCCACTTTCGGGGACTACATGCAGCTGCCCCGCTCGTCGCGAGATACCACATCGTTCCTCTTAAGTGACAGTGCTGGTCCACTTCAGGTGTACTCGTTCATAATATGCCGCCGGTATCTCAGAGTTTCCTTTTAGAAATCAGCTAGAATGTGCGACTTCACCGTTTATAGCCGCCAAGTATTCTTCTTTAGTTAGAGATGCCTTTTTCCAGTGCAAAAATGTTGAATACGTCTTCTCTAACCCGAAGGTTACACAGAGAACATTCTTCGTCTACTTTTTTATATGTGGCATAAAATTTAAGGCGAGCAGTTCAACTCTTGCCTTAAATTTTACTGAAATGCTGAAGGAGTCATAAATGTCGTTAAAATAATTTTGTTCGTTTAGGCTGTGGTTCAATAATTTGTATGTATTTCGGATGCTACTTTGGTTGCATTCTGTTCGTAGCTTGCTCTGGCTTATACTTCCTCCCTATGGAAGATTGCTTGTTGCGTATTGGGCCAATTGTGGACTTCACTTTCATTCCAACTGATATTGTGCTTTTCAGCTAGTGTTACCCATGTCGAAAAGAATTGCGATTTAGAGCTAACGGTTTTCCGGCCTAAGCATCACCTTGTTCATATATGTAGTGCTGTTCCAGGGTTTGGATGTAGAGTGGGCTTAGACCAGTTTCAAGGTGAATGGCGAATGTTGGGGTATTGGTCGGGAGACGAAACATTTTCTTTATGTAGAACCGCAGCAGTTGCTCCACCTCTTCATAGTACTTGTCCTGCATAGCACATTATCGCTTTGGCGGTTGCTTCAAACATTTTATATTTCGTGCTATGATATACCTGCTTTTTCCCGAGAAGCGATTTCCAAGCGCTATTCAGCGCCTTCTTTGCACCTGCGAGTTTTTCGGTGTTTTGCGAAATTAATATTAGGTGTAAGTATTACTAAATCGCTTTACCACCTCGAGTTTTTCCCCGTTTTTCCTCGCTCCTTTATTATCATCACCTTAGATTTATATTTATATGCAATCCAGGTGTCGCAATACCGTTGTGCCGCATTTATCATTATACTTTGTACCAGAGGTACACCGAGTATATTAAGTTTGTGCAAAAGAGTCCGTCTGTCCGTATGAACCAACAGATCTCAGAGATGGTAAGAGATAGAGGATTGGCATGTATGGGACATATGCTTCTTATACTTGCAGGCAGATCAAGTTTATTTTCAATTTTTGCCACGCCCCCTCCCGCCCCCGCAATATCGAAAAATCGTCATATCTCCCACAGTTTTATAGACAGAAGGTTCGAACCTTCTGGACATATCGGATTAACGATATTCGAGTTATAAGGAAAACAAACAATTATGGGCAGCACCGGTCACAGGTACAAAGTATGTTATAGTCGGGCTTAACCGACTATCTTTCTTGTTTTTTGTAGTGTTCGCGCGTCTTCGATCTCCAAACTTGACTCCTCCTGGCAGTGCCATAACTATGTCGTCAACATATAATGCAAACAAAAGCGGACTCAGCAGGCAACCTTGTTTTACCCCGTTATTTGTTTTAAGCCAATCCGATTATGTGCTTCCGTCCCACACTGCAGTTTGGTTTTTAGAGTACATGCTTTGGATGTTATTTACCATTTTAAAACCCGATAGAGTTCAATTTCATAAGCAATTTTTGCCTATCGGAAGTGTCAAAGGCCGCTTTAAAATCAATAAAGAAAGCGAACATTTTCTTTTTACTTTCTAGACGGTCTTTTGAAATGGCGGTAAGTACATATACGCTGTCCACCGTCGAACATCGCACAGAGTATAATAAGTTTGTGCAAAAGTGTCCGTCGGTCTGTCCGCCTGAACGCACAGATCTCAGAGATGGTAAGAGATAGAGGATTGACATGTATGGGTCATATGCTTCTTATACTTGCAGGCATATCAAGTTTATTTTCAATTTTTGCCACGCCCCCTCCCGCCCCCACAAATCGGAAAAAACGTCACATCTACCAAATTTTATAGATAGAAGGTTCGTCCCTTCTAGACATATTTAGTAATCAGGATTATTTATCGATGCGCCAAAAGAATGGTAAAGATCGGATGACCGATAGTCGAGTTATAAGGAAAACAAACAATTAGGGCAGCCCCGGTCGCAACGGTGATGGGCAGCACTTCACAGGTACAGAGTATGTTATATTTGCGCTTGATCTATATGAACGCGTCGATCTCAGAGACTATAAGAGATAGAGCCACAAAATGTAGGTATGTGAATGTAGGTAGGTGAATACCGTACCCAGATAAAGTTGGTTTCAGATTTGGAAATGATACTGTATATCTGTATATTCTGGGAAGCCAATTAAGTTCGGACCAAAAACACCGAAGTTGTGTACGAGGGCGGTCCCAGAAATAGCCGACCTAACTACTAAAACACAAAAATGTATCATTTTTTGTTTTATTTTTCAACATGGGATCCTTTTAGGTCGATACACTTTTCCCAGCGATGCTCAATAGCTTCGATACCTTTTTTATAATAAGAACTGTGAAGCTCTTCAAAATAGGCATTAACCTCGGACTCCACCTCTTTATTGTTGCCAAATCTTTTTCCTCCGAGCCATTTTTTCAAGTTTGGAAATAAGAAATAATCAGAGGGAGCTAAGTCTGGCAAATAAGGGGCGTGAGGTAGCAATTCAAATTTTAATTAATTAATTTTAGCCATTGCAACGGCAGAGGTGTGAACCGGCGTTTTTGTTCTGAAGTCAGCAAACGCGGCACCCATCTTGCGCATAACTTTTTCATGTCCAATTTTTCGGTCAATATGCGATGTACAGCACTTTTTGAAATGCCTACACATTCAGCTAACTCACGAGCTTTCAATCGCCGGTCACTCAATACATATTTTTTAATTTTGGCCGCCATTTCTGAAGTGGTCACCTCATTTGGACGCCCCTTACGATGTTCATCTTCGCAGCTCAAACGACCTCGCTTAAACTCAGCCACCCAATATTTTATTGTTGTAAACGAGGGAGCAGAATTTCGTAAGGTAGAATCCAGCTCCTTTTTAATATTGGTTTGACTAAGACCTTTTATATGAAAGTATTGTATCACATAACGATGACCAATTTTGTCCATGTTTGCAAATCAATAACAAGCGTTCTCTATTAAAATCGACCAAATAAAACTGTGCAAGGTAAAGGCACCAAACTTCAAACTTAAGCTTTTAATAGTCGGTACTTCCCCTTTTTTTAATATTTTTTGTGAACATTTTCCAACACTACTGTGCTAGGTCGGCCATTTCTAGGACGGCCCTCGTATGAATCAATTTTGCTCTATGGGGGTACAGCATCGACAGCTGCCAAAACACATAAAATAAAGGGAACAGGGTTTTTTTTGTCATTTTTATACCCGTATCTGATAAAAATTTTAACGTTTTAGGATTTTTTGTCTGAAAGATAAAGTAGTTTATTTATGTTATTAATTTCTTAATCTAAATTTCTTTGTAATTATAATAATTGCGTCGTGTAGTGCTTACCGCGGGTCTTACCCAAACTATTCTTAGTTTTTACAGTTAAGGATATTTTTTTTTTACTTATGCAGCCAATAAAGACCATAAAGCCAACTTTATCGCAATAATACCTCTGAACCAATTTAAGGCTTTTTTTTGGGTATATTTTATGTATATTTCTTAAGTCTTTTTAATGGAGAGGAAAGATATATGACTTCTCCCACAGCAAAATTCGTTTTTCCAACCGTATTCTTTAATACATTAGTTGATTGTAAGAAGAATTTTCAAGACGAGAGATTTTCGATTTTAGACGCACTCTACCTGTTATTTTAGAGGGTATGTTTATAAGTCGAGAAGTTGATCTTTTTAGCAAGCAAAAGTAGAATACACTTTACATTTGACTTAAAAAATGCAGTTCACGCTCAAAAAACTCATTTTATCTCACGGCCTTACGGTTTGTTGGTCACAAGTGGATTTGGATTTACTGTTGTAAATACTTTACCTTGGCCTTATTAACATTAACGTTAACATATTAACTTAATGTGCTTACGGCAAATATGTAATTAAAGTTGGTTTTTGGATATTTTTGGTAAATGTCATCCGATCTTTCTAAAAAAATCATAGAAGGAGGCATCTCCGACCACATGAAGTATAAATAACCTTTATCTGTATCACCAGTCGATTTGATTTAGCCACCCGATTCGATCGCTCTAAGAACCGCAAGATCAAAAGAAGCAAGCACCGGTACAAAATCAGCCGCAACAACAATCTCGCAGAAATAGTGACCTGAACACGGTGTACAAGGCGACCAGCGAATTACTCAATTAGGGAAAGGATCAAGGAAATATCTGACGACCTGAAAGGACCAAATTATTATATAGAAACCCCATTTTGTCGTAGTATTCAACTGCGAGGTATCCACGGCCACATCTCAAGTCTTTACCGAACAGCCACAGATTTTAAGACAACAAAGCAGTCGGTGTTGGCGGAATACCCGTGCTGCTCTCCTGATTGAGCAATGCACGGAATACAGATCAGATCTGCACATGGCTTTTGTAGACTTTGCTAAAACCTTCGACAGCTTCAGCGGGAACTGCATAAGCGAGGAGTTGCGAAAAAGGCTGATACCGAAAAAACTTATTTTCCTTATCAGAGCGACATACGAAAGCGTCCAGTGTATAGTGCTTTACGGTAGAATGCTCTCGCAGCATTTCTCAGAGTGCCGTACCGCATGGATGTGCTTTGTCGCCCATCCTGTTTATAATGGTGGTTGCTCCACTTTGTGACCAGAACCTCGGACCTGCAGACCTCAAAACCAACTTGACCAAAAGTAAATCGTGTTTTTAAATTACAAGCCGATTGAACTGGTCCAGCAATTCAGCTACCAAGGCAGCATAGGCGCTGTGGATGACGGTAAAGAAGTCGATAGAAAATTTCAACTTCCAAAGGTTTACAGAAGTCCACTTTCAAAAAATCTACATACACAATTTGAATTTAAGAATTAAATTGTTGTAATTGTAAGAGAAGATTAAATGAATAATTACACCACGACACAAAATTTTGACCCACCCTAATTGACAGTTGTTTTCCATGTAAAATTGGCCGATTCCGAAAATGGTATCAACTTATACCTAAAGTAAAGCGGTTTTCGAGATATTGCTTAAAAACCCATTTCCGGCTTTAAAAAAGTTAAGTGTATTATGTGGCTATTATCTTCGAGCACCGATTTGTAAAAACTGTGAATAGAGTTAAAGAAAATTTAATAAACGCTTCAAAAAAGGGGTTGTTTATTAACCCTCTAGTAGGCGAAATCGATACAGCAATCGTATAATATTTCTTCACTTAAATATTGGTAAAACAAGCTTTTTTAAAAAGGAAAAGTTGAAAATGTTGTCTTAAACGTTCTCCAGGTGAAAAATAGTAAAGGCCGTCTCTAGGCGGCATAAGACAGGTGTATGAGGTCAAAAAGTATCGCGAATTTTGAATTTTCGCGGGTTACGTATATTCGAATTTCGATTTTTTTGTGGCGTTATGTTGGAACTCAATTTCTCACTTATGCCGACAAGCTCGGCCATTTTGAATGTTCACTTAATTGTTGACTGCTGCTTTGCTTGCACGTGTTTTGGATCGTCTTCGATTTTTACCTATTCAAAAAAATGGATCAAAGAACCTGTATCAAATTTTGTGTGAAAAACGAAATTTAGTGAGCGGATGCGTTCCGAATGTTGACTGTGGCATACGGAGAAGCTACCTTGGACCGAAGCAACGTTTATCGGTGGTACAAAATGTTCTCAGAAGGCCGAGAAGATGTGAACGACGAAGAGCGTGCCGGACGCCCGAGCACTTCAACAACAGACGAAAAAATTAATGAAGTGGAGAAAATGGTATTGGCCAATCGTCGAATCACCGTTAGAGAAGTTGCTGAGGACCTAAACATATCGATTGGCTCGTGCCGTCTGTTCGTCTGTCCGTATGAACGCGTGTTTCTCAGAGACTATAAGAGCTAGAGCCACAAATTTTTGCATGTAGATAGGTGTATACCCGATTCAACACGAGTTTGTTTCAGATTTGGAAAATTCCTCCCCCTCCCCCCTTTAAGCGCAAAAAACTGTCAGAGCCACAATTTTTAAAATAGACCTTCCAAACTTTACATATATCCCAATATCTATCCATTCTGAAAAGATCAATAAGATCGGACAATAAACACCGAAGTTATATACGAATCAATTTTGTTTGTGGGAGAGAGGGGGGTCTTGCATTGTCAGTTATCGCGCGCGGCCGCATGCCATGCGTTTGTGTGTATGTTGGAGTGTGTGTATGTGTGAGTGTGTGTGTATGTAAAGAAAAAACACGCAATCAAGGGAACAGGGTATTTTGTAGTCGGGACACTCGACTGCAGCTCCCTTACTTGTTATCAATGATTTGGGCATGAGACGGGTCGCCGCGAAATTCGTACCAAAATTGCTCAATTGCGACCAAAAACAGCATCGCATAAACATTGCTAATGAGATGTTAAATTCTGTCCGCGACGACCCAAATTTGCTCCAGAGGGTCATAACTGGTGACGAATCGTGGGTTTATGGTTATGACGTGGAAACCAAAGCTCAATCATCTCAATGGAAGCTGCCGCACGAACCAAGACCGAAAAAAGCGCGCCAAGTTCGGTCGAATGTGAAAGTTTTGCTGACAGTTTTCTTCGATTGCAGGGGCGTGGTGCATCATGAGTTCTTGCCACAGGGAAGAACGGTCAATAAGGAATATTACCTGCAAGTTATGCGCAATTTGCGCGAAGCAGTCCGCCAGAAACGCCCGGATTTGTGGAAGAACAAAAATTGGCTTTTGCACCACGATAACGCCCCTGCTCACACGGCTGTGCGCGACTTGGCCGAAACACCTAGGGCCCCGTCAGATCTGGCCCCCTGTGACTTTTTCTTGTTCCCTAAACTGAAGAGGCCCATGAAAGGACGACGTTACGCTACGCTTGACGAGATAAAGACGGCATCGAAGGAGGAGCTGAACAAGATAAAAAAAATGATTTTTGAAGTGCTTCGAAGATTGAAAAAACCGTTGGCACAAGTGTATAATATCTCATGGTGATTACTTTGAAGGGGACAAAAAGATATTCATGAATAAATAAATAATTTTTGAAAAAACACAAAATTCGCGATACTTTTTGAACACACCTCGTATATTTTTGTATCAAACAAATTTCAATAAGAAAATTGGGGGAAAGTGAAGGTCGCATTTGAAACAAACGGGTTTTATACATTTTTTTAGTATTTGCACTTACATTGTTCCTCTTCTGTCCACCCATTTTGGAAAATGACCTTCGCCATCAAACCGAACATCAATAGCTTGATGGGAAGCCCATACTCTAATATATGATGCACCAAGCTTTGGTGACTCAAGCCGACCTTCAGGTCGTTTTTCCTTATGAGAAACAAGTCCGGAAGTAACTTCCTCACGGAATTGTGAAAGCTGTAAAAGCGGATATTCTACGGAAAGAATGCCAGAATCATTAGCTCGGAATGCAAACGTTTTTATAAAATGTAAGCATTCGTAGCAGTCATGTCTACAAAATGATAGAATAGAATTGTCTCTTCTGCTTTATCAAATCGAGTTGCTTTCGCTGTTTGTTGATCAGGATTGGATCTAGCGAAAGGTTCAATACCAACGTGAGTTGGTTGGACAGTGTAGGGATGCGAAACAATGGATCATACCATTTTTCCGCTTTTCTCTTTCTTTGCAATTAATCTTGGAAACTTAAAAATTTTCTTGATCATCAAAAATCTTTTTGATGGCAAACGCCTTTTGAATAGGCGCAAATGCATTTTTGCCCCAATAACTATTTATGTTGCGATTTTCATTTACCTACATGTACATCATTATTCCAATATTTCTTATTTCAGTACTGTTTGTTTTGAATGTGGAATTAATGTTGGTCTGCCAAGCACAACGGCTTGTCTCTTCGGCGATTAATCCAATAATATCATTTGTGAAAAAGTAATTAATGATTTCCATTGGTGTTTGGAGCTTCTGCGCAACAAAAGGTAGCGATGAATCGCCACGAAGGGCAACCTCGCTTACATGTGTTAACATGGAGATTTAACGCAACAACAATTTGGATTCCTTTGAAATTGCACTTAGCGCTGTAAATCAAAATGGGACACAATGAATGTTTCTTTTCTAAACTGACTTTAGTTTTATTTACCCTCTAGTGAAACCACCAGCAGTAGGTTGAATTGATGGTCCTGGATGTTCAATTATTGGGAATGAAGATCAGGCTCTTTTGGTTGGTTTAAAGCGTGCATTGGTTATGGCCGGAGATGATGTGAAGGGCTCCTGAGTATCAACGAATGATGATGAAGCTGATGCCTGCTCGATTTGGCTAATATCCAAAGGCAGCTTTATTGCCTGCAAAAACGCAGCCGTGTCATCAGCTACATGTATTTGCTGGATACATTTCCCCTATTGCCTGCTCATCAGGTTGCGACAGCGGATCTGAGTTATCAGGCTATGTTGTCCATTACAAAGACCTCGTCCAACTGAATTGATAAATGCGAGTAACTCTTCATCCGACATTGCATCCAACTTGACCTTTTTTTTGCAAAAATGCTTGGGATGGAAAATTTGTCTCAAAAATATTAAACAAAAAATGATTTTTATATGCACAAGTTACATAAAAAACAACAAGCGATACTGGGAGCCTTCGTTACATGCAAACCGGCAAGGCCGTCTAAAGACGGTCATCAAACTTTTTATTAAAATGCATACTTGGAATATTTTTTTCCACTTTATCACACTAATCTTAAATATATCACCTACTTACAGTAAAATTATGAAGTTACTCAGTTTTCTCCAAAGATGTTTTTTCGTCGGCTGAAATTTTTTTATTTTCCGCAATAATTTGTTGTGCTGTTTTGATCATTCCTCGCACTTGACTGGTGGGTGGACTTAAACGCGAGGTTAGAATGCTCTCAAATATATATCAAAATGTAAAGCAAAGCAATCTTTTACTGGTAATAGTGAAGTTGACTAAAAAGAAACAACGGATTACTTTCTGGAGGCAATAAATTGGAGGCCGTCTACAGACGGTCTTGCCCGTTAGAGGGTTAAAATTGATTGCAATTTGGTGGAGTAGTAAGAGGTGAAATTTAAAATAAGAAAATAAGATAAGTTTTGCTTTTTTAAGGAAGTGGATGGTTTGTTTCGAGAATTCGGGGAAGCTAATGATTTATCCGAATGGCGTTTATTCATTGATAGCAGCAAATTGACCTTAAAAGCGGCTTTATTGCATCAAGGAAACCAAAATCCATCGGTGAACCAAAAGGAATCGTATGAACCGATTTCGAAGTTGCTGGCACTCATTAAGTACGGCGATCACAAATGAAAGATCTGTGCTGTTCTGAAGGTAGTGTCCCTAGTAACTGGCTTACAGCAAGGCTAAACTAAGTTTTGCTGTTTTTATGCAAATGGGACAGTCGAGCATATGCCGATCATTATGATAGCAAAGATTGGTCCCAAATAGTTGAATTCACTATTAGCAAAGATAATGTAAAGTTTAAGCCTCTTGTTAAGCAAGAGTTGGAACAAGTGATGATGGGTGACTATTGTTGGTTCCTAATACGTGAAACAGAAAATTGGCATATTAGGCGCAGTCGGACAACAGTATAGTATTAAGTCATTTTTAATATTAACAAGACAAATGAAAACATAAGGTGTGTTTGCACAATCCTTAATAGTGAAGTCATTTTTTGCAGAATTCAAGCAAATTGTTTAGTTTAACTCTGAAACGGTAAGTCAAAACAGAAAAAAATTGAAAAATCAGTAAAATTTTCACAAAATTTTTTCATTGGTCCATCTACAACTTACCCTAATTTCATATGATTTTAATAAATGACCCCAATAGAAAGGTTACTAAATTGTCTTTCGTTTTGTTTGATTTCAAAAATGCATGTGCTATATCCAAAGATATTGGAGGTTTAGAATGTTAACCTTTTTTCTTAAGACTGAAAAATGTGTTTTTAGCTATATCTCGAAAACTGTTCTACTTTCTTAAAATAAAAATCAGCGAGGAACTTTACATGGGGGATTTTCTCCAAAATGCTGAGGGTCGGCATATTTTTGAAAATTTGTGTCGTAGTGTTATTATATTCTAAACCAGAGGTACACAGAGTATACAGACACAGAGAACAAACAGATCTCAGAGATGGTAAGAGATAGAGGTTTGACATGTATGGAACATATGTTTCTTATACTTGCGGGCAGATCAAGTTTATTTTCAATTTTGGACACGCCCCCTCCCGCCCCCGCAATATCGAAAAACGTCATATCTCCCACAGTTTTATAGATAGACGGTTCGAACCTTCTTGACATATTTAGAATTCGAGATTCTTTATCGATCCGCTAAAGGATGAACGATATTCGAGTTATAAGGAAATCAAACAATTATGGGCAGCACCAGTCGCAACGGTGATGGACAGCACATCACAAGACAGAGTATGTTATAGTCCGGCTTGACCGACTATCTTTCTTGTTAAAAGGCTTGCAAAATACCCTCATTGGAGGCCTAATAGTCTGCCTAACAGTGCAGAAATCCAAGCACGCTTCCATATAAAAGAACCTTTTTCTCACCCGGGTCAATTTTCACGTCTTGTTCAAGTTGTGCAGAAATGATCGACATTAATGCGCTGCGAACGAGTCAAAATTAAAATACACTTGCCGAGAGCAAAGACAACTATAGATCTACACTTATTATTGTTAATTTTTCACACACACATATACACTATTGATTAATTCTTACTGCAAGCTCGGTTTAAGTGTTATTTGCATATCCAATTGAGCTTGCGCAATGTCCTCCAACGTGGATTGGATTTTCTCTAGTAAGAGCTCTCCTCTCTGGACGACTTGTTCGAGCTGTTCCGCCGTTTCTTGATTCTCATACTCCAGCCTCTTCAGGCTGGAGTTCTGTAGCTCAATGGCGCTATCTTCATTGGGCAACGCCTCAATCAGCGTGTCGATATCCTTGGCGCATCGCGCAATGAGCTGGGCGAACAGTTGCGCGTAGTCCTCTTGAGGGGGATTTTGATTGGGCGTCTGTGACCCGGTTCTGTCGAAGTTTGCGAACTTGCTGGGGTATGAAGTCTGTTGTATGACTCCAATTGCATTGCAGAAATGCTCGGCTTGCTGTAAAGGCCAACGTAGTTGGGATATAACAAAAGGGCAGTAAATTCAATGAGAAATTTTGCATACTTGGTTCACGGTATCCTGCAGCTGAGTCAATCTGTCTGCCATTATGTTCGTTTTCGTGGACCGTGGGTATTGTGGGATTATTGGGCCGCCCACTCAGCAATAAGTGGAAAACGCCAAGACTATTTGTGTGTCGTTTATAGTTTAGTTTAATTGAATTCCATTTCATATTCAGCCATAGCCATTTACAGTGTGACAGTTTTAGCTCGAAATACCAAAAATAGTCGTAAGTGGTCGCACGAGCCACTCACGCGAGTTTATGCCGTTCGTGCTAGCGATGTAATGTAGTGTGGCCAGTCTTTTAAAATGGGTATTACCTAAACAGTGATTTGGATTTCGTGCATCAGCTGCTCACGTCAACTTCGAGTCTGATTGGATTTGATTTTATTTTAGTGTGACCATTTTCTTGCACTCCGCGCTTGGCGGTTGTTTAAATCTGCTGATACTTTAATGTGAAAAAGTTGTAAGTTTTCGGATTTCAAATTTGAGTAATTAAATGAACTATGTACAAATAGACCACTGTAATTTTTTTAAGTGTTCAATTTTATTTATGTCTATATTCTTATTACTAGTTGAACACGGTGGTACAATAATAATCTTAGGCTAATCTCATATATGAGCTCTCTGCTTAAACTAATTTCAAGAATATTGGTTTCCCATTTCAGGATTTAATTACTTATGTATATCTACAAATTTATATCTAAATAAAACTTGTAATTTGGGGTTGCAGTATTCTTCCACAATTTTGTCCTGCCTTTTCCTCTTAAGTTCTGTCAAATGGCAAAAGTCACTTCGCTTGACCTTAATCAAATTCATAATTAACTTTTAAACTTTTTAAAGTTGCAAACATTCTAGACCACAGACTCTGTCCACAAACTTACTTAAGAAGCATAAGCATTAAAAACATAAACTTTTTTCTCACTAAAACTAGTTCTTCGACCGATCGTTCCTATGGCAGCTATAAGCTATATGTCCGTTTTTCATACTTGTGCAGCGTATTTGTACTACAAGACTTCGTGGAAAGTTTTGTGAAGATACGGACTGACAGACGTATTAAAGTTCTTTGTTAGATCGTTTTCTGTAAGCTTTAAAGCCAAAGCGTTCTTTTCTGGGTCCTAAATTTAATTCAATAGCTTAAAAAACATGTTTGGTCAAATTAAGAACCAAAAATAAAATTAATTAGCAATTTTTTTTTCAAATTTTCCATATTGATTTTTTTTGAGATTACATGACAAAAATGGCCAGAGCTTCTTTAACCCATTTAATGCCGCGCTGCACGAAGTTTTTTATCTAAAGGTGAAAGTTACTTTTCTTTTGGGACCCAATACTGACGAATCCGAAGTCAAAAAATTCTACCTAATATAGTTGCACCAGGTGATATTTTTCGATACCTCGAAAAACGGGCGTATTGTATAGAAAAATACAGCAATATGTTGGACATTGTTAATTTTCATTGGAAATTTGACATTTACGCCATTGTTCGATTATTCGAACAGACACTTTCGCAGGTGTCCTGAGGTCTCTTAGTGCTAATTTTCCCACGTGTTTTTTTTACGGACTACGTTCAATCTTTCCACAATTTAATACATATTTTTCGGAAAAAATATTTATAGCTTTGTGTTTTTTAGCTTGTTGAATTGATGTTTTCATGTAAGGTTTTTTTAACCCCCACCTGGAGCCCACCTGTAAAGTGAAATATTTTTTTTCTCAAAGCCAATAAAATTTACTATAGAATGGTGTAATTACTTTAACAATTGGTTTTACCAGATCCCAGAAAAAAATTTTTCTAAATAGGCAATTTTACTGTTCGACTAGTCGAACAGCGGCATAAAATGGGTCAAGCTACCGACATGTTCCGCCATATTTTTTTCAAAATTTTTGAAGGATGGGTCTTTTTTGCAAGGCTCAGTTTTTTGAAGAGATCAATTTTTTTGCAATGAAATGTTGGGAAAAATTTTTTTTCAAAATTATTTTCAGAAGGGCTTTTAAATCCTGAACAATCGAAAAACATCGCAAAGCTCTGTCTTAAACCATTTTCGAGTTAAAATTTAAAAAATTCAAAATTTGGCCTTTTAAAGCGCAGAGCTTTTGCAAAAGAGTTCCAGCAAACCTCAAATCTTGGGGTTAATCTTTTCTCATAATAAGCTTCCTTTGGTCCAATTTTCATCCAATTCGAAGACATCATCTCAGAAGATATTTTTTTGCTTGGAACGCCCCATATATACTTTAAGTGGTCGGAAATGCTTCCTTCTATGCGTTACAAACATCCGGACAGTTTCAATATACCCTCTTCAAGGGTATAAAACCCGAAATTGGAATTAATCTTCTGGAGACCTTTAAGGGGTTAATTGATAATTAGCTTGAAAAGGGCCAGTTTTTAAAAATGTTTGCCTTTATGTAAAAATTTGGAAAAATTATAATTGTGAAAGGCTGATCTCCTGGAGCTTCACTAAAAATGGAGGATTAAGCAAAATAATTTTTTTGACAGTTTCTCAAAAAAAAAAAATTTTTCGCAAAAATTTTGGTCTTAAATTGCTTATAAAAAAAATAACTATCGTTGAGAAAAAAAGCTTCATTTAATTTCTTAACAATACATTTTAGAAGCTTGTGTCAAAATTTGAGCACAATCGGTTCAGCCGTTTTCGAGAAATCGTGAACGCCGACTTTGCTAACACTGTTTCGAGAAAAACGCGCTTGAAGTTTGAACAGCACTGTAAATTTACATGGAGCGTCTTTATAAATGTGCGTGTATCTTTGAAAATAATTCCACGATAAAGTTGAAATTTTTTGTGTGTGTACATTAAGACTATGTCGAGGACCGCTTTTAAAAAAAATCTCATTTGGAAACGCAAAGATTTTTTCCAATTCTGCTTTTTTTATTGTGTCACAAATAGATTAAAGCAAAAAAACAAATGTTTTTGATTTGATATGAGGGCTGTTCAAAAAGTTCTCGGCCGTCAAAGTGGGGGGTTTAAAAAAAGGCTTAGTGCTGGCGGCCACGTTTTCTCGTCTCCGGTTGTCTGATATGAAAAGTAAACACGGGGTCATTCTATTGAGGTTCCAGACTAAAATGTTGACAATTCTGCGTCGATTTCTCTTAGTTTCAGTAAAATCGGTTTAGTGTAACAGGAGATATCATGGCCGCCAGTTCGAAAAACGTGGTTTCGAGATAAATGCGTTTAAAGTTTGCAGTTGCTAGGCAAATTCGGTCACCTTGGGTCATTAAAAGGGCTATATCTTTCGAATTTCATAAAATCGGTTTAGGGCGATATTCTCAAATATCCAGGCTATACAAACATGCAAAAAATCGAACCAAAATTTTCTTATGGAAAGTCCCCCCTTAAACCGTAAACGCGGATATACCAGGTAAAATGGTTACCTTGATTTTTACATCTAGCTGGCTTAGCACATAAGTGTATTAACTATTTAATTAGATATATATTTGAACTAAGCACAATTAACTGGCAGATCAGTTGTCTTTTTCAAAAAGGTGTTGCCAGACTGTTTGAATAACAAAAGTCATGGTTTTTCTCAAAAACCATAGACAAAATTCTTGTGTAGTAAAGAATAATGATTTTGTGTTTATTAGAATTTGCTTAAATTACGTTTATCAGAAAATCATCCAAGTGTGGAGTCCTGAGCTCGGTGAAGTTTGTGAGAGAGAAATTTGTGGCAGAAATTAATTTTAATTCCATGTTAGGGAAGAGTTTTAAAAATCGTCCATCGGGAGCCCGGAGCACAGTGGTTAATTTGGCCAATCTGGCAGGTAAATTTGACCTTGGAGAAAGGAACTATTTCAGCTTCACAGTCAAATCCATCTTTAAGGCTAGAGGATAGATTATAGATTTGTCTCCAATATGGCTAGCAGCGACATCACATGCTGAATATGCAATCTCGGCGAAATAGAAAATATTTGGCAATTCATCGGAGACTGTCCCATTTTGAGGGAACACCGTTTGCTTCATTTTGGCAAGGCAGAGCTACAACAGCACGAGACACAAGACTACAAGACACAAGAGCACGAGACTAAATGGCAAAAACTTATCGGCACTTTATAATTTTATATTGCTATTTGAGTTCTTAGCTACGCACTTGAACGATCTTGTATCTGAAGACGACCCGCGAAGCCAGGTGAATTAGACTGCGTAGTGAGGCATAGACTGTGATCGACAGACAGTTATAGTCCAAGTCGATTCGATTAAAACTCTTGTTTAAAATTTAGTTCATATCTTTTAAATGTAATTCTTCTTCTTTGGCCATCACAACCGTTTTACGGTCTCGGCCCCTGCCACTAATGCCCGCCACTCGCCTCTGTCCCGAGCGACATTCCACCAGGAGGACACTCCCAGCTTCGCAATATCTCCCTGCACCTGGTCGCGCCATCTCCGCTTCAGTAGACCAGGCGGGGGAATGCCTCCCAACTCTATCGCATGCCGATTGTAAACACAGCAAAGCGGAGCGTTATCATCCATACGGGTAACATGCCCTATCCAGCGCAACCGCTGTTGTTTTATGCGCTTGACTAGGTCAGTGTCCCCATAGAGCTTATACAGTTCGAGATTCATTCGGATGCGAAATTCGCCGCCAACGTTTAGAGGTCCATAAATCGTCCGAAGAACTTTTCTCTCGAACACGCCAATTGACGCCTCATCCTCTTTTGTCATTGTCCATGCTTCAGCGCCGTATAGCAGGACTGGGATGATAAGCGACTTGTACAGCGCAATTTTCGTTTTCCGAGAGAGGCTCCTTATTGAGCCCGTAATAACATCGGTTTGCAAGAGTAATTCTTCTTCGGATTTCCAGACTGGTGTTGTTGTCGCTGGTTATCGTCGTTCCGAGGTAGACAAATTCCTTAACAACGTTGAAGTTGTAGTCTCCTATTGCAACAGACTCACTGCGCGTTGATTGTAGGTACTTCGTCTTATCCTCATTTACCGCTAAGCCCATAAGTTTTGACTGCTTCTCTATCTCTGAGAACGCCTGTTTTACCACAGATTCGCTTTTGCCGATGATATCAATATCATCGGCATATGCAAGTAGCATGTTATCTTTGGTAAAGATGGTGCCCGTTTTGTTAGCATTTGGGCTCTGGCGCAGTATGTACTCCATCAGCAGATTAAAGAAGTCGCACGATAAGGTATCACCCTGCCTAAAACCTCTTTTGGTATCGAAAGGCTCGGAGCGGTCTTTACCTATTTTGACGGAGCTTTGTGTGCTTCTCAACGTCATCATGCAAAGTCGAACGTACTTTGCTGGAATACTAAAGGTTGACAGGGCTTCAAAGAACTTTGACCTTATCGGCGTGTCAAAGGCGGCTTTGTAGTCAACAAAAAGGTGGTGGGTGTCGATACTTCTCTCTTGGGTCTTCTCCAGGATTTGTCGCAGTGTGAATATCTGGTCCGTGGTGGATTTGCCAGGTCTAAAGCCACACTGATAAGGTTCAATCAGTTCACTTATTCTCGGCTTTAGACGTTCACATAGGATGCATGATAGAACCTTATATGCGATGGGAAGGAGACTGATCCCGCGGTAATTGGCGCAAACCGCAGGGTCTCCTTTTTAAATATTGGACAGAGTACACTTAGGTTCCAATCTTCGGGCATGCTTTCTTCAGACCATACTCTGCATAGGAGTTGGTGCATGCACCTTACCAGCTCCTCACCGCCAGCCTTGAACAATTCAGCGGGCAGCTCATCAGCGCCAGCAGATTTGTTATTTTTTATATTTTTTAGCCTTTTTATGGCTAACAAGACTTCATTATGGTCCGGCGGATCTATCTCTATGTTATCGATTGGTGGTGTGGCTACTTCCCCAGAGGCGGCATTGTGTTCGTCATCACCTCCCAGCAGGTTAGAGAAATAGATTCTCCATTTGTCTAGTGCCACTTCCGGATTTCTGACCAGATTTCCGTGCTCGTCCTTCAATAGTGTGACTCTGGGCTTAAAACCTTCGGTTAGTTGCCTAATCATTTGGTAGAATTTTCGAGTCTCACTCCTTCCGAACAGCACTTCGACTTCCTCCCTCATGCGCTTTTCCTGCTCATTTTTCTTCCTTCTGAAAAGGCGCTTCTCCTCCCTCCTTTTCTCCCGGTACCGCTCATTAACAGCCCGCGCTGCTCCCGACTGCAGAGTTCTCCTGTAAGCAGCGTCTTTCTCTGCAGTAGCGCGGCGGCACTCATCATCGTACCATGACTGTTTTCGGGAGTTTTCGGCTAATCCGAGAATCTCCTTGGCAGCTGTACTCATAGAGTGTGAAATATGCTTCCACTGTTCGTCAACACCAGGAGGGCCAGGTGGGGTTTCCCTGAGCAGCTGGGTGAGTTTTGCTGAGTAGGCTTCGGATGTATTAGACTGTGCGGCATGTGCCACACTGAGCCGTGTGCGTACTTTGGCTGCAACAAGGTAGTGATCCGAGTCAATATTGGCTCCTCGGCGCGCACGAACGTCTAGAACACTCGAAGAGTGCCGTCCGTCTATCACTAAGTGATCAATCTGGTTTCGTGTCAATTGACTATCAGGGGACTTCCAGGTCGCCTTGTGGACGTTGCGGTGTTCAAATCTGGTGCTACTAATGACCATGTTCCGGGCCGCAGCGAAGTCTATTAGCCTCTCTCCGATAGTCGGGCGATAACCTTCTTCTCTCCCGATTTTTGCATTAAGTCGCCTAGCACGATCTTGATGTCGTGATCGGGGCAGCGCTCATATAGGTCTTCTAGGCGCTCATAGAATTCGTCTTTTTTCAAATTGTTCTGTCGGGGCGTGTACACAGATAAGACTAATATTAAAATATTTTGCCTTAAGTCTGAGTGCGGCAAGTCGCTTGTCAACTAGTGTAAAGCTGATGACAGAGCGGCACAGTCTTTTGTTGACTGCAAAGTCGCAACCAAACTCGTGCTTTGAATCATGTCCACTGTAGTAGATCTCCCATGGGTCGTTGGTTTCGGATGTTATCTTCCTACACCCCTGTCCAGTCCATCTTATTTCCTGAAGTGCGGTAATGTCCGATGAATGTTCCTCGAGGACATCCACCAGGTTGGAATCCGCGCGCTCTCTATTGAGGGTGCGAACATTCCAGGTGCATATCCTCAAATCGTGGTCCTTAAAACGTTTGCGTGGGTCGTCGTCGGGGGGGTCCGTATCCGAGGCATTGTGTTAGTTTTCATTGGCGGATGGAGATAGACGCCTATCGGGTGCCAAGCCCGATGTGACGCCCCCTGTTTGTCCCAAGGAGAGGATCGCCGTTCACGTTAGCCAGCAGCTTTGCGGATGCATTGCTCTGTTACCAGGGGTTACCACGGGGAGGTGTGAGTTGACTTGGGACGCAGTAAGCCAGGATCGCGCTGGGTTTTCCATGTTAAACCGGTCAGCAACTTTACCTCACTACATACGCCCCCATAACTACAGGAGAGTTCCTGCCTTTCGAAGAAGCCCAATGTAATAAGCCCAATGTTTAAATGTTAATACAAAACATACTTTCACTTTTATATAATTACAAATTTGAGTCCCGATCCAAACAAAAAGAATTAAAACTTTGGAGCTTTAAACTTTATTTGATATTAGATGTGTTTATGCTCTATTTAAGGTAGTAGACCGGTGTGACGGCCCAAACTTCGACTTTTTTCGTGAGCTTTTTTTAACAAGTAAATAATATACGATCGTTTTGTAACTTTTACATATTTATTTTAGTACTTTAAATGATACAAACAAAAATTTTTTTATTTAATTTTCGATTTATTTATTTACAATATATAATGTCAAAGTGGAGTCCTCTAAAGAATGATGAGCTGTTTCGGGGAAGCACACAGCCTTTCGTAGTCATCTAAAATGAAAAAATCAAAACGATTATTATTGTACCTTATTTTAATGAACCAATCAATAATATACATAAAAAAAAAAAAAAAAAAATAGCGGACTTGTGAAAAAAAAGTTCTCAAAATGTAATTTTTTTTTGTTGATAAAATGTTTAAAAAATTAATTTATTATTAAAAAATTAAATGTTTTAAAGGTTAGGTATTTAGATATGTGTATGTAGAACAACTAGTTAAATTTTGAGCCAAATCGGTTGAATAGTTTTGAGTCAGTGCTTCCCCGAAATTTCCAAAACATGGTTTCGAGAAAAACGCGGTTAAAGTTTTGGCAACAAATATACTTACATTATTTAATCAGCTATGCCAGGTGCATACAGCAATCCTTCTGTTTCCTCTTCCGCGTTCAACTTTTGTTTATGCTTAGTTTATGTTTATCTCGCGCTTTAAAGTACAGTGGGCATGAGGATGGTAAAACAAGGTTGGACAGTGGGTTTGAATATGATAAAAAAGGTAGGGTGAACACTGGATATGTCACTCCTCCACACCTAAAGTAAAGCGGGTCCTCATGCGTCTGAGTAATATGATTTTATATTTCTGGATACATTTTTGGAACAATATTTAAGTCTAATTGGTCTTTTTCAACTGGGAGTTCATTTTGGTTTTCAATAACGTTTAGTTTTTTTACAAAAATTCTTTTTGGAATGTTCTTAAATTTATAAGTTAGGTATATGATTAAACTTAATATAATAATGCTTATCATTATGATTGTAATAATCTGGTAAATTCGGTTTTCTTTATTATGTTCGAAAATGATTTCTTTTGTTTCAATATACGATAATGGTTGTAAATGTGTAATATTATTTCTGACATATATGCTTTGTGTGTAGTCTGAGTTTATATTAGTTGCAATGATTTCATTTAGTATTACTGAACAATTATAGATTTTGAGCAAATTATTACCTTCAATTATAATTTCATTATTCTCGCAATTTTGATTTAAAGTGGTTTTTTGTAGCTTCCATGTTATAATAATATTGGGTTCAATAAAGATAGTTTGTGTAAGTAAATGAGTTTTAGTATATCTGCAGCTAGTTTTTGTTTGATTCAAAATCCCTAGTATGCATGGATTAGTTGTTAGTTTATTTGTGTTTTTGTTGTACAAAGTATTGTTGTGTAGATAGTATTTAAACTGTGTTTCGTCTTGTAAAATATTTCCATTTTCGTCTTGGTACGGAAGAATTTCGTATAGAGGACTTTTGATTATTTGTCTTGGAATATGTGAGATAATTAGGATTTCATTTGAATCCGATCTGAGCCAAGTTGATGTTTTTACATTTAGAATCTTTTCAGAATTAACATGAAACAAATAATCGTGTTTTAATAGTTTTGGGTTAAGGATCCCTATTCTTGTGAATATTTACTTTTGTTAATTTTTTTTTGTTTTTAAAAATTGGTTTTGTAATGCTTTATTTTACGACCTCTATTAGTTTCCTCAAAGTGGTCTTCGTCTACTTGTTCTATCTTCCCAGAGGGCTTGTAGGGATTGTGTAATTTACCGTGAATAAGGGGTGCTTTTCTGAAGTTAGTATTTCTTTCAAAGTCATGTCGGGTTTTGTTAAGATTTGCGATTTTTGTTTCTTTTATAATCTGGTTATTGTATGTGGGTGTTCCTGCGTAAATAAAAATGTCTTCTGGAGTTCTGCCAGTCGAGTTGTGTTTTATTTTGTGGTTGTAAGTGTACAATATTATTTCAATTGCCATAAGTCGATTTTCTTCATCGTCGTCAGTGTTAATTATTCGATTTTTTCCATTTATGGTTTTATGCAGTCGTTCTACATCTGCCACACCATTTTTACTTGTTGTTATTTGAATTTTTACTCCTTCTTTGTCAAGCCATTCTTCAAGTGCTAAGCTCATAAAAGCACTGTCCCTGTCTATTTTCAAAATAATTTTTCCCATACTATTAAATGTACGAATGAGTCCTCTTTTGACTTCCATCCAATCTTTCCCATTTAGCTCGACTATACTTGCAAATTTAGAATACATGTCAGATAGTTTTGGTTCTTTATGGTGTATATGTCAACATTTCTCTACAATTTTAGACTTCAGGTGTAACTTTTAGTGTAAGCGATGTATTTCTGCGTTCGATTTTTGCTCGGTTGCAAATTTCACATTCGTTAATTATGTTTTGAATTAGTTTTTGTCTTTAAAAAGCCTGATCATTTTTTAGATGCCTGGATGTAATAATTTCTGGTGGTTTTTAATGATTATTTCTTTGAACTCAGCATAATTTCTGATGTCTTGTAGTTTAAAATTTGTTCTCACTATTTGTGTTGTTTTCGGGTTAATTTGTTTAAATACCTGTTGTATTAATTCAAAATCAGAATCATGTTCAATGTATACTGCGCTTCCTTTGGTTCAAAAATGTTCCATCACTATCTGCTTTGCTTTTTCTGTATCAAGGTTTGAATAATAAATTTTTATTTTTGTTTTCTTGAAATAAGATTCACTTACAAGATTGTCAGTGTCACTCCTAATCATTTCTATCTGTCTTGCGAAATAATTGAGTGGTTTTTCTGTTAAGGGTATTAGATTTTCGTTGTCTTCTTCAGCGCTATGTGCGGTAGCTTGTGTAATGTCTTCATAAAAGTTTTCGTCAATTTTGACTCTGGATAATGCGTCTGCCACGTGGTTTAGTTTGCCTTCTAAGTATTTTATTTCGAAATCGTATTCGCTTAACCTTATTTTCCATCTCTGGAGTTCCTCTGGCTCCTTAATGTTGCTAAGCCAAACTAATTAATCTATGGTCACTTAGTATTTCGAATCTTCTTCCATATAGGTATGATCTCAATGTTTTTGTTGCCCACACTATGGCTAACAACTTTTTTTCGATTGTGCTGTAATTCTCTTCGTGCTCGTTTAGAGTACGACTTATGTCTTATTATCTTGAGAAAGTACCGCTCCTAATGCAACATTGCTAGCATCGGTCGTCAATTGGAACTTTTTGTTAAAGTCTGGGTAAATCAACACAGGATCATTAATGATTAGCTGTTTTAATCTGTTAAATGCCCTAATGTAATCTTCGTCAGTTATTTTTATTTTTGAACCTTTTTTTAAACATTTTGTCAAAGGTTTCGCTATATTAGCGAACTGTGGGATGAATTTTCTGTAGTAGCCGCAAAGGCCAAGAAATGATTTAATTTCTTTTTGGGTTTTAGGAATTGGGAATTTGTTAATTGCTTCGACTTTGTCTGGATTTGGTTTTACACCATTTGGCCCTATTATATGACTCAAAAACTCTGCTTCTCGTTTCAAAAACTCGCATTTGTGGAGCTGTAATTTTAAATTTGCCTGCCTTAATCTTTCAAAAACCAATTTGAGTGAGTTGAGATGCTCCTCAAGAGACAATACAATAATGTCATCCAAGTACACAAGGCAGTGTTTGCCAATTAGGTCTCTTAAAACGTGATTCATACACCTTTGGAAAGTATCTGGTGCATTTTTTAGTCCGAATGGCATGCCCAAACTTCGTTGAAAATGCTGTTTTATTAATGGAATTCTGATCCATTTCAATCTGATGGAAGCCCTTGGCTAAATCAATTGTAGTGAAATATAAACATCGTCCGAGTTTTCCCAATATTTCATCCATATTTGGGATTGGGAATTTGTCATTGATAGTTACGTCGTTTAGTCCTCTGTAATCTACGACAAGCCTAAACTTTTCTTCCTCTGATGCGTCTTTCTTTTTTGGAACTACCCATAGTGGGCTACAATAAGGTGATTGGCTATGCCGAATTATACCTTGGTTCAACATGTCCTTAATTTGTCTTTCAATTTCTTCTTCAAAAGCAAAAGGATAACTGTATGGTTTTTTATATATTGGCTTTACAATACTCGTGAATGTCAAATTGTCACTTTCGCGATATTGTATGTCACTGAAATTTTTAAGTAAGCTTAATAGTTTGAATTTTTCTTCATCGTGTGATTTCGTTGCTTATAGCGTAATTTATTTCCTTTGTATGGTCTCCAGATTGAAGACATAATTTGAAGTTTTTTCTGCATTTGGATCCCAAATGACATTTCTGTTTGTAAATGATCTTTCGCTTATTACTGTTATTCCAGTAATATAATCAATAATAGCACCGTTTGCCATCAACAAATTTCTGCCTAACAGCAAATCATAACGAGGTGAAAAGTCATGTATAAAAAATATCTGGTTTTGTGTAAAGAGTTTATTTGGTGCGATAGATACATAATGATTTAACTTTGAAATCCCAGTCATAGTTCTAATGGAAGTTAATTTTGTGTGAACTGGTAAATTAAGAAAATTGGCTCTCATCATATTTATTGATGAACCTGTGTCAATAAGACACTTGTACCGTATATTATTTATCATGATTTCTATGTAGTAATTTGTCCCGAGGCATTCATTGAAAAATTTTCGTGATTAATTTCATCACCCTGATCTTGCTGATAGTCTGCCTGTTCTTGCTGGTCTAATGTAATCATTCTGCTTGTTGATAATGTTCATCAACTTGCATCTTTCGTGAGTCACTATAAAATTCGCGCACACGTTTAAAAGGTTGATTTGGTATTGAACCAACTTGATTTTGGGTATTTCGATTATAATTGTTTGGATTATTCATTTGTCCTTGTTGTAAATTCTATCTGAATTCCTGCATTAAACCTTTGTTTTGTCCGATCGAAGGAGGCTGTGAGTAAGTTTGGTTTTGATTTGGTCTGTTTGAATAATTATTCTGTGGTTGATAATTGGGATTATATAGGTTGGGGATGAGTGTTTTTTGAATGATTAATGGTATTATATAATTTGGACTTTTCCGCATTATTGTTAATAACATGGTCTGTTTCTTCATAATAGCCTTCCATTTGTGCCACTTGTTTTAGATTTAAAATTGTTGAGATATCATGTCTCGCAAGAGTCATAAAAAGCCTATCAGGTAATTTCCTTTGAATAAGACTTTTAACTGTATTTGTCATTGAGTTTGTATACAATCTTGTGTTTTCCAAATTACTTTCTAATTCTAACTTATTACTGATGATGAGCATCTTGGCTTCGACATCGCCGCAGAACTTACGGAGGTTTCCTTGGTAGTTTGTGTTATATATTCGTAAACGTAAGTCGTAAACGTCGTTGTCGTAAATAGTATTATAGTAAATAAATCCGATCACATTGTGAGAGGTGTACTTAAAAAAATTCCTCATTTGACAGCCCGCCACAAAGCAGCTCGGAACGAATTTGCACTAGAAAACTTGTCAACAAACTGGGCCTCGGTAATTAATCTAGCCTTGTTAGTTTTCATAATTCTAATCAATTTTATTTTGTTTAGGTAATTTTTTCGGATGAAAAAAAGTTTAATCTAGATGGTCCAGATGGACTTCGTTAGATGATCCAGATGATTTGAGAAAGAAGCCCCTTTACTTTTCGAAAAGATACTTTGGTGGCGGGTATGGGGAGCATTCAATAAGTTTGGAAAGCTGAATTTGCAATTTACGAGCTCCAGAATGAATAGTGCAGACTACATTCGAGTCCTAGAAAATAGTTTGCTCCGGGAAGCTCCCTATATTTTCATGCAAGACAATGCCCGAATTCACACTAGTCGGGTCACAAATGCTTTTTTACAAGAGCATTCTCACCAGACTTAAGTCCAATTGAAAATATTTGGGGAATCCTCGCAAGACGTGTCTACAAGGAAAACACAAGCTACGACAGTGCTAGCAACATAAAAGTGGGATTTTAAGAGAATGGAACCTCCTTGAACCGCAGTTATTAGTAATGATTAAATGAAAAAAGAATTTTTGATGTTGGAAGATGTAGGGGGTCGACAATTAATGCCTAAATTAGTGGTTTAAATTAGTTTAAATGTTATTTCTTTTCATTCCTATAGACTTTAAGTGTTAAGACTATAAGTGTCTTATCATTTTGATAAAGTTGAAAATGCCACTTATATTTTATTTTGCTAAAAAAACACTATAACAGTTGGAACAATAAATATATTTGAGTTGAATCTTTTGTCTAAATCGTTTTAATTTATGCAATATCTTGAAAAATATATTCAAAATACAAGGTGTCTTATAATTTTGATATGGATATGATAGTTAACATTTTGATTTTGTGGTGAGCAGTGGCAGTGCACTGTTACGAAGTTAACAGAGACTATGATTAACATTACATTCGAACAGTTTGAGAAGCTGTAATAAAACTGTTACATTTAAGTTTGAGAGTTATTGAGTATGGCCACTGTGGCAAAGCTTTAGAAGCACTGTGTCTTCTATATTGTATTTTTTATTTGACCCTTTGTTTTGATACATTGTTAAATAAGTTTACAAAATGAGTAGAGACTAGACTTTGGCACTGATAGTGGCAGATTTACGCGCTAAATTACTCGAACTTGAGCTTGATACGCGTGGAAGAAAAGATGATTTGCAGAACAGGTTGCTTGCTCATTTTGGTCTCTAAGAAGGAAACGATGAGGAAAATGACGAGAACGAAGTTTCATTTGCAAGAGGAGCATCAGCATCACAACAAGGGAGCCACAGAGAAACAATAGACATTTTGGCAGCCACAGGTAACAGACAAGGAGAAGCAACAGATATGAATAGATCGTGGTTCACTTTGAAGGATGTCGAAGGAAGTGTTTCACAGTTCTCCGGTTCAAATGTCCCAGACATTAATCAGTGGATTCTTGAACTGGACTGGCGCACTCTCTGTAGAGTGGAACCAGTTACAGTTGTTCATTTACGTAAAGCAATTAGTGGGGCGACAAAGTTATTTATACGCAGTCAGCGTTCGGAACTGGAATGCATTGAAAGCAGCATTGATTGAGAAGTTTGTTGTTAAGGTTTCATCAGCAGACTCATCATCGTAGACTCAGTAAGTACCTATATGCTCTGATGGAAATCGTAAAACCCATTGATTTAGAAGACGAGAGTCTGATAGAATAATTTAGCGAATGGAATTCCAGACACTCACACCAATAATGCCAGGAGTATGAGAAAGCTTTAAGTACAAATCGCGGCTTATCAAAAGATGCGTGGTCCGCCAAGAGCCCAATTCAAATATGATTCGCAGGTGGGGAGCTGAGAGAATAGGTGAATCAAGTAAGAATTTTTTTAATGCCTTTCTTAAAAGGATTGCCCGAAAAATGATTTCAAATGTTTCAGATGCATAGAGCAGCCCAGTGCAAAGTTGAAATGCAAGTAGAGAAAGAAAAGACAACAAATACGGTACGGGAAGATAATGGAACTAAACCAACAAGTACCAACAAGGACTAGTCGACACAGTAGATAATTTGTGTTTGTTGAGTCGCAGAATTTTTGATAAATTAGGGGTCGGTCAGTTGATGGGAAAGCAGGAATTGGAAAAGTCAGATTATTACTTGTGGATTGATGATTTAAACTTGAATCAGATGAACGTATCAGATGAAGACTTGGCTTATGACGCGACTTTGGGCAGAACCATACTAGAAAATATTGACTTGATAGTGACACAAGATAACACTGAGTTTGTGCGCAGGACCAAGGAAGATAATAAGAGTCAGCAGTTTAATAGTCGAAAAAGGATTGTGTATTGCTCTAAGTTACCTATTGAGAAGGAAAATGTACGTCATGTAACCGTTGAGAAAAGTCCGGGAAATAAAGTCCGTTGTTTGATAGAAAAGGAAACTTTATTAACGAATGATTTACAAGTCGATCAGCATCTATGACCTTTGGCGAAAAGTGGGGAAAGAAATGGTGATGACCCAATTGTGTTGAAGGACCCAGATCGAGAGATAGTTGAGCTTAAACAGGACAAGAATCGGGTCAACTCAAATCATCAAAAAGGAATTTTGGGGAACGCAAATACTGGCAAACAGTAAGGGAAACACCGTTAACCGTTAAGAATCGGAACAGGTTTTGAGGAATTGGATAAGGAAAAGAAGGAATTATGCAGAAAGTCAATGGACCTTTCCGTTATCCTTATTAAAGACTGGCATGAGGTAGTACAAGGAAATTGATTTAGTAGGGACTAGGCGGGATCACTTTGAAGCTGGGTTTGCGTTTAAGAAAAAGTACCCTAAAGACCCGGAAGAAAGGCAGGTACTTAGAGGAAGTAGGAGATAGTGATGGACTTGTTAGGGCAACTAAAGCAACTGAGCTTATGAAGGATTTTAGGACGAGTCAGGACGCAGGCGTCAGGAGGGCCGAATGTAGAACGAAAGCGGTTCAAGGAAATTGATTTAGTAGGGACTAGGCGGGATTATTTTGAAGCTGGGCTTGCGTTAAAGTAAAAGTACCCTAAACCGTACGTAGTAGTAAAGACCCGAAAGATTCGTCTCCAAGAGAGCCAGGAGAGCACGAATTGGCCGTCGCTTTTAAACTTCGGTGAGCTATGAGTGTAGTTCGCGATGAGAGAGTCAGTCGGTGCTGAAATCACGCATGTTTAAGTTAGAAATTATTCACATTTAATTACAAAACAATCATCCACAACTCGGCAGAAAACCAGATGCTACAGAAATATCGCAGCAGATTGGCTGATTGGCACATCTTTGAGGTAGGTACACAGAGGTACCTGTGTACCTGTAGTTTGTGCAAAAGTGTCCGTCTGTCAAACCTCAGGGTTTGACTTGTATGGGACTCTTATACTTGCAGGCAGAACAAGTTTATTTTCAATTTTTGCCACACCCCCTTCCGCCCCCGCAAATTGAAAAACATCATATCTCCCACAGTTTTATAGATACTTCTATCTAACCTTCGAACCTTCGTTCGTTCCTTTTGGATGCTTTATCAATCCGCCAAAGAAATGGTAAAGATCGGATGAACGATAGTCGAGGAAAACAAACAATTATGGGCAGCACCGGTCGCAACTGTGATGGGCAGCACTTTACAGGTACAGTCGGGCTTGTTTTATTTTATGCTTACGGGCCTATTTTATAAATAGACGCGGGCTAGAGTGGACGGACATAAGTCCTCATAAGAGTGTTCGAGTTCTTGGAACTTGAACTTAGAAAAATATGCATACTTCTACATGCAACAGAAGAAGCACCCGAAGGAGAAGGAGTGGTCCTCATCTTTGCTCAAAGTGTCGAGCATCCAAGCCCAAGCATTTAAAGCTGGAGCAGGAGCAAAAGCAACAGGTTGGGGGGTTGGATCCGTTCAGCTTTCCTTCCTTAATAAATAATTAATATTAAACTTGTACTTGTATTGCTTTTATCACCTTTATTGGAAGATGCTCTTAATTTTACAAATAGCCGAAAAGGTCAGGTCTGTTTTGACATTTGTGGAATAGACAGATGTAGAATACAAGTGAACAAGTCACCCTATTGGGTGACTTCTTTTGGTCCACCTTGTATATATGCCCTATCCAACAGGTCCAACAGGTACATATCGATGACAGATGAAAGAAAATCGATATTTTTACTTGCTGTGCTGTTAAGGGCCGAGACTGTTAACATTAACATTTACATTTACTGTTAATGTAAAACATTTACTGTTAATGTTAACATTGGTCCGCGTGAGTGGTCTGCGTGATCGGAATATTAAGCGCCATCTAACGGACGGTGGTGGAAAGACCATATTGTGGTTCAAATCGCTTCTGAACCACAGATGGCGCTATTGCAGGTTGGCCGCGGATAACAGTTAAAATGCAGTCATGAGGTGAATTTGGGAATGGCAGGAATGAAATTATTTTGAGTGTAATTCAACTACGTGTCAAATACTCGTGAAATCGAAAAATAATACCAATAAGCATCTTCAAGAATAAAAATCTGAAAAAAAATTAAATGAGCTTAATACCGAAATTCCTGGGAATGCTTTATAAAAGGCGCGAATTACATTATCGAGATTGTGATCCAACCACAAAATATGCCACTTATACTTATCTGTTTAACTTCACCAAATAAAAAGCGCCATCCAACGGACGGTGGTGGTAAGTCGCTTCTGCAAAGATTGGCCGCGGATAAAATATAAAATGTACCACGATAGTCATGAGGTGAATTTTGGGAGCACTGCCAAGCTGTCGGCTATCGATTCGAGATTCCCTTTCGAGTTTCGAACTCGACTGATTTAACTCTCCACTACTGGAAAAAATCTTTAAAAATCCGTTTTATTCGGGGGTGTCCTGGAAATCTCTAGAGATTTTGGCTTCGGTTGGTTTGCAAATCGCTAGTAAAATCCGTCGGTGTCCCAGAACTTCGAGAGATTTCGTTTTCTTCGAAAGTCTAGTTCGAAAGTCGAGTTCGAAAGGTGTGTGTATTAGATTACAAACTACAAAAACAGCGTGGGTTCGTGAATTCGCTATTGGTTGGTTTGTGTATAGGTTGGTTTGTCAAAATCTCCCAACAAAATACGAGAACCGAAACAGATTTCTAGGACACCGAGAATTGGTTTTGGGTTGGAATTTGGTTGGAAGAGATTTCTAGACTTTGTAATAAG
This sequence comes from Lordiphosa collinella, assembly GCA_018904265.1. Classification (NCBI taxonomy): domain Eukaryota; kingdom Metazoa; phylum Arthropoda; class Insecta; order Diptera; family Drosophilidae; genus Lordiphosa; species Lordiphosa collinella. The sequence goes on along the minus strand of JAEIFV010000172.1, from coordinate 125,389 downwards.
AAAATTAAATCTCTCGAAGTTCTGGGACACCGACGGATTTTTCGAGCTATTTGCAAACCAACCGAAGCCAAAATCTCTAGAGATTTTCAGGACACCCCCGATAAAGCCCAAATTTGGTTGGAAAAAATGAATTATAATTTATGGCAGGACATAGGGGAAAGTTCGGCTGGACCGAAGTTTTGTATACCCTTCGTTTGTTTTTCACATAAGATCGAACCTAAGATAGCGTCCGTTTCGACCAAACTTAGTGCAATCAGCAACAACTGTAATAGAAATTGGGGCGATCCCAATTAAAACAAAAAAAAAAGATCGAGATAGGAGCTTTATATTAAAAAATACATTTCAGGATTTGAACGATCTCTAGGCGCTAGAAGCTTGAAAAAAATATTAGGAGAGTAAAGTCGGGTCTTTTCTTATTGAAAATATTTAAATAATAATAAATTGTCAAAAGTAATCTTAATAAGTAGTCGAATTAAATTGGAATAGTTGAACCGTGCTTTGTCTCACCCTAACGCGTGATTTCAATAGCCGAATGTGTTAAGATGTTGCCTTTGCATGTTCATATAAGGGAAGAAATTAAAAAAAAAAAAACTACTTTACAGAGAGAGAGAGAGAGAATGAGCACAAAATGTTTTAAAATTTTTACCTCAATTTTAGGCCAGAATGGGCATAAGCCCTAAGGAATAGTATGCCCCAAAATTTAGGAATTTAGGCCCTGCCGCCTTTTTAAGGTAATATTTCCTAAATTTTTAGATAATTTTTCACCTTTTAAGGGAATTTTTTTTTGGAGTTATGGGCGCCGGGGTGAACTGTGTGGCCATCACGGGATTGACAGACAGATCGCTTACAAACCGAATTTCAAGTCAATCGGATGACTAATAAAATTTTTTCCATACAAACTTAGCCGACGCTTTTCCGGGAATTTGCCGACCCTACGGTCGAATTTTCCAGCATCGGAAAATCGCATTTCAATTTAATTCACTTACTGTAAGCGAAATAATTGGACACGTGTTTTACCGATTTCGGAAAATCCGCCCACAAGTAAAATGCCCGTGAAATTCGATATGCAAAAATCTATTTTTCATCGTAGATCGTAGAACTATAGCATCATTAACGTTTTTGAACGACCTTGTTTTAGGTTGTATTGATTGTCCTTTCTTGTTAGGCAAGATAAACTTTAGTGTACCAAGTAGGAGTCTTAGATCTTTCCAACCCTTTTACCACCAATTTTCCCGAACAAACTATTCCCTTCATGAAACTGCATGTAGAGCCCTTGGAAACTTTGACTCCTTGCCCGTTAGCATGCGCTTTGAATTCGACTCCAACAAATCATCAAAAAACAGCTAACAGTGTATTTTTTCTCCATAAATAAATAAAGGTACATTATAAGGAAATATACAATTCGCCAAAGGAATGGTAATTTTTAAGATTTATTTTCTGTTATTTTCGGTCCCTGGTTAAGAAACCTTCTTGCCAGGTGGCAATTGCTCTGTTGGCTCTGCACCCTGATGCAACAGCAGAATATCATCTATGAGAAGCTGTTCAACATGTTCTATCCCCAAGTACAAGGCTCGTCTCTTCTATTTGGCGGACATCTTCTTAACTTCCACACATTTGGCTGCTTTTGTGAAACGTCTGGCGCGTCTGGCACTGAAATCTTCCAGCGAGGATGCATTCATCATGATCCGCTTCATTTGCAATCTGTTTAAGGCACACAGGATTGCAGTGTTTAATACATGCCACACCTGCCGCCGCCCTGCCTGCCGATCCCTATGATGCCGAGGAGACAAATCCAGTAAAGTCCAAGGCTATGGAGAGTTCAATGTGGGAAATGTTGTTGCTGCAGAAACATGCCGTGCCGGAGGTATCGCAGGCTGCACGTTTTGTTTCCCAATCTTTGCCCATGATGGAGTTTGATTTGGCTCCCCTGCTGGAGAGAAAGGAAAGCGATGTGAGTGGCAATTTTAACAAAACAGTAAGTCAATTTTGTTCTTCTCTTTGCTTTTTAGATGTTTGATGACGAGGTCAAAAAGAAGGCCAAGCAATTTATGCTGAACTATGACTTGAAATTCGGTTTGTAAGTTGTAATGTGATTTTCTGATGTTGGAAAAATTGACCTCTGCATGCAAAAAACCAATTTTCATCCGATTGGCTTCAAACTTGGTTTGATAGGACAGTATAGGAAATTACGATAATGATGACGGAATCGATAACGATAACTAAATCAATAACGATAGCGATATCGGTAACGATAACGGCCCCCTCCTCTTTCCTCTTACATAACAGGAAGGGATCCCAAGAGGGATATTTATAAATCGGCACGAGGTGAAAGCTCTTTTTGAACGCGGATCATATTGTGGTGTTTGCAGAGTCTCCGGCTAAAATGCAGAAAATGGTTAATGCGCTTTAAGCGTACTGCAAAACGTGGAGCCTTAAAGTGAACACGGAAAAGTCAAAGGTCCTAATCTTTAAGAAGCATGGAGGAGACTAGCTCTAAATAAAAACTGTCACCTAGGAGCGACTGAGTTGGAAGTAGTCAAAACATACAAGTATCTTCGAATTTGAATATATCATAAATATCATTTGCAAGAGAAGCTTAAAGTGAAAGTGGCTAAGTATAGTACATGGTACTAAGTAAACATGAAAGAAAGTCGGTCAAGCCCGACTGTACCTGTTAAGTGCTGCCCATTACAGTTGCGAACTTTGGCGGATCGATAAAGAATCCTGATTACTAAATATGTCCAAAACGAACGAATCTTCTATCTATAAAACTGAGGGAGATATGATGATTTTTGAATTTACGGGGGCGGGAGGGGGCGTGGCAAAAATTTAAAATAAACTTGATCTGACTGCAAGTATAAGAAGTCCCATACAAGTCAAAACTCAGCATGGACAGACGGACACTTTTGCACAAACTTAATATACTCTGTGTACCTCTGGTACTCAAAGATGTGGCAATCAGCTGCGATATTTCTATAAGATGATTGTTTATTAATTAAATGTGGATAATTTAAAACTTGGACAATGCGTGTGAGTCTATAAACTTTGATGAATTTGTTCTTTGATGAATTTGTTGTAGCTTACGAGATTTCGGCACCGACAGACTCTCTCATCGCGAACTACACTCATAGCTCACAGAAGCTTAAAAACGACGGCCACTTCGTGTCGCTCTCTCAGCTTCTTGCTCTCCTGGCTCTCTTGGATTCGGATTCCTACATTCGGCCCTCCTGACGCAGGATTCGTCCCGAACTCTTTCATAAGCTCAGCTGCTTTAGTTACCCTAACAAGTCCATCACTATCTCCTACTTTCTCTACGTAGTACCTGCCTTTCTTCCGGGTCTTTACGTACGGTTTAGGGTACTTTTTCTTTAACGCAAACCCAGCTTCAAAGTGATCCCGCCTAGTCCCTACTAAATCAATTTCCTTGTACATCCTCATGCCAGTCTTTGATAAGGATAACGGAAAGGTCCATTGACTTTCTGCAAAATTCATAATTCTCCTTATCCAATTCCTCAAAACCTGTTTCGATTCTTAACGGTTTAATCATAGTGTTTCCCTTACTGTTTGCCAGTATTTGCGTTCCCCAAAATTCCTTTTTGATGATTTGAGTTGACCCGATTCTTGTCCTGTTTAAGCTCAACTATCTCTCGATCTGGGTCCTTCAACACAATTGGGTCATCACCATTTCTTTCCCCACTTTTCGCCAAAGGTCATAGATGCTGATCGACTTGTAAATCATTCGTTAATAAAGTTTCCTTTTCTATCAAACAACGGACTTTATTTCCCGGACTTTTCTCAACGGTTACATGACGTAAATTTTCCTTCTCAACTTAGAGCAATACACAATCCTTTTTCGACTATTAAACTGCTGACTCTTATTATCTTCCTTGGTCCTGCGCACAAACTCAGTGTTATCTTGTGTCACTATCAAGTCAATATTTTCTAGTATGGTTCTGCCCAAAGTCGCGTCATAAGCCAAGTCTTCATCTGATACGTTCATCTGATTCAAGTTTAAATCATTAATTTAAATAATAATCTGACTTTTCCAATTCCTGCTTTCTGACCGACCCCTAATTTATCACAAATTATCTACTGTGTCGACTAGTCCTTGTTCCCGTACCGTATTTGTTGTCTTTTCTTTCTCTACTTGCATTTCAACTTTGCTCTGGGCTGCTCTATGCATCTGAAACATTTGAAATCATTTTTCGGGCAATCCTTTCTTAAATGTGACCCTTCTCCACATTAAAAAAATTCTTACTTGATTCACCTATTCTCTCAGCTCCCCACCTGCGAATCATATTTGAATTGCGCTCTTGGCGGACCACGCATCTTTTGATAAGCCGCGATTTGCTTTCTCATACTCCTGGCTTGATACAGTAAAGCATTATTGGTGTGAGTGTCTGGAATTCCATTCGCTAAATATTCTATCAGACTCTCGTCTTCTAAATCAATGGGTTTTACGATTTCCATCAGAGCATACCTATATAGGTACTCCTGCAATGTTTCATTGTTGCCGCTTACTGAGTCTACGATGATGAGTCTGCTGATGAAACCTTAACAACAAACTCCTCAATCAATGCTCCCCCCACTAAGTAATTGCTTTGCGTAAATGAACAACTGTAACTGGTTCCACTCTACAGAGAGTGCGCCAGTCCAGTTCAAGAATTCACTGATTAATGTCTGGGACATTTGAACCGGAGAACTGTGAAACACTTCCTTCGACATCCTTCAAAACGAACCACGATCTATTCATATCTGTTGCTTCTCCTTGTCTGTTACCTGTGGCTGCCAAAATGTCTATTGTTTCTCTGTGGCTCCCTTGTTGTGATGCTGATGCTCCTCTTGCAAATGAAACTTCGTTCTCGTCATTTTCCTCATCGTTTCCTTCTTAGAGACCAAAATGAGCAAGCAACCTGTTCTGCAAATCATCTTTTCTTCCACGCGTATCAAGCTCAAGTTCGAGTAATTTAGCGCGTAAATCTGCCACTATCAGTGCCAAAGTCTAGTCTCTACTCATTTTGTAAACTTATTTAACAATGTATCAAAACAAAGGGTCAAATAAGAAATATATATAGAAGACACAGTGCTTCTAAAGCTTTGAGTATTCAATAACTTTCAAACTTAAATGTAAAAGTTTTAGTTACAGCTTCTCAAACTGTACGAATGTAATGTCTGTTAACTTCGTCTCTGTTAACATAACAGTGCACTGCCACTGCTCACCACAAAATCAAAATGTTAACTAAGGTCCATATCAAAATTATAAGACACCTTGTATTTTGAATATATTTTTCAAGATATTGCATAAACCGTCGCTCACTCATATTAAAACGATTTAGACAAAAGATTCAACTCAAATATATTTATTGTTCCAACTGTTATAGTGTTTTTTTTAGCAAAATAAAATATAAGTGGCATTTTCAACTTTATCAAAATGATAAGACACATAGTTTCAACACTTAAAGTCTATAGGAATGAAAAGAAATAACATTTAAACTAATTCAAACCACTAATTTAGGCAATAATTGTCGATCCCCTACATCTTCCAACATCAAAAATTCTTTTTTTCATTGAATCTATCACATTTACTAATAACTGCGGTTCAAGGAGGTTCCATTCTCTTAAAATCCCACTTTTATGTTGCTAGCACTGTCGTAGCTTGTGTTTTCCTTGTAGACACGTCTTGCGAGGATGCCCCAAATATTTTCAATTGGATTTAAGTCTCCAAATATTTTCAATTGGATTTAAGTCTGGTGAGAATGCTCTTGTAAAAAAGCTTTTGTGACCCGACTAGTGTGAATTCGGGCATTGTCTTGCATGAAAATTTAGGGAGCTTCCCGGTTTTCATTTAAATAGGGGAGCAAACTATTTTCTAGGACTCGAATGTAGTCTGCACTATTCATTCTGGAGCTCGTAAATTGCAAATCCAGCTTTCCAAACTTATTGAATTCTCCCCATACCATTGCTGACCCGCCACCAAAGTTTCTTTTCGATAAGTAAAGGGGCTTCTTTCTTAAATCATCTGGATCATCTGACGAAGTCCATCTGGACCATCTAGATTAAACTTTTTTTCATCCGAAAAAATTACCTAAACAAAATAAAATTGACTAGAATTATGAAAACTAACAATGCTAGATTAATTACCGAGGACCAGTTTGTTGACAAGTTTTCTAGTGCAAATTCGTTCCGAGCTGCTTTGTGGCGGGCTGTCAAATGAGGAATTTTTTTAAGTACACCTCTCACAATGTGATCGGATTTATTTAAGACTCTCCAGACCGTCATAGTGGACACATTTTTTGCGCTGAGTGCAGCAAGTTGGGAGCATAAGGCGGTTGAATTGCTCGCTTTGTTAATAATGCGTCGCCTGCTACGGTCATTTAACACTGGTTTTCGTCCAGTTTTTTTCCGTATTCTTCAGGATTCTTCAAAAAATTGGCAATAACTATTCAAGCCGGACTTTGAAAAGGCAAGAATTAAGCCCTTTTCTTTCTCGCAAAGCAGTGTTGATCGACCCATTTTATTTCAAAATGCTTAAATTACAATCGTGAACAAAAAAATTACAAGTGCAGTTGTTTTTAACAGTCTGGCCTTAGTTTTCGTTATTTGTCTTATAATTCTGATACAGCTGCAAGCTAGCATATTTCTATGACAGTTCAAAAAGATTTTGCGAGGGAGGCCACGCAAGTTATAAAAGTGTCTTATAATTTTGATATGGACCTTATAAACTTAACACTACGTTAACCTGCCGCCTGCTCCAAAAGCTTCGCCGCCAATCGTGTTGATCCCCAATCCAATACGCCTTCCAATAGTCTGCGCTCCACGGTTTTATGCCAAACTACACGCAGCTCCTCCCATTGTCGCCGCCATCTTGGTCGTAAGCAATTCACCTGGTACTCTCGTTAAAATCCCCAGCAAACGCATGTTCTGCAAACCGCTAACTGTACTTGATCCAGCCTTCCTAGATAACGCCTTCCAGCTCCCAATGCAAACGATCTCTCTGCATCCGTTTCCGCAACACGTTTCTTGGTCAGCTGAACACAGCACAACACAGTACCAGCCATGGTATAATAATTTGTTTTTGAGTACTAAGCGTTTGCCAAGATCGCGAGAGAGAGTGGAAGAGTGAGAGCGAGAGTGAGCGCTCAAGCCAGCGGCGTACATGGACGCACATTTTGAGGCTTGTGTGTGTGTATACAAAAAAAGGATTTTCAGAATAACTTACATTTAAACAAACAAACCAATTTGAGTGGTAAACATTTATTGAAACAATTTTAATATTATTAATATTAAAGCTAGAATTAAACATCCCGATGCTTTGATATACATACGACAAACAACACAAAACGTACACTGTTAAGTATGTATTCATTTTTTGCTGCATTCCAGGTAACGACAACAACGATCAGTTCACTTAAAAAACCACCTCCAAATTAAACAAAAATCGTCCGCGACGATGCTTACAGTTGAAAGGCACTCATGGCACTGAGCGATGTGAGTACTTTGCTGAGGGCACACACTCGGATGACCTTACCTTTCTTGTTGTACCATGGCTGGTAGTCCTGAGCTGGAGTCCTGAGCTCGGTAGGAGTTTGTGAGAGAGAAATTTGTGGCAGAAATTAATTTTAATTCCATAATAGGGAGGAATTTTAAAAATCATCCATCGGGAGCCTAGCGCACAGTGGCTTAGTATTATTTTCGGGACTATTTTTGTAAATTATCTGAGTATGGATTTTAGCGACCTTGTTTTGATCTTAGTCAAAGTGGTAGATAATCAAAGTAAATAATAAAAAAAAGAAAATATCTTTAAATTTTTAAGTTAAAAACCAAAAGTATGTTTTTACATTAAAATCTATTTAGTAAAGATATGAACTAAATTTTAAACAAGAGTTTTAATCGAATCGACTTGGAATAGTCCTAGTTATAGAACTGCCTGTCGATCAAAGTTTATGCCTCACTACGCAGTCTAACACACCTGGCTTCGCGGGTCTTCCCCAGATAACAGATCGTTCAAATGCGTAGCTAAGAACTCAAATAGCAATATAAAATTATAAAGTCGGCACCAGTTTTTGCCATTTCGAAAATTTTTTGTCTCGTGCCGTTGTAGCTCTGCCTTGCCAAAATAAAGCAAACGGTGTTCCCTCAAAATGGGGCAGTCTCCGATGAAGTGCCAAATATTTTCTATTTCACCGAGATTGAATATTCAGCATGTTATGTCGCTGCTAGCCATATTGGGGACAAAGTTTAGATCTAGAATCTATCCTCTAGCCTTAAAGATGGATTTGACTTTGAAGGTGTCTTTGAAATAGTTCCTTTCTCCAAGGTCAAATTTGCCTGCCAGATTGGCCAAATTAACTACTGTGCTCCGGGATCCCGATGGATGATTTTTAAAATTCCTCCCTATTATGGAATTAAAATTAATTTCTGCCACAAATTTCTCTCTCACAAACTTCACCGAGCTCAGGACTCCACACTTGAATGATTTTCTGAAAAACGTAATTTAAGCAAATTCTCATAAACACAAAATCATTATTATTTACTACACATGAATTTTGTCTATGGTTTTTGAGAAAAACCATGATTTTTGTTATTCAAACAGTCTGGCAACACCTTTTTGAAAAATACAGCTGTTCTGCCAGTTAATTGTGCCAGCTAGATGAAAAATCAAGGTAACCATTTTACCTGGTATATCCGAGTTTAAGGGGGGACTTTCCATAAGAAAATTTTTGTTAGATTTTTTGCATTTTTGTATAGATTTTATGAAATTCGAAAGATATAACCCAAAAATCAAAAGGTCATTAAAAAATGACCCAAAGTGACCGAATTTGCCTAGCAACTGCAAACTTTAAACGCATTTATCTCGTGGTTACGTTTTTCGAACTGGCGGCCATGATATCTCCTGTTACACTGAACCGATTTTAATGAAACTAAGTGAAATCGACGCAGAATTGTCACCATTTTAGTCTGGAACCTCAATAGAATGACCCCGAGTTTACTTTTCAGAAAACGTGGCCGTCAGCACTAAGCCTTTTTTAAACCCCCCACTTTGACGGCCGAGAACTTTTTGAACAGCCCTCATATCAAATCATTTTTGCTTAAATCTATTTGTGACACAATAAAAAAAAAGCAGAATTGGAAAAAATCTTTGCGTTTCCAAATCAGATTTTTTTAAAAGCGGTCCTCGATATAGTTCGTTTTTTTTTTTAAATCAGTTTTTTTACTTTCTTAATGTACACACACAAAAAATTTCAACTTAGTCCGGGAATTATTTTCAAAGATACAGGCACATTTATAAAGACGCTCCATGTAAATTTACAGTGCTGTTCAAACTTTAAGCGCGTTTTTCTCGAAACAGTCGGCGTTCACGATTTCTCGAAAGCGGCTGAACCGATTGTGCTCATATTTTGACACAAGCTTCTAAAATGTATTGTTAAGAAATTAAATGTAGCTTTTTTTCTCAACGATAGTTATTTTTTTATTAGCAATTTAAGACCAAAATTTTTGCGAAAAAACATTTTTTTTTTTGAGAAACTGTCAAAAAAAATTATTTTGCTTAATCCTCCATTTTTTAGTGAAGCTCCAGGAGATCAGCCTTTCACAATTATAATTTTTCCAAATGTTTACATAAAGGCAAACATTTTTAAAAACTGGCCCTTTTCAAGCCAATTATCAATTAACCCCTTAAAGGTCTCCAGAAGATTAATTCCAATTTCGGGTTTTATACCCTTGAAGAGGGTATATTGAAACTGTCCGGATGTTTGTAACGCATAGAAGGAATCATTTCCGACCACTTAAAGTATATATGGGGCGTTCCAAGCAAAAAAAATATCTTCTGAGATGATGTCTTCGAATTGGATGAAAATTGGACAAAAGGAAGCTTATTATGAGAAAAGATTAACCCCAAGATTTGAGGTTTGCTGGAACTCTTTTGCAAAAGTTCTGCGCTTTAAAAGGTCAAATTTTGAATTTTTTAAATTTTAAATAACTCGAAAATGGTTTAAGACAGAGCTTTGCGATGTTTTTTCGATTGTTCAGGTTTTAAAAGCCCTTCTGAAAATAATTTTGAAAAATATTTTTTCCCAACATTTCATTGCAAAAAAATTTATTTCTTCAAAAAACTGAGCCTTGCAAAAAAGACCCATCCTTCAAAAATTTTGAAAAAATATGGCGGAACATGTCGGTAGCTTGACCCATTTTATGCCGCTGTTCGACTAGTCGAACAGTAAAATTGCCTATTTAGAAACATTTTTTTCTGGGATCTGGTAAAACTAATTGTTAAAGTAATTACACCATTCTATAGTACATTTTATTGGCTTTCAGAAAAAAAATATTTAGGTCACCCTCCACTTGACAGGTGGGCTCCAGGTGGGGGTTAAAAAAACCTTACATGAAAACATCAATTCAACAAGATTGGAAAGATTGAAAGTAGTCAGTAAAAAAAAACCCGTGGGAAAATTAGCACTAAGAGACCTCAGGACACCCGCGAAAGTGTCTGTTCGAATAATCGAACAATGGCGTAAATGTCCAATTTCCAATGAAAATTAACAATCTCCAACATATTGCTGTATTTTTTCGAGGTATCGAAAAATATCACCTGGTGCAACTATATTAGGTAGAATTTTTTGACTTCGGATTCGTCATTATTGGGTCCCAATTACCCAAGAAAAGTAACTTTCACCTTTAGATAAAAAACTTCGAGCAGCGCGGCATTAAATAAAAAAAAATGCTAATTAATTTTATTTTTGGTTCTTAATTTGACCAAACATGTTTTTTAAGCTATTTAGGACCCAGAAAAGAACGCTTTGGCTTTAAAGCTTACAGAAAACGATCTAGCAAAGAACTTTAATACGGATGACCAGCTTGACGAGCTGAGTTGATGTCCGTCTGTCAGTCCGTATCTTCACAAAACTTTCCACGAAGTCTTGTAGTACAAATACGCTGCACAAGTATGAAAAACGGCCGGATCGGACATATAGCATATAGCTGCCATAGGAACGATCGGTCGAAGAACTAGTTTTAGTGAGAAAAACTTTTATGTTTTTAATGCTTATGCTTCTTAAGTAAGTTTGTGGACAGAGTCCGTGGTCTAGAATGTTTGCAACATTAAAAAGTTTAAAAGTTAATTATGAATTTGATTAAGGTCAAGCGAAGTGACTTTTGCCATTTGACAGAACTTAAGAGGAAAAGGCAGGACAAAATTGTGGAAGAATACTGCAACCCCAAATTGCAAGTTTACTATTTAGATATAAATTTGTAGATAAACATAAGTAATTAAATCCTGAAATGGGAAACCAATATTCTTGAAATTAGTTGAAGCAGAGAGCTCATATATGAGACTAGCCTAAGATTATTATTGTACCACCGTGTTCAACTCGTAATAAGAATATAGACATAAATAAAATTGAACACTTAAAAAAAATTGCATTGGTCTATTTGTACATAGTTCATTTAATTACTCAAATTTGAAATCCGAAAACTTACAACTTTTTCACATTAAGTATCAGCAGATTTAAACAACCGCCAAGCGCGGAGTGCAAGAAAATGGTCACACTAAAATAAAATCAAATCCAATCAGACTCGAAGTCGACGTGAGCAGCTGATGCACGAAATCCAAATCACTGTTTAGGTAATACCCATTTTAAAAGACTGGCCACACTAAACTACATCGCTAGCACGAACGGCATAAACTCGCGTGAGTGGCTCGTGCGACCACTTACGACTATTTTTGGTATTTCGTGCTAAAACTGTCACACTGTAAATGGCTATGGCTGAATATGAAATGGAATTCAATTAAACTAAACTATAAACGACACACAAATAGTCTTGGCGTTTTCCACTTATTGCTGAGTGGGCGGCCCAATAATCCCACAATACCCACGGTCCACGAAAACGAACATAATGGCAGACAGATTGACTCAGCTGCAGGATACCGTGAACCAAGTATGCTAAATTTCTCATTGAATTTACTGCCCTTTTGTTATTTCCCAACTACGTTGGCCTTTACAGCAAGCCGAGCATTTCTGCAATGCAATTGGAGTCATACAACAGACTTCATACCCCAGCAAGTTCGCAAACTTCGACAGAACCGGGTCACAGACGCCCAATCAAAATCCCCCTCAAGAGGACTACGCGCAACTGTTCGCCCAGCTCATTGCGCGATGCGCCAAGGATATCGACACGCTGATTGAGGCGTTGCCCAATGAAGATAGCGCCATTGAGCTACAGAACTCCAGCCTGAAGAGGCTGGAATATGAGAATCAAGAAACGGCGGAACAGCTCGAACAAGTCGTCCAGAGGGGGGAGCTCTTACTAGAGAAAATCCAATCCACGTTGGAGGACATTGCGCAAGCACAATTGGATATGCAAATAACACTTAAACCGAGCTTGCAGTAAGAATTAATCAATAGTGTATATGTGTGTGTGAAAAATTAACAATAATAAGTGTAGGTCTATATCTGTCTTTGCTCTCGGCAAGTGTATTTTAATTTTGACACGTTCGCAGCGCATTAATATCGATCAGTTCTGGACAACTTGGAAAAAACGAGAAAATGGACCCGCGTGAGAAAAAGGTTCTTTTATTTGGTAGAGTGCTTGGATTTCTGCAATGTTAGGCAGACTATTAGTCAATTTAATAGGCGTCCAATGAGGGTATTTTGCAAGCCTTTTAACAAGAAAGATAGTCGGTCAAGCCCGACTATAACATACTCTGTCTTGTGAAGTGCTGCCCATCACCGTTGCGACAGGTGCTGCTAATTGTTTGATTTCCTTATAACTCGAATATTGTTCATCCTTTAGCGGATCGATAAAAAATGCGGGGGCGGGAGGGGCGTGTCCAAAATTGAAAATAAACTTGATCTGCCCGCAAGTATAAGAAACAAATGTTCCATACATGTCAAACCTCTATCTCTTACCATCTCTGAGATCTGTTTGTTCTCTGTGTCTGTATACTCTGTGTACCTCTGGTTTAGAATATAATAACACTACGACACAAATTTTCAAAAATATGCCGACCCTCAGCATTTTGGAGAAAACCCCCCATGTAAAGTTCCTCGCTGATTTTTATTTTAAGAAAGTAGAACAGTTTTCGAGATATAGCTAAAAACACATTTTTCAGTCTTAAGAAAAAAGGTTAACATGTTAAACCTCCAATATCTTTGGATATGGCACATGCATTTTTGAAATCAAACAAAACGAAAGACAATTTAGTATAGTAACCTTTCTATTGGGGTCATTTATTAAAATCATATGAAATTAGGGTAAGTTGTAGATGGACCATTGAAAAAATTTTGTGAAAATTTTACTGATTTTTAAATTTTGTTCTGTTACCGTTTCCGCGTTAAACTAAACAATTTGCTTGAATTCTGCAAAAAATGGATTAACTATTAAGGATTGTGCAAACACACCTAATGTTTTCATTTGTCTTGTTAATATTAAAAATGACTTAATACTATACTGTTGTCCGACTGCGCCTTATATGCCAATTTGCTGTTTCACGTATTAGGAACCTACAATAGTCACCCATCATCACTTGTTCCAACTCTTGCTTAACAAGAGGCTTAAACTTTACATTATCTTTGCTAATAGTGAATTCAACTTTTTCGGACCAATCTTTGGTATCATAATGATCGGAATGATATGCTCGACTGTCACATTTGCATAAAAACAGCAAAACTTAGTGTAGCCTTGCTGTAAGCCAGTTACTAGAAACACTACCTTCAGATCAGCACAGATCTTCCATTCGTGATCGCCGTACTTAATGAGTGCCAGCAACTTTGAAATCGATTCATACGATTCCTTGTCGTTCACCGATGATTTTTGGTTTCCTTGATGCAATAAAGCCGCTTTTAAGCTCATTTTGCCGCTATCAATGAACAAACGCCATTCGGATAAATCATTAGCTTCCCCCAATTCTCGAAACAAACCATCCACTTCTTTAAAATAGCAAAACTTAAATTGTTTTCTTATTTTAAATTTCACCTCTTACTCTCCACCAAATTTCAATCCATTTTAACCCTCTAACGGGCAAGACCGTTTGTAGACGGCCTCCAATTTATTGCCCCCAGAAAGTAATCCGTTGTTTCTTTTTAGTCAAAATCACTATTATCAGTATAAGGTTGCTTTGCTTTACATTTTGATATATATTTGAGAGCATTCTAAACTCGCGTTTAAGTTCAGCCATCAGTCAAGTGAGGGGAATGATCAAAACAGCACAACAAATTATTGCGGAAAATAAAAAAATTTCAGTCGTCGAAAAAACATCTTTGGAGAAAACTGAGTGACTTCATAATTTTACTATAGGTAGGTGATATATTTAAGATTAGTTGTGTGTTTAGGTTGAAGTGGAAAAAAATATTCCAAGTATGCATTTTAATCAAAAGTTTGATGACCGTCTTCAGACGGCCTTGCCGGTTTGCATGTAACGAAGTGTCCCAGTATCGCTTATTGTTTTTTTATGTGACTTGTGCATATAAAAATGATTGGTTATAGCTTAAAGTAATTTGTTTAATATTTTTGAGACAGTTGGGAAAATCCCAAGCATTTTGGCAAAAAAAAGTCAAGTTGGATGCAATGTCGGATGAAGAGTTACTCGCATTTATCAATTCAGTTGAAAGTGAAGATGAAGCTTTTAGTAGTGATGATAGTATCATGGACGAGGTCTTTGTAATGGACAACATAGTCTGATAACTCAGATCCGCTATCGCAACATGATGAGCAGGCAATAGGGAGATGTATCCAGCAAATACATGTAGCTGATAACACGGCTGCGTTTGTGCAGGCAATTAAGCTGCCTTTGGATATTAGCCAAATCGAGCAGCCATCAGCTTCATCATCATTCGTTGATACTCAGGAGCCCTTCACATCATCTCCGGCCATAACCAATGCACGCTTTAAACCAACCAAAAGAGCCTGATCATCATTCCCAATAATTGAACATCCAGGACCATCAATTCAACCTACTGCTGGTGGTTTCACTAGAGGGTAAATAAAACTATAATCAGTTTAGAAAAGAAACATTCATTGTGTCCCATTTTGATTTACAGCGCTAAGTGCAATTTCAAAGGAATCCAAATTGTTGTTGCGTTAAATCTCCATGTTAACACATGTAAGCGAGGTTGCCCTTCGTGGCGATTCATCACTACCTTTTGTTGCGCAGAAGCTCCAAACACCAATGGAATTCATTAATTACTTTTTCACAAATGATATTATTGGATTAATCGCCGAAGAGACAAGCCGTTGTGCTTGGCAGACCAACATTAGTTCCACATTCAAATCAAACGGTACTGAAATAAGAAATATTGGAATAATGATGTACATGTAGGTAAATAAATATCCCAACATAGTTATTGGGGCAAAATGCATTTGCGCCAATTCAAAAGTGTATGCCATCAAAAAGATTTTTGGTGATCAAGAAAATTTTAAGTTTCCAAGATTAATCGCAAAGAAAGAGAAAAGCGGAAAAAGGGTATGATCCATTGTTTCGCATCTCTACACTGTCCAACCAACTCTACTTATGTTGGTACTGAACCTTTCGCTAGAGCCAATCCTGATCAACAAACAGCGAAAGCAATTCGATTTGATAGAAAGCAAAAGAGATTCATCGAAATCAACTGCTTACAAATTATCCGAGAATATAATTCCCACGTGGGTGTAGTCGATCTGATGAATGCTTACATTTTATACAAACGTTTTCATTCCGAGCTAATGATTCTGGCATTCCTACCGTAGAATATCCGCTTTTACAGCTTTCATAATTCCGTGAGGAAGTTACTTCCGGACTTGTTTCTTATAAGGAAAAACGACCTGAAGGTCGACTTGAGTCACCAAAGCTTGGTGCTTCATATATTAAAGTAAGGGCTTCTCATCAAGTTATTGATGTTCGGTTTGATGTCGAAGGTCATTTTCCAAAATGGGTGGACAGAAGAGGAACAATATAAGTGCAAATACTGCAAAACGTCCAAAACCTTCACTTTCCACCAATTTTCTTATTGAAATTTGTTTGATACAAAAATATACACCATTATAAACAGGATGGGCGACAGAGCACATCCCTGCGGTACGGCACTCTGGACTGGGAAATGCTGCGAGAGCATTCCACCGTGAAGCACTATACACTGGACGCTTTCGTATATCGCTCTGATGAGGAAAATAAGGTTTTTCGGTATCAGTCTTTTTCGCAAACTCCTCGCTTATGCAGTCCCCACTAAAGCTGTCGAAGGTTTTAGCAAAGTCTACAAAAGCCATGTGCAGATCTGATCTCTATTCCGTGCATTGCTCAATCAGGAACGCAGCACGGGTATTCCGTCAACACCGGCTGCTTTGTTCAGAGCGGGCAAACAAACAACGAAACGTTTCGAATCGTTTCGTTTCGTTCTTGCCAGAGCGAAATACTAACAAAACCCGAGAAAAGTACTGTAACAAAAATGAGTCCGTTTGTTGCGTCGTGAGGCAAACTAACGTAAAGCGAAATGCTCTATCTTGATTTGCGGACAAAGGGAATCGGAACGATAGCAACGAGCGCATAGTTCGGAAACGTTTGCTGCTCAATTGTTTTGTTGTATTGTTGTTTTTTTTCGTTGCTTACTTCTTTGTTTCTCCAGCTTTGTTGTTGTTGTTGTTCCGAAACGTTCCAAGGCAGTGCAGCTGTTGGGAGAACAATATTCCAATCGTTTCGTTTGCGCTCTTCGGCAATATAAAGTTAGTGGTTTCGTTTTCCCTAATAATTTGGTCCTTTTCGGTCGTCAGGTATTATCTTGGTCCTTTCCCTAATTGAGCAATTCGCTGGTCGCCTTGTTCACCATGTACAGGTCACTATTTGCTGCTATTTCTGCGAGATTGTTGTTGCGGCTGATTTTGTACCGGTGCTTGCTTCTTTTGATCTGTATATATCTTTTCTTTCCCTTAAAAAGACTTAAGAATGTACATAAAATATACCCAAAAAAAGCCTTAAATTGGTTCAAAGGTATTATTGCGATAAAGTTGGCTTTATGATCTTTATTGGCTGCATAAGTAAAGAAAGAATATCCTTAACTGTAGAAACTAAGAAAAGTTTGGGTAAGACCCGCGGTAGGCACTTCACGACGCAATTATTATGACAAAGAAATTAAAATTCAGATTAAGAAATTAATAACATATAAACTATTTTATCTTTCAGACAAAAAATCCTAAAACTTTACAATTTTTATCAGATACGGGTATAAAAATAAGCGTGAACTTAAGAATGAAACAAGAGAGGGAGCTTAAGTCGAGTACACCGACTCCAAAATACCCTGTTCTCTTTATTTTATGTGTTTTGGCAGCTGACGATGCTGTACCCCCTCTCCATAGAGCAAAATTGTTTCATACATATCTTCGGTGTTTTTGGTCCGATCTTAATGGGCTTCCCAGAATAGACAGATATGCGGACTTTCTTGATATATATTAAGTCACGAGGCTCTAACTTTGACAGTTTTTTGCGGTTAAATGGTGGTGGGATAAAATTTTTCCAAATCTGAAACCAACTTGAAACCTACCTACATTCACATGCCTACATTTTGAGGCTCCATCTCTTATAGTCTCTGAGATCGACGCGTTCATATAGATCAAGCCCAACTATAACATACTCTGTACCTATGAAGTGCTGCCCATCACCGTTGCGACCGGAGCTGCCCATAATTGTAATTGAAAATAAACTTGATCTGCCTGCAAGTATAAGAAGCATATGTCCCATACATGCCAATCCTCTATCTCTTACCATCTCTGAGATCTGTGCGTTCATACGGACAGACAGACGGACACTTTTGCACGAGCTTATTATAGTCTGTGCGATGTTCGACGGTGGACAGCATATATGTACTTTCCGCCATTTCAAAAGAGCGTCTAGAAAGTAAAAAGAAAATGTTCACTTTCTTTATTGATTTTAAAGCGGCCTTTGACCCTACCGACAGGCAAAAATTGCTTATGAAATTGAACTCTATCGGGGTATCGTTTAAAATGGTAAATATTATCCAAAGCATGTACTCTAAAAGCCAAACTGCAGTGTGGGACGGACGGAAGCACATTATCGGATTGGTTTAAAACAAATAACAGGCTAAAACAAGGTTGCCTGCTGAGTCCGCTTTTGTTTCCATTATATGGTACTGCCAGGAAGAGTTAAGTTTGGAGATCAAACAGTAAAGATCCTAATGTATGCGTCTTATTAGCCGAAGACGCGCGAACACTACAAAAAACAAGAAAGATAGTCGGTCAAGCCCGACTATAACATACTCTTTACCTGTGAAGTGCTGCCCATCACCGGTGCTGCCCATAATTGTTTGTTTTCCTTATAACTCGAATATCGTTCATCCGATCTTTAAAAATCGATCGATAAAGAATTCCGAATACTTAATATATCCAGAAGGTTCGAATCTTCTATCTATAAAACTGTGGGAGATATGACGATTTTTCGATATTGCAGGGGCGGGAGGGGGCGTGGCAAAAATTGAAAATAAACTTAATCTGCCTCCAAGTATAAGAACCATATATTCCATACATGTCAAACCTCTATCTCTTACCATCTCTGAGATCTCTGGTACAGAGTATAATGATAAATGCGGCACAACGGTATTGCGACACCTGGGGATTGCAATTAAGGCGGAAAAATTTTCGATTTTTTTTCTATTTTCTACTGATATTCAAAATATCCTAAAAGGATTTTCAATTGAAGTGAAGTGGGCCTACAAATGTTACATCTTAACGTTTCGGTTCGTGTCAGGGAAGGGGTTGGGGCTGCCGGCGTGCTGTCTATGACTATATTTTAAGTGTATAATTTTTTTTAACATTTTTTTGGTTTTTTTTTTTTTAACTTTTAATAAAAAAAAAAAAATTTTTTTCGTTTTAAAATTTCCCCCCTTAAACATCGTAAAATCTAAGGTGATGATAACAAAGGAGCTAGGAAAAACAGCCTTCAATTTGATTTAAAATCATTTATGTTAAGTCCCTACCTCAGAAATTGCTTGTAGACGAAAGAAAAACGATCGAAAAGAAACCGAGCTGTTTGCAATTCCGAATCAGCGCATGCGCAGTGCTGATCGAAATTGTCAAGGCTGCCTTATGGCTGAATTTAAAATCGATAACGATTCGAACTTTCCTTCGAAAAGACAATCGATTTCTATTTCACTCGGAAACGGGAACACCAAAATGAAAACGATTCGAAATTCCGATCGTTTTACTTTTTCATTCCACTCGGAAACGGGAACAAGCCTGATTTACTTTTCATTCCACTGACTCTTAGGCAAAGCTTTTGAAACCGAATAGCTTGGTCGTTTTTCGGAAACGGGAACAGCTACCAATTCCGATTCCGCATGATCTGATCAAAATCGAAAACGGGAACAGGCCTGATAATTTTGCCCAGAAGTTTGGAAAAATATGACGTTAAAAAATCGTCACCAAATGGTATGTTCGGAGCAGAAGCGCCAATAATTAGTTTTAATCTAAATTTGAATGCATTTTGGCTAATGTTTTTTTTGCATTCTAATGCTTGTAAACACCATGTTAAGTCAAACCTCATGTTATCAGTTCCCACACTCAGAGCTTTTATTAGAACTGAGCTTTTCTATGCAGCAGTAGCCAGCGTCTGCGTCTGGCCCTCACAGCAACTCCAGAGATTAAGAAATAAATTTTTTTAAAGGCAAACAAAACGTGATATATTCGATATCTTCCTCTAAACATGGTATTTTGAACTCTTTTTTCCGTTCATAAAAAAGGAACGGTGGTCATGAAATGAAACAGTAAATATTTTACAATTTTAATTATTAAAGTCCTCATTGAGATTTTTAATTGACGTGACAGCAAAGAAATCTCTCGAAAGGAGAGAAAGAAGGGCTAATAAATTAATGCATTGTAAAAAATATTGAAAGAATACAGACAATCGGCCCTGTTCCGAATTCCGAGTCGGGTTTGGTGTAAACGTTGCTTTTTCAAAGATAAGGTTCACAATTTTATATGAAAAGTAAGCCAAATTTCTGTGGCTACTAGATCAGGTACTAGATCAATCGGTTTCAGCTGCTTAAGCAATTCCGATTTTCGTCAAACCTAACCTAGTAACCCTTGAAATTCTTGTCGCTTTCCATATAACATTGTTAAGTTCGAACTCTAAGCGCAAACGGTTATACGAAAACCGACTCGGAATTCGGAACAGGGCCGTAAGTAAGGAAACAGCGCATACGGCGCCAAAACGGGCGAAAGGGGGCGTGGCCAAAATTTCAAAAAAACAATAGGAGTCTACATAAATAATTTGGTCGCTCTAGCTCTTCTTGTCTCCGAGATCTAAGTGTTCATACAGACAGACGGACATGGTTATATCGACTCGGCTGTTGATGCTGATCAAGAATATATATACTTTATGGGGTCGGATATGCTTCCTTCTGCCTGTTACATACATTTGCACGACTTTAGTATACCCTTTTTACTCTACGAATAACGGGTATAAAATCACGAAAAATAAGAAAACAAAATAAGTTTTGTCAAAATCGAATGATTATAGCATATAGCTGCAGTACGAATGATCGCTCGAAAAAAATTTCTAGTGAGAAAAACTTTTTGTTTTAAACCAACAACCAGCAATTTGGTTAATTGCCGTCCAAAGATTATAGTTCCCTCTATGCATCTAAATTTTCAAGCACATCAGTCGGTTCAATATGGTTTTTAATCACTTTTTGAAAAGTGCGATTTTATTCACTTTTAACAACTTTGACCATTGATTTCTCAAAAAGTTGACGTGCTAGAGAAATTCTGAAAACTGACTTGTGTTCATCTTGATAACATCCATCAAACGGTACCAATTTCATTCCCGGCCCGCATGGACCCAATATTTGTTTAAATGTGTAATTAATGATTTTCTTATCCTCGACAAATTTATGTCAATTCTTATGTATAATCAAGCTCTGAATCCGAACTGGAGTCTACAAATTTTTAAGCAGAACAGATTTCGGGATAATCCCAAATTATCGTTTTTGGCATTGTTAAAAAAGATCTTCTTACTTAATTACAAATATCTCAATAATGAAATAACTTATAAATAAATATATACCAAATTAAAGCTAATAAGTTGTCTTTCAATCATTCAAACATTGTTTTATTGTTAAACTTTTAGTGTGGATCCTATTTACAAAGATTTCGAACATTTCGTTTCATTTTTATCGAAAATTAGAAAAACCCGTTAATTGCACCGTTATTTTAACTAATAAATTTTTTTTTTAATTTCTTTCTGTTTTGGATGTTTACAAACTAATATATAACAAATTAAAAAAGTGTTCAATTATCGAAATCTGTTGGAAATTGTAGAAGCTATTAGCATTTATTTAAAAAAATTAGCAATTTCAGTTCAAATGGTATTAAGAATGTCTATGGTCCGTTTTGCTCCGCCATTTGTGTGCCAAATGTTTTGTGCTACAATTGTAGGTAAAAGCTTACTCAGTGGATGACAGGTGCAATGTAGGAATATATGTGATTGTTTAAATACTCCATAGTGGAAACTTCTTTGGACGAACTATACACACTTTTTCTTGGGTTGATATAAGTCTAAGCAAGTGTCATAATCTAGATCTAGATCTACATTACCGAAGTTGACACTATTGATGTGCGATATATTGCATACATGTTTACATATTTCCCTTTAGATGCAACTTGCCACTCTATCACAAGCATAATTGTTATTTTTGCTTCACAAACGTAAAACGTAAGTCCCAAATTTTAAACTGTACCGTTCGACTCATTTGAATCAGCCAATGACTCAAAAAACTATGAAGAACCCGCAGAAGAGCGAAATCTCTTTTGCTAAAGTGGACTAAACGATCTAATAATAGATCTAGATGTTTCAAAAGAAAAAACGGAATTTTTAGCATCACGTTTGCAAGAACGGAATTTGTTAAGGGATGATGTCAAAATATCGTACTATAGAGAATGGCAAAAGCGCTATGCTAAGTACTAGTTGAAAGAAAATAATATTTGTTATTGCAAAGATGTGTGTGGTTTATTTGAGGAGTTTAACGAGCCAAGTTGTGTGGCGTTTTTGTATCGAAGGTTGCAAGCTCAGTCTTAAAGCGGTGTTGTTGAACCAGGGAAACAGCAAGCCTTTAATACTAAAGAATCCTATGAATCAATGGCCATATTGCTCGATTTGATTAATTACAAGGAACATAAGTGGAAAGTTTGCGCTGACCTCAAAGTTGTTGCAATGGTTTCAGGATTGAAGTCGTCGCTCATTTAATTAGAAATTATGAGAAATTAAGTAAAGTTTGTATATTTAGGGTATTCACTAGCTCTCGTAAAATGGTAAACCGTAAATTTACCACACACGAGCTACTAAGCAACCCCTTTTGATTCACTGTAGTAATTTTCACGGCCAACTTTGTTTGTAAAAACCTGCCGTTATTTCGGACGAACTAATTTTTAACAAAACTGTCACCTTGTATGGCGAAGGCATACTTTACCGACTATCTTAAGGCAATTTTCACTAAAGGCAGCATTTATGCCCTACAGTAAATTGGCTATAAACCAGACGAGCTATTTGAGTGCCAAAACTTGACTAGTGAATATAAAACAAAATACAAATGCCAAGAGAAAGGGTGCAGCAAGCTTTGGATAAGCGAAAAATTGACTTGGACCTTTAAGAAATAGTATGCAAAATTGCTGTATCAATAAGGAAAATTAAAACAATGTTTGGAGTAGGTGATGGTGGCTCTTTAGGTCTTGTTACAGACAGAGTTTTATTGATTGTATTTTTTGTTTGTTTTTAAATTTTTTCTTCTTCTTGTTTTCAAATTAATAGCGTACGAGTTGGAGGCATAGCACGTAAATAACTCTCAACCCATATTTTCGGTTTGCTCTGCTCACGACCGCAGCCGAAAAAATAAAAAATAAAACGTGCTTTGTCTTCTCTCAACCGATTGTGTGTTGCTCTCGCGCTCGCTGTTAAGTGGCTGTTGTTGTTCTCTCAGGCTGGTCGGTCTGACATCAACCCAATAACAGACCCATTTCACTCAAGCGGACCCAAAGTGTGAGTTATTTGAAGACCAAAATGTTATTTCAAAAAGGTTGCTGTGAACAACGTCAAGTGGAGCAGAGCTTAACAGTGCGAGGAAGAATGAGCGAGCACACATAGTTTGTCGCATACATACAGGGTGGATCAAAAGAAGTCACCCTATTGGAAAATGCTCTTATTTTTACAAATAGCCGCCAAAGTCAGATCTGTTTTGACATTTGTGGACTAGACAGATGTAGAACACAAGTGAACAAGCCATGGATCGATATACTCCCAAGAACGCGGAATAATCGATTTATCGACCAAAATCATAATGAGCGATGAGGCTCATTTCCACCTCATTTCCGCCCGATTTAACCGTTCCAGACTTTTTTTGTGGGGTTTTTTGAAATCCCGTTTAACAGCATGGTACCGTTTGTAGTTAATGCGAAAATTACTTAATAAAATTCAGGGATGCAAACCGGTTTTGAACCGAAGCGAACTAAACCGAACCGCATACCGAACCGGCTTCCTTTCAAAAATGCTGAACCAAACCGAAAAACACAAAGAAAAACATTTCGGTTCGGTTCAGTTCCTTGATGAGATTTAAAGCGTGAATCGCTTTCCTCTGTGTAAGCCATTGAACCAACCAATGCTTATTTTCGTGTGGTTTGCATCCCTGATAAAATCTATTTCAAAAAAGTCCACATTGCGGCTGTTATACAAGACAAAGTAAGAAAGAAGTCTTAGAAATGTTCTTTGCTCAAGTTTACAGAAACGCTTAATTATTCCATGATTAATATTTCCACAAAAATTATTTCTAGGTGGCTTGAGCACCGAATCGTTTGATTCCCTTGTAGCAGAAATTCCAGCCATTCAGAATTTCGAAAAGGGACTCTCGGCCAAATATTGAAATTTTCATTTTATTTACCAGGGATTACAACCGAAATAACAACCGTTATTTTTAAACCGATATAACTAGGCGTATCGAAAGGGGATTCCGGGCCCGGGGTTTTTTTTTCATTTTGTACATAGTTTATTTAAGTTTTCGCCAAAAATTCGGGCTCCGGGCCCCTCTCAAAAGTCAGGGCCCGGGGGAAACACCCCCGGTCCCCCCAACCTCTCGACGGTCCTGGATATAACCGAAACATGTAACACAATTAGCTGATGTTCTCATGAGTGTCAGTTGAAATAGATGAAGCGTTGGGCCGGGTGTGGCTCAGCGGCTAGTGGTAGCGCTGTGCAAGAGGTCGGTTCGATCCCGCCTCGAAGCATCTTATGAAAGTTTTTTAAACTATCACACCCGGTCACCCTTTGCCAGCTTTGTAGCAATTAGCCATGAAAAATCTTCTCAAACTGCCGTTTGGATTTGTGCGAAAATTAGAAGCACACAACCTAAGATATTGAGAGGGTTCGGCTTTGGCCCTTTGTGGCTGTGTCAAACCATTTTACATTACAAACGTTGCATTACATGAGTTTCTTTATGTTAAAAGATTGAGTTCTAGTACCGATATACTCAAGTGGTAGGAAGAAAATTCTCTTAAATACCCAGAAATATATGAGTTATCGAATGTAGAACTAGCAGTTCCTTGTACACAAGTAAGTGTCGAACGACTATTTTCTGCTGTTAAATTTATAATGAATCCATTACGAAACAAATTAGACGCAAAAACCTTAAACACAATTATGATACTTTTTCATCTTTGGCCAAAACAGCACTGCGACTATTATCCGCCACTCGCCTCTGTCCCGAGCAATATTCCACCAAAAGGGCACACCCAGCTTCGAAATATCTCTCTGCACCTGGTCGCGCCATCTCCGCTTCGGTCGACCAGGCCCGGACGTGCCTCCTAACTCGTTCGCTTTCCGACTATACACCCGTTTTGCTGGAGCGTTATCATCCATACGGGTAAGATGTACTATCCAGCGCATCCGTTGTTGCCTTAAGCGCTGGACAAGCTTAGTGTCCCCATAGAGCTCGTACAGTTCGTCATTTCATAAATCCTCCGAAGAACTTTTTCGTTTTTCTTTTTCGAGAGAGGGCTCTGCTCTTGAACTCCTTACTGAGCCCGTAGTAACATCGGTTTGTAAGAGTAATTCTTCTTCGGATTTCCAGACTGATGTGTCGTTGGTTACCGTCGATCCGAGGTAGACAAAGTCCTTAAAAACCTTGAAGTTGTATTCTCCCATTGCAACAGATTGTCGAAGTGTAGACTCACTGCGCGTTGATAGAAGGTACTTCGTCTTATCCTCATTTACCGCTAAGCCCATAAGTTTTGACTGCTTCTCTTCTCTGAAAACGCTTGACTTACCACAGATTCGCTAGTGCCGATGATATCAATATCATCGGCATATGCAAGTAGCATGTTTTCTCTGGTAAAGTTGGTGCCCGTTCTGTTAGTATTTGGGCACTGGCGAAGCAATTATGATACTAAGATCAAATCATATGTAATTTTCTTTTAAAATTAAAATGATTATTTTGAAACCGAATCGTAACCGGACCGAAATAAATATATCTAACCCTAACCGAAACAATTTGATTTTAATGACCGTAGCCGAAACCGCTATTTCTTTAGGTTTTATTCCCTGGTATTTAATATAGACGCGGTTCCCAATGTCCAATGCAATCCAACGCAAGAAAGCATTTAAAAACTATGTGGGATTAGGCTAAAAGTGGTTATTATGCAGGTCGATCTAAATTAATTGAAACGCATGCCCCATTCGAAATACTTTCGTACTGCTCACATGACCGATGGCGCGAGGCTTTGAGATACTCGCTCACTCGCTGATTGAAAAACAATGTGTTGTTTTTATTATTTACTTTTTTTAATATGGAATACTTTCTATTATAATATTATTACGTGGCTTGTGTACGCTTTTTATTACTGCTAAAGCATAAAATATACATGTTTCGCATTATGTTTATTTAAATATAATACATACATTTCTGAAATACAAGTGACGAAAAACAAAACATAACAAACTACCTAGAATCATACATATCAACACACACACACACTTGTCTTTCCAAGAAATATATAGAAAACAAATCGATTCCAATTTTTACTCAAGGCACATTCAACAACAATTGATTTTTTGATGCTGACAATTGAGTAAATGTGCGTGGCGTAAAAATTAACAATATAATTTGGTATTTATGATTATGTAACTATTTTAATTAATAAGTAACGTAAGTCCCAAGTTGAACGTGTAGGGGCAGGATCGACCATAAACTGCAACTGCATATAACAAATTGTGGTTGTAATTTCAAAAGAACAAAAAATTACACGGATGTCGTTGTGTTTTTCAGTAGGTTCGGGAATGACTTGATGAGTAATTATGGGTTATTGTTGTTGTTCTCGAATAAACAAGTAGAAAAGAGCTGGAAGAGACAAGAATTCGAATGATGAATAATAAAGAACAAAAAGATAATCCGTTTTAAAAAAATTGCTTATTTTATATATGGGTTTCCTGGGAATCTCTACGTGTTTTGGTTGGAAGAGATTTCTGGGACATCTCCGATTGCCATAATTAAATAATTATAATTAAAACTTTGAAAATCCTCGAAATTAAACAAATTCGGTAATATTCTTGGGAAACAATGGAGCAGTTTTGTGTACCGAGTTTCTCAAAAATTGTTCCGGGGCAAAGTTTTTTTTTTTTGCATTGTTACTTTTCTTCCGTTATTTTACTTTACATCAAATTAATTCACATAACTTTATGATTGTTAATTTTTTTAGGTAAAGGCCTGTATCCAAATGTGAATTAATTGTAAAGTAAAATAACGGAAGAAAATTAGATAATCAAATTTTTCCTCAAAATTTGTATGAACATTTTACTATATATCGAATTAATTCACATCTAAGGACAAAGAGGTTAGAAAACACATTAACAGAAAGTCATAAGACTTCCAAACCACGACAAAAGAAACAACCTACATCATACAGACCTCTTAGTTACGTCTCAAACTCTTTGAACGTTTCGCAAATTCGGATTGTTTTAACAAACACAACATGCAAATAGCCCATAGACTCACAAGCACTACGAGGAATTTTTACAAGACGAAGTTTAAAATTGACAATGCAGATAAAAGTTATGTGATACAAATGGAGACTTAGAGAACACAAGCAATAAACTTTACATTTAAGCGACAAAGTCAAATCAAGGATATCACAACATAAATCGGATTATAAACTCAAGACACCAAAAGACCATACACAAAATTTCTTTGGCGACACACTTTATGGACAGCGGACATTCCTACTTTCGAAGAAACAACAAATTTACTACAAAAAACACTTAACCAAGACCAACAGATAAAAGACTAAACTACAAACGCAGAAAACTGTGCACACTTATACTGACATCTACTCAACAAACAATAATTTAGTACTGAACTCCATGTCAAGCGGTACAGACGTGTTAAAAATTGTATGTAAAAATGGCCACAGTTTTAGTTTTACAAATGTATTATTATAATTGGTAAATTGTTTTTGTAGTATCCCTGAAGTCGAAGGCCGATGAGCATCCGAAATATTTTGAAAATAAACCGAGAACAAAATTTAGTTTTTTCTTCTTGACATCGAGCCGAACAAACATCAACATTCTAACAAGTAGAAAGGTCGTTAAACATCAAATTTAATACTCTGATACTTTACAAAAAATAGTCTCAGCCAATAAAGGAATTGAATTAGCAATCGGATTTTATAACATCATACATCCGTTATTTATTGAACGATCGAAAATATCCTAGTTCACACCATAACCACATCAGTTCTTAAGGGGGTAGTACAAGATGGGCCGGAAAAGAAATCAAATTTTTTTGTGCTTTTTTTCATAGCTCAGATATTTAAAAATATTTTCCCCAATGGATTTTCGAAAACTCGAATTAGTTTAGGAGATATAGCCCTTTTAGTGACTCAAGGTGACCCAAATGTCCTAGCAACTGCAAAATTTAAACGCGCTTTTCGCGAAACCACGTTTTTCAAAATGGCGGCCGCGATTCAGCCAAAATTCAAAGAGGTGTCAAAAGAACCTCCAACTTTTGGATACAACAATTTTTAGTTTTTTTTGTAGTCTAGGGTAAAAAAAATACTACAAAAAAATTTTTCATTTTCAAAGTGCCAAAATTTTGTCAAAAATTATCTTTTTCCCAAATCTGAGGTTCAGGCCAGAATTACATCGATACTTAACCAGAATCTTTTTTCCTTTTTAATTCGGATAACGGAGTGACCCCGAATCACGGCCGCCATGGGCGCACTTTTTTTTTCATACCACTTTTCGCAGACCATTAACTTTTCAGCCAACGTCACAATTCTAAAACAAAATTTTTTTTATTTTTTATTCATTCATTAACTTTCAAATAAAAAAACTGATTATGAAAAATATCTTTTCGTTTTCTTTCTGTGAACTTTTAAGCATCTATAGTATACACTATTTTCTAATAGATGTCAGAGGATATTTTTTTCCTTCCTTAGTTTTCTTTTTTTAAACAAAATAATTATTAATTTTTGGACCAAAAATTATTATTTATGTCCAAACGTTCGCCATTTGGTCATACGTCGATATTTTCAAAATGACAACTTTGAAACTACTAAATTATCATTTCTATGGGCCGTTTTCACAACTTCTAAACAGATAAGTCCCGAATTTACTCTGTAGAAGATGTGTTAATAATCTTTCTGGTTTTTTGCTTTCTGATGATCTTTCAGGAATTGCCAGTTGGTACCGTGTATGAAGATTTTTTTAAGGCGCTTCATGTGATATCTCGAAATATTTTCAATATTTTTTAATAAACAAAAATTTAACATTTTTTTAAATGTGTAAACTTTGTATACTCCGATCGGACATTTTATATAATTTTCCTACAAAAAAAATCTAAAAAATTACCTTTTTTTGCCTTCTAGGTGTCTACGACGCCTGGTTCAGCAGCTATTTGAATTTAATTTTTATATTCCATTTTTAAAATAAAAATTACAGAATAATCTTTATTTTTTAATTTATAATATAAAAATCAGAAAATAATTTTTTTTTTAAATTTTTATTAAAAAAATTGAATATAAAGATTATTTTAAATAAAAATTAAAAAATAATCTTATTACCTTACCTTTGACCAGCAACCTATCAGTCAACACGTGCTTTAAGTTGGTGAGCCAGAACCCGATTTTGTTTTCAAAAATTTTTGCATTTTTTTTTGTCTTGTGAATATAGTTTACATTTTTTTGGAATCCAAAAATTAAGTATTCCAGAAATATCTTTGATCAATTGCCTTATTGACCGAAATATGAATTTTTGAAAACAATTCTGTTTTGGGTTTGTGGCGCCAATCAAAAAAAAAAGTTATGTATGGGATGTTGTGAGCCACAGGAATTTGTCCCTGCAAAATAGTCGGTCTTTTACTTTCGAATAGAATGTTGCAATGATACGCTACAAGGCAGATGAAAAACGCTCCAAGGCAAAAAAAAAAAACAGCTACCAGCATAACGTGCTCGTAAATATAAGATAACAAGGCGGCTGCCAATTTTTCATTGATATTTTTTTATTTAGACTATAAGAAAAATTATTTGATTTGATTAAATAAAGAATAACTACCAAAAAACACGAATTTTTAACTTTTAAACGGGTGGCTCACAACACCCCACAAATTTTTGAAATGTCAAAAATCACATTTTTTCAAAATGAAATGAAAAAACCACACAGTTTTTTTTTCAAAAACTTATGATGAGCAAAGTTACATTCATTTTTTAACTAAAATACATAATTTACAGAATGAACAAATATTTATTTTAGGCGAAGTTATGTTCAAAAAACCTTACTATGATCACAACACCCCATCTTCCTCTACAATTTTTATTTTTTAATTAAAAATTAAGAGTAAAAATTGGAAAATAAAAATTGTGCTGTTTAAGGATCCCGAATTCAAAAATTGGATGTTTGTCTTTTTCTGTATAAAATAGGACTCTTTTTTCGCTTTGATTTTTTTCCATCCCATAACTCTTATTTGCGATCCCTAGCATTGAGCAGTTGGTTTCAAATCTCTTAACTTTTGTCATCTAATCTATTAGCCTAGCACTTTGAAGACACTTCACATATAAAGGCAAACACATTTATTTCGAATCGAAACCGTTTGTACGAAAATCTCTAGAGATTTCTGGGATTTTAGTCTAAGTTTAGTTTAGTTTTTTCGACCTATGCTGGTCTATCCCGTATTGGGAAATATTTTCCCAATTTCTGTCTCCCGTAGAGCCCACAAACCAAATCTTACATTCGATGGCTTATAAACAAAGCATTCCCCTAACATCCCCACCCGCGGTTAAAAATATGCTCTGACCTTGAACATTCAATTTTCCGACCTTGGGGGTGAACTTTCCTTGGTGGCGAACTTAAGTTTAGATTTATTTAGCTCATAAGGCTCACAAACAGAATTTTACCCGGCGTCGCCCGGGATCTTATGATTCTCATTAGAGCGATTATATTCAAGTTATGATGGCTGCAAATCGATATAATCATTTTGGACCATTCGATCTTTTCTCTATTTAACCATCTTCATTATAATCTAAACTCATGAATATTTTGCCAATTTCGTGCCTTTTTTGACCGTTTTGTTTATACCTCCTATTTACCCATCTACAATTGCCGCCTATCAAATCTTCAGAATTATCCCGGCTCATATCCAAAACTTTGAAATTTCGCAATATTTTGGACGTAATCTACAGCTTTCGTTTACCAACGCCTGCATTGTAATATAAGCACTAAGCGCTTTCAGAAATACTCATAAGGTTATTTTGCAAATTTGGCGATTTTTGGACCTTAGAAACCTTCGCCGCCAAGCGTCTAACCATTGACCAAAATTTCATCGCAATCGGATGAACGGTATAGCTTTTGAATTTCGCGGTTTTTGGACTATTTCCCGCACATTTCTTCAAATCAGAATCCTTCGCGGGCAAGCGTCCAATAATTCTCCATAAAAATCGAACATTTTGCAAATTTAGCGGTTTCTTCTACTTAGAAACCATCCCGGGCAAGCGTCGCTCAATTTCTCAAAGTTTCAGCGAAAACTTAAATTTAGCAATTTTCGCGGTTTTTGGACCGTTTTTCGCAATTTTTTCAACTTAGAAACCTACCCGGGCAAGGGTTCAACAATTCCCAAATTTTTATTGCAATCGGAAGAACGGTATAATTTTGCAAATTTCGCGGTTTTTGGACCATTTCACAGACATGAGACATAGCCTATGACACTTTCCTGATAGACATGAACTTACTGTGAAAAATTCGTGAAGATCGGTTCAGCGGTTTAGACGCCCATAAGGGACCAACATACAAACATACTATCACTTGTATATATATGTATAGATTCATAATAGATAATTTAAAACAACAAAATACAAATCGTACTCTTCAATTGTAAATTGCTAATTTTATGTTTTAAAAAGATTGACAATTAATCAATTGTTAATTGTAGAAACTGACAATTAACAATTAATTAATTGTTAATCATAAGGTTTTGCAATTACAATTAATCAATTGTTAACTGCGATAGGTACGATTAACAATTAATTAATTGTTAATCAATTACAATTTGTTCAACACTGTCAGCAGGTTCGAATTTAAAATAAGAAGTTTTCTGTTGTAGCTTAGCATGGGTTGGCATACAAAATGGCAAGTATCTCAAATCGGAAACAATTGTAGTAATTTTATGCTCTGTACCTGGGGTATATTAATTAAAAGCCTGAAGGAAGCATCTGCGACCACAATAACTTCTAATACTTGCAGGCAGATCGCCCCGCAATTTGCAAAAAAAAAAACGTTATATCTTCGACAGTTTTATGGACATATTTAATAATCAGGACTATTTATCAATTCGCCAAAAGAACGCTAAAGATCCGATGAAAGATAGTCAAGTTATGAGCAAAAGAATCAAAATGCATACATAGTATATTCAAGTAGGACTTGAAAGATTTTCTTTACTTGTTTTTTTTTTGCTTGGTTTTTATACCCTTGCAGAGGGCATTATAAAATTGTGCGAATGTTAGCCCTGTCCGTCCGTCTGTCTGTTTCTATGCTATCTCTTCCGTCAGTTTGAAAGCTATCTTCTTTAAACTTTGCACGAAGTCTTTTGGTATAAATACGCTGCACATTTGTCGGAACCGGCCGGATCGGATGACTATAGCATATAGCTGTCATAGGATCGATCGGTCAAAAAACTAGTTTTAGTAAGAACAACTTGTTTGTTTTTAATTGAAACGCCTCCAAACTTGGTATTTCTTAGTTTACTATGCTTTTCCTAATTCCACCAAACTTGGTCGAGATCTGACATCTATATAGTATAGCTGTCATAGAAAAGTAGAGTCTGAAAAGAAGTCTTAGAAAATTCGTTTGTTTTCAATGGCAATGTCCTCAAATTTGGCATGCAAGTTTTAGATGCTCCCACACAATTCTACAAAGTTTGGTCAAAATAGGATGACTATAGCATATAGTCAGTGCAGTATGAATGATTGGTCGAAAAAGAAGTTCTAGTGAGAAAAACTTTTTTGTTTTAATTGGGATCGCCTCCAAATTTCGTAATTAACAGTTTGTTATGCTTTTCCATGATTGCACTAAGTTTGGTAGAAATCGGACATCTTTATAGTATAGCTCCCATAGAAAAATAAGGTCCAAAAAGTAGTCTTATATAGAAAAACAAACTGCAAGGGTATACAAAACTTCGGCCGAGCCGAAGTTATCTTTCCCCTATTTTTTTCATACAATTTTTCTCTAAGACGTCTACTAAGAAAAATCAAATTAAAATAGCTTTTTAGTATCACCTCTTTTGTTTTACAATATTTACGTTGAAATTTCCTAATTTGAAAACATTTTGGTGGTAAATATAAGTTAAAAAAAGTCGAAAGTTTCTTTAGTTTTTGGGCCATAACTTCTAAAAGCGCGATGTTATCAAAAACGTGTAAATGTAGTAAAATTGGGAAAACAATGGTCTTTAAACCAGTTAATTTCGGGATTGTTTCGATTGGCAGATAGTTTTTTTAACATGCCGAAAGAATGAAATTTCTCAGAAAAGTTCACATTTTTCATATCTAAATCAAAAAATTTGTATGTTAAGAACCAGAATCAAACTTTGGGTTTGGTTTTTCATGATCATTGTTTAATTCAGTCTACGTAAAAACAAATTTGGTTTGAATAGGTTAATTTATGTGGCTGCAGGAGTTAAAAATGTGAACAAACCTCGCCCAACACACGTTTATGCAAATTTCTCTTAAACCTGACCCTCTGGGGAAAAACGGACAATTAATTTGAGTTCAGTGCGTGAAAGTACATTAGGAATGTTGGCTTCTTCTTATCTGGTTAAAAAGTTGACTTTTTTGTTAACTTGTGTAATTGATAACTCTAGGCTATCTAAGAAATGAAATCCAAAACTTTTTGAAACTTTTTTAGTGGAAGACTACCAAACTTTAAAAATGCGTCAAATATGGAGTGTTTTCCAAATGGCGCTATTTAAAAAAAAGAAACCACCGTTTAACATTTTTTTCTTTTCTTTTATTAAGAACAAACATACTTTTCAAAAAAGACCAAAAAGACAATGATCGGTGGTATAGTTTGATTTGAAACTTTGTGTTCTTTGCAAACGTGCACATTTCCTTGCAGACTTGAAAAAAAGGAACACTTTGAAAATCTATATCTCCCAAACTCGTTACACGATCTCCAAATAAGTTCGGATCGGTTAGTTTGAAATATTTCTTTATCGAAAAAGTTAACTTATTTTGTTATCAAGCGCTTCAGCCAAAAAATTGATTTTTGCGGCAGAGCTCGGGCAGAGGTCCCACTGTGCGTCGCAACCTGTCGATTTCAGAGCTTTAACCAATACTCTAAAAGAATTTGTTTCAAATTGCGTGTCCCGTTAGCAAAATTTTTTGTAAGAAATGTAGTTTCAAGGTATTAATGATCTTTGCTATAATACACTTATCCGTATTCAAGAGTCCTTTGCACACATTTGCATATAATCACAAATGTATAATCGAATAAATTTAATCATGATAAGTAAACCTGCGTTTTTTTCTATCGGGATAAACTCGTGCATATCATTGTTTTTACTAAGGAAACTTTGACAGTGCTCTGTGAAATACTAAATTAATTAATATCCTTAATCACATGGCTGCTATTTGTAAACATATATTTTTCTAGTCGCGAAATTTTTTTGTATTAAACGTACTAGTACGGTTTTAAAAACAAACTGTAAAAATTTCTAGCAGATTCTACTCGTACTTTTGCAAAATATGCAAAAAAAAATATTTTTTGGCCGACCTTTGTATGGAAAATTTTTTTCATCGACCCTCGTATTTCCAAACATTCCATGTTATTTTTGTTTTGCAAATTAAAAAACATGAAAAAGAAGTTATAAAATTAAAATTATAAAAAAATCTTATTTTAAAAGTACTGGAGAATTTTTTAACCACGTCTTGACGCACTTTACCCCTAATTTCTAGGGAACCAATCAACCGATGTGGATGAAATTTTTTTTCTGTCATGGCTAACACCCAAATGAATAAGAAAAAATGTTTGAAAAAATTATAAAATAGTTTTAGTATGTCGAAAACAAAATCCAAACTTTCAACGCAATTATCTCAAATCAAATTTTATACTCTGTACCAAAGGTACACGGAGAATATTAAGTCTGTCTGTCTGTCCGTATGAACAAACAGATCTCAGAGATGGTAAGAGATAGAGGTTTGACAAACTTTCACGGAGAATATTAAGTCTGTTCGTATGAACAAACAGATCTCAGAGATGGTAAGAGATAGAGGTTTGACATGTATGGAACATCTTTTTCTTATACTTGCAGGCAGATCAAGTTTATTTTCAATTTTGGCCACGCCCCTCCCGGCCCCCGCAATATAGAAAAAACGTCATATCTCCCACAGTTTTATAGATAGAAGGTTCGAACCTTCTGAACATATTTAGTACTCGGGATTCGTTATTGATCCGCCGAAGGAATTTTAACGATCGGATGAACGATATTCAAGTTATAAGGAAAATAAATAATTATGGGCAGCACCGGTCGCAACGGTGATGGGCAGCACTTCACAGGTACAGAGTATGTTATAGTAGGGCTTGACCGACTATCTTGTTTCATCGACAAGGCTGCACCTCACAAAGTTGGTCATTTTGTCGGCAAGTGTTATCAACCCAATATAACCAACCGTTTTTTCAATATCTATGAAAGTGTGACAACCTTTCACATGGAATGACAGCAACAGACTGAAATAATGTGGACTAAATTGAGAGCACAATGATATATCCGCCGTACCTGTATAATTGTATCATGGAAACTACCCTTAATGCGGAAATGGATACAAAAAGTACTGTGCTTATAGTTGAGGTAACAGGAATGTTTTGAAATTCAGCTCAAAAGGTAGAAACTCAAAATGAAACGATCAAAAATTGGCTTGACACCGGTAAGAAGGAATCTGATGAGAGATATGGTGTTCTCGAAATAGTGTATGAAACTCCAACATACGCGATAGACTCTATCATAGCCTTTGCTGCTGCCTTCAATTGAAAAGCGAAGCTAACCGCACAAGCCAAGAGATTGAGAGAAGTTCGGCTTTGGCTCCGTCGGTATCGACCGTCTGTTTAAACCAAATATTTTTGTACAATAAAATTGGCAACCGGCAAGGGCTATCGCACTCTGTGATTTGAAAAATGGGTATATGGCCCAGCAAACATTTTATGGAATTTTCCTAGTCCTCGTGATGATAAAATAGTCATAAAATGCGGGAGAAAATAAATTGGGAGAAAATGCTTCTCTACCCGCAACTCTCTTCTTGTTTTTAATCGGTCTTTTAGAACAGTTTCGACTCTTTTTCGATACACTTGCGAGTCTTTTGCGAGTCGTATTTTAATAAATCACATTTTTAGCATATTTGTGTCATTTACGAGTCTTCTTTTAAACGCACATGATAGTAATCTCTTTTTAATCATCAAAAGGGCTCGAAAAAGACTCGTGAATTCATGGTGGGTTGACGTTCCCTGCTTAAGGATGGATTCAGTTAAGTCCGTCCAATGACGGTTTCTGTGAATAAATTAAGGCATCCTTAAAACTAGTTTAATTTCATTGTGTGGCTTTTAACTTATTCATTTTGCTGATTACTGCATTGAACCATAACTTGATTTACCCAGAACAATGACTACTTTTAATTTTGAGTGAACTCATGACAGAAGAAAGATCCCAAATTTGCTCTTTAAAACCATATTTAATCCTTTCTGTACTTGTCAACTTACACAGCCTCGTCTCCTCCAGTTTAGTCCTTATCACCCATCTTCGACTTGGATGTCATGTAGATGCCCACAATTAGGCCAAAGAGACCAATGGCCGATCCAAAAATCTCCACAATCAAAATCTTGACAAACAGCGCCGCATTCGCGGCATCCGACAGGGCGGCTCCAGATCCCACAATACCGACAGCAATGCCACAGAACAAGTTGACCAATCCGACAGCAAGGCCAGCACCGAAAATCAAGTAACCGGAGAACCAGTTGGTGTTCTGTACAGATGGAGTGCTCAATGCCACCTCCATTTGGAACTGCTCCAGCTGTCCGGATAGCACGATGGCTGTGATCAATCCATAAATGGCCACCGCTTCGCAGAAGATGACGGAGATCAAGTTTTTGGTCTTGATGCGGGGGGCCTTGACGCCACCGCCCACAATGCTGGTGCCTGTGGTGTGAATGCCCAGGGCAGCGCCCACCACCGAGAGCGACACGGACA
The DNA here is from genome assembly GCA_018904265.1 of Lordiphosa collinella. Lineage (NCBI taxonomy): Eukaryota > Metazoa > Arthropoda > Insecta > Diptera > Drosophilidae > Lordiphosa > Lordiphosa collinella. The sequence continues at coordinate 88,658 of JAEIFV010000172.1, read as the reverse complement.
GGCCAATGCCCAGGCAGGCCCACATGTATGGATTGGAGGAGGCCAGGAACCAGCCCACACTCACTCGCTCGCCCTTGCCCGTCAGCACAAAGTACAGAATGAGGATGGTGGCCACGGCGAAGAAGAGGTAAAGGAAGGTTTGTGTCACCACGGTGCGTATTTGGGCCGCCATTTTGCACTTATCTTGATCTAGCTACGGGTTAGAGCTTAGCAAGGTTTCCATCACTCGAGAAATATCTTACCAAATCGCAGGCGTAATTATTATTTTTCTCTGGCCGACAGAGACAGGTGACTGCTTCGTGCGAAAAAAAGAATCCACAATCACATGACGTACAATTTTCTCTATCAATAGGTATCGAGTGAATCACGCCATTCGATAAGTGGGATATCGGAGGAAATCGAGTGTGTTGTTATCGCAATTGAGCGCAGTGGCTCCCCCATATCGAGGCGGCGGCAATAACAAGCATTTGAGTTATCTCAAACAGAGCACAGAGGGCGCCAGGGTGCTGGCGGTTATTTTTTGAAATGTTTAGTGTAGACTAGAATAATTCTGGGACCGGAAATAACTATTACGACTCTAAATTTAAACCAAAAAAAATTACAGTGAAAATTACCAATGCTTAAGTCTTAGCAAGGACTAAGCAATAAGGATACAAACGGATATTATTCAGTGATAAAAATAAAAAATGTTATTAACTATTAGTGGAATTCCTGAAAGTGATTTAGATTTGATTTAAGTGCTGATTGACCATTGGCGCTGAAGCACAACATGCTTAAAAAGTGTGAAAACTGTTCTAAGGTTCTTAAATAATAGTTTCTTGACAGATTATGTAGATCAACTTTATACACAATTTTACAAAGGTTAATTCAAGTAATTATAAAGTTACATATGGGCATTTCCAACGAAAGGCCCACCGAAACTAAAATATTAAAAGTAGTTAAAAACACTAAGTTTTATCATATTTTCCCAGGGAAACAGTTAAATTAAACTAAAGCTAGCCAATCTTAATTTTATACGAGATTTTTGAACGCACAGCCGCCAGTTTTCTTGTTTTTAGTTTTTGCACGTTTTTTCTTTAAAAAGTGCCTATGGATTTCATAGACTTTTGATTTCTAAAATTGTTCTAATGGTACAAAAAGTTAAAAAACCAAGCATAAGAGACCATAACAAACTATGTGATTGCAATTAACTCTAAGTTTATGCTTTGCCTTAAACAGAAACCACCTAAATATCTTGATGGAAGAAATGTCGCGTTCGACATGTCACTTATCGACACACATAAATATATTTTTTGAAAAAAAGTACAGAAGATTTTTGAATCAAACAAAATACATTTCAAAGGACAATTCATTGAGAAAATATCAAAAATATTTGGGCTTTAGAATTGTGTCAGGTTTCGCTAAAATTTGTCTTTATATAGATGGGCTCGAAAACCAATTCTGTTATTGTCACGTTCAAATCGCGTCTTATTAACATTTTTGAAACAGGATTTCACTTGCTCTTCACTTTGGCACTAATTAAAGTGCTGGCTAAGAGCTATATAATAAACTAAAAAACGAATTGAAATTGCGTTTTATTTTTGCTTTTTTCGCTTTGAATGAGTACGAACTTCTTGTTCGACATAAAAGAAATGCCCATATGCAATTTGGCGGATCTCAATTAGAAGAGGCAGGCTGAAATTATGGAAAACTTTGTGACGTACAACATTCTGGGAGAGCTGCGCAAGTATGGAACCCAGAATATCTTTGACTCAATTTAGCACAAGCTCTAAAACTGGAGCATTTTTTACTCCGTACACTTTATGCCACTGGCCTTTCTTCCCTCTAAATAGATTCATAAGCATGCCTTAAATAAATAATTGAAATGCAAAAACTTGCAACGTTCTCCATGATATCAACACAGCAATACATGAACAAACGCCAAGCGCGCCATGAAAGAACGGTCACACCAAAACGAAATCAAATCTTAACCAAATCTAATAGGGTATTTACTTTAGGAGTGCGTTATGCGTTAATAGCTATCAGTTAGATTTCCCATACGAAAAAGCCAAATGTTAGCTATTAACGCATAACTCAGTCCTGGTGTAAATGTTGTATAAATCAGCCTCAAAGTTGATAATTTGAAATCAATTAGTCTTATAGCCTATTTCCACTATGATCACATATTTCGATATGTACATATTGTTTTTCTGAGCGTTTCCATATGATATGTGCATATTTTACAGATTCGTAAACATGTGAATGGCAGTTGACAATTCAAATTTGAGTTATTATGCACTACATCTTTGCACTAAGTTCTATGGAGCTCAAAACAAAAAATGCAGTTGCATTTGGTATGAGACATTATTTTATAATTATTGCTTAAGTACTTTCTTAAATAAAAGTGACAAAAGACCAACAAATTACAAGTTTGATTTGTGTTTGCCAAATAAAATTAAAGAAAAAATTCCTAAAGACTCAACATCAAATAAAATAAAACAATATACTAGCTTCTATGCTTTTCTTAACATTTTCTTTTATAGTTTGAACATACTAGACTAAAATTCTATAGTGGCATTCTCCATGCGCTCCTTAATCTCCAAGCGAGCAGTTGCTTGTCGGTCAAGTACCTCCATCTACTCTGTTGTGGCAGCCACCATAGCCTTTACAAACGGTGTCATGGCAAACTGAATTCCCGTGTGAGGCCAGTAAGCCACACGAGTCACTTTACCTCACATTTCTCACACACTGTTTGAGAAAGAGGATGATGGCTGCGCTGACTTTACGGCTCTCATTTTGATAGAGCACCGTCTGAAACACCTTGCGTTTTTAGTTCAGACCTGTATACAAAAATCCCTACTTATCTCGTATTTGCTTTAAATGTCTAATTTATTTGCGAACGTCTTTCCAGTCAATTAATTTGGCAACCATCCTTCCAAATAAATGGGTGTCCCGCGACAAAATTCTTCTCCCACAGATCCATGAGCATGACTTTGTGGAGTCCTTCCAAGACACTGACTTACGTTTTGAAGCCATTTGAAATCAAATTTATTAATATTAAGAATAATATTATGAAACTAGCCCTTATCTTCAATAATCATTTCAAATAAATTTTAAACCAGGGTTGACTTTTTGTGACATCGATTACATCAGGGTTGATTTTTTTGTGACATTAATACCAAATAATCTAGTATTGTCTTTTACAACACTGTTATCACTCTTGCCGAATGGACACATATATTAAATATGTACATTTTTTTTCTATGGAAAAAATGTTGCATATTTTTGGGTATGTGATAAAATGTGAGAATATGTACATATTTGCTATAGTGGAAATAGGCTATTACACAATACAAAAATGCCATTTCGACGGTGGTAAAGATAGCCCGTGAGGCCACTGCTGGGAAAAGATGGCAAGGAGACGTAAAAAAGTACTGCCAAGATCCTTCAAGCACTTACAAGGCTTGGTATACCCAAATACCTTGTCCAGCTGGTGGCCAGTTATTTTGGAAACCGTACACTGCTGTACGACACATCGGAAGGTCAGAAGACACACCGGGTCACAGGTGGCGTTCCACAAGGCTCTGCTATAGGGTTCGTAGGGTTCGCAGACGACATTGCTATCACAGCAGTGGCTAAAAACCTAGTAGAGGTAGAGGAGAAAACCAATGAGACTGTGGTACTAGTCACCGAATGGCTCGACGCGAATGGACTAAGCCTGGCTCCCCACGAGACTGAGACAGTCCTCATAAACAGTATGAAGCGTGTAGAGATTGCTAGCGTGAGAGTTGGAGACCAACTAATTCAATCGAAGGAGGCCATCAAGTACCTGGGTGTAATGTTGGTTCACAGGCTCACCTTTCCCCTAATTTTAGGAGAAAGACGTAAAAGCATAAAGGCATTAAGTGGCATAATGGAGAATATTGGGGGGCGGGGGGAGCATAGCAGATGGATGATCTGCCATGTGGTCAAGTCAATTGTTCTCTATGCATTGCCAATATGGGGCCCTGCATTAGCAGTCCCATCATACAGGTTATTGTAGCGCTAACTGAACACCGCACTAGTCCTCGCTGGAATGGTCCCGCTCGACCTTCTTCCGATGAAAATTTTTTTTTTTTTTTTTTTTTTTTGGTTTAAAGAATACATTTATTGGTAACTAGCCTTCTGCTACCCTTTTTGGCCGCTTATACTAGTGTGATATTGTGTTTTATCAGTACTTGGCAGTGTCCATTTGGGCTTACCGATAATGTGTAAGTGTTTTAATGTAGGTATTAAGTGAGAAAGTGTGAGAATTTGGTGTAAATGGTGTCCTGCTAGAGTCGCCGTGAGTTCAGGTCCTTGGGTAAGACTCTCTTTAACCTTCTTCTTTGGCGTACACCTTGGATTCTCCGTTTTCTTAACAAGTTTTTAGCCAGTTTGTTGGGGTGGTGAGATAGCTTGTCAAGGTAAGTGGCGGCCTGTTTGTTGATAACATCCCCAACCATGGGAACTCCAAGGTCTTTTTCAATATCCCTGGTTCTCAGGTACCATTCAGCTCCCGTAATGCGTCTAAGGATTTTCGCCTGGACCACTCTAATCTTCCTCAGGTGAGACTTCGCCGCGATTCCATAAATTTGTAGGCCATATCTCCATACCGGAGCCAGAATTGCCTTGTAGATTAGGACTTTGTTCCTGAGCGACAATTTGTTGTTGGAGTTCAGGAGCCACCCCATGCGCCGTGCTTTGGCAGCCACTGCCTGAGCTGTTGCCGTGACATGTAGTCCAAAGGTCAGTCTTCTGTCCAGTGTCACCCCAAGGTATTTATGAGCTGCTTTATGCTCCATAAGCTGACCGTGCAAGAATACTCCCGGGCAGGTGTCACGACGGGTGGAATAAGTCACCGAAGCGCACTTGTCCGTGTTTATGGCAATATTCCATCTACCGGCCCAATTGCTAAACCTATTCAAGTACTCTTGAAGGGCATCTGTGGCTGAGTATATGCATTTGTTTCGGGCAAGTATGGCCGTGTCATCAGCAAATGTTGCAATTAGAAGATCTTCTGAGTTTTCAAGCGGAATGCTACAGGCTCTGGGCATATCGTGAGTGAATAGGGAGTATAGCGTAGGACCCAATACGCTACCCTGCGGTACACCAGCCCGAATTGGTCTTGTTTGGGATGTCGCTCCGTCCTGTGCAACCTCAAAAGCTCTGTCCGTCAGGAAGCTCTTGATTAGAAGGTACAGTTGGGGCGGAAGAAGTTTCTTGATCTTCGAGAGCAGACCTGCGTGCCACACTCTATCGAAGGCCTGCTGGATGTCAAGGTAAGCTGCCACTACGTACTCTTTCCCGTCATACCCTTCAAGGATGTAGTTGACCACTCGATGTAATTGTTCGGGAGTTCCATGGCTCAGTCGGAAGCCAAATTGGAAATCGGGTATGGCTTTTCGAATAGATCGAATATCAAGCATTCTTCGAAGGATACAGCGCTCGAAGATCTTTCCAAGGGTGGATAGTAGGCTAATCGGCCGGTAGGAATCAAGGCAGGATGGTGGTTTTCCATTCTTGTGAAAGAGAACAATTCTGGCTTTCTTCCAGGGTGATGGAAAATGGCTTAGTCTCAGAGCCGCGTTTAAGATGAGCACCAAGAACAATATGGCTTTGTCTGGCAGGAGCTTCATTGTTTTGTTGTCAATGTTGTCAATGCCTGGGGTCTTACGTACCACCAGATCCTTGATTTCCCCTTTCACCTCAGGGAAGGTGATTGGCGGAACTGGGAGGGCCATTTGGAGGGGGCTATCTAGGGCATCTGAGACTAATTGGTTCCGGCGGGGCGAGGATGTTTCATACGGCTGGAACCGCTCTTCTAAGTTCAGGGCAAAGGCTTCCACTCGGTCCTGTGGTGATTTTGCCCAGGAACCATCAGGACGTTGAACTGGGAACTTTGGCGCAACTTGCCGCTTGAACCGTTTGGTGAGCTTCCAAAGCGCAAACTTCGAGCTTTCATCCGCAGTAGCTTTTTCCAGCATTCGGTCTGTCGCCTCACGCCTGAGTGTGGCAAGGACCTTCCTTACTCTGTTGGCAACTCTGCGGTATATTCTGTGAATCCGGGGGTCATTTGTGCGGATATACTCCCTCCGTAGCCGCTTTTTAAAATAAAGCAACTCCTCAGCAGCAGGGTTGAGTCCAGTAGAGAGTCCTCCGGGTAGATAAGTTTGGCCAGTGGGGGGAGTAGCCTTCAGGGCAGCTTGTTGTACTTTATTTAGGAAGATAGCAACAGCATCTTCGACATCCTGCGTGGTTTGTATCTCCATATTAAGGTTGACGGAATTCGCCAACTCGGTTCTGAAGGTTTGGATGTTGGATCCAGATGGGAGTAAGAATTGCCTCTTGGGGATTCTTTGTGGGGACGTGTGGATAGTAGCCAGAATAGGAAGATGATCTGAGGATAGTTCGTACTCCTCCTTCACAGAAAGTTGGGCTGCTTGAAAACCATTGTATATGAAAAAGTCAATAGCAGAGGGTGTGCTTCGTCGGTTAGAGGGGTAGTAGGTCGGACGACCAGTAGCCAGAACCTGGGCGGAGGAGTCCGTGATGGCATTAAAGAGCGCTGTACCACGGCTTTCTGCTCTAAAGTTGCCCCATAATCGATGTTTGGCGTTAAAGTCACCTCCAATAATAAACTTCTGTCCAAGTTGGTCCAGGAGTCTGTCAAAATCAGCTTGCGCCCATGGAAGTCGTGGTGGGAGGTAGGCTGCAGCGATCGTTACTTCTCCAGTTGTCGTCAGCACCGACACTGGAGCCAGTTGAACATGGGCGATAGAGATTGTGCGGTGTTGGTAGTGAACAAGCCCCTGTTTCACTAAAACCGCCGCTCCTCCTCTTGAATTTCCACTAGGGTGGTTAGCTCGGTACATTGTGTACCCTGGGATTACACAATGTACGCCTTCTCGTAGATAGGTTTCCGTGACAAGCATAACATCGATGTTGTGCTTGTCGAGGAAACCTATTAGCTCGGGTGCGTTGGGACATAGGCTCCGAGCGTTCCATAGCTGCTGTACTGACTCAGCGAGCTTGGCCATGTTCTGTTGCATCTCCTTGAAGTCATTCCAGTTGGCGCCTTCAAACTGCTGGTGTCCTGGAGCTCGGGCTTGGGAGCGGGATTGTTCTCTTTGTGGTCTACGTTGTTGCTGTTGAGTGTACTGTTGAGATTGCTGCTGTTGTGGTTGTTGGCGTTGTGGGCAAGTTGCACTCCTGCCTCTAGAGCCCTGTTGGCCCGATCGAGCCGCATCAGCGAACGAAATGCCTTCCTGTACCACAGCGGCTGGGACAAACTGCAGTCGGGGTCTGGTCTGATTGAAGCCGGGATTAATTTGGGGTTGTATACCTGGACGGCGCTCGTTCATCTTCCTTTTATAAACAGGACATCCTTTATAGGAGGCGGTGTGGTTGTGGTTGCAGTTCGCACCCTTAAAGAGGGACTTAGTGATGGCTGAGCAGCCGGGAGCAAGTGTGGGATGCTCTTCGCCACAACGTCCACAGACAACATCGCGAAAGCAATAATTTTTTGTATGTCCAAATTGCTGGCATCGGAAGCACTGAACCAGGTCGAGGTTCTTTCTTGGAAGCTCAGTTTTGACTCGCTGTCGGCCGACGCTATTAACTTTGAGCGCTTCTAAGTTGTTGGTGGCCTGTTTAAGGTCTACAAACCAGATATTTTGTTTTTCCAGGGGTTCTTCGCGGACCTTTTCCAAGCCATTATCATCAAATTTCCGATGTCTTCCAACAGCTGGGTTAAACATATTAGTGACGGTGTGCCCATTACGCTCAAAGGCTGTCACAATTTGCTCTTTTGGGGTGGAGTGCGAGATATTTAATACCACCACTCGAAAAGGTCGGTCCTCCTTCAGTTGGAAATAGGAGAATTTAATATTGATTTCCGTCAACTTGGCGATTATTTTGCGGTGAGCCTCTGAACTTGCCGCGTAAATTCTGGTGACACCAGACTTAGAGACCGCCAGGTCATAGTCTTCAGGCTGTACCACCGATTCAAGCGTTTGTTGCATTTTCTGGAGATCATCTAGGTGCGGCAGGGTAATTGGTCTTGGTTTCGGTGGCCTTTGAGGCCTTAGCGGTGCTTCGACTGCTTGTTGGTTGACTGGTTGTGTGGGTGTAGCTTCATTAGCTCTACCGATATTCATACTGTTCAATTGCTCCTCTTCGGCTGCAAGGACTGCGAATCGGTTTTGGCTTGTTTGCAGCGCTGCTTTGGAGGTGGTCGGACCCATGACAGACCCGTTTCCTATATCCCGGGAATTGTACGCCTTTCCGATTTTGTTCGGTCGGGCAGGCTGAGCAGTTTGGTGCCTTTTGGTGGGTACTTTTTGCCAGTCCACTTTTGGTGGGATCCGCTGGTAGACCACCATTTCAGTTTGGGCTGCAGGATTTGAGCCAGTGACTTGAGGCGACTGGCTGGAGCAGTTGGCTACTACTGGGATCCTGGCTAGGGTGTATCCAGGCAGGGCAGGCCATTTACTAATATCCAGAAATGAACCAGCTGTAGTGATCTGGTCTGAAATGGACGTCATCTGGATGTTGTGTCCTGAGACTGTCTCTACATTTGTTTGACTGCCTCCATTTACCACTGGAGTTATATACGGGCCACTTGTAGACTTTGTGGTTACTGTTGATGTTGTTGCGGGTGTCCATAATAGTTTTGCAGAATTTAAAGCCGAATATGGGGCTTCCTTTTCATCCGACCATTTAGGATACGTTTTAGTAGTTAACTTTGAGTACGGCTTGGTCTTCGTCTTCCGAGTAGCCATGCGATCCCTGCTCGGAGCAGTTGTTGAATGGTCCATATCCATGCTTCCATCCATTGTCGAAGTCGAATCAGAGTCCGAAACGCACATATTGTTCGAGTCCATTTATGTCTCCAAAGGCACTGGCAAGCAGCGGGTGCCCGGGAAAACTTGGCTTTGTAACCCGCTGACCCAAATGAATAAAGTATTCACGTGATCCAAAAAATCGCGGAAACCCGTCAGAAGGTTTAAGATTAGCGGTAAATTTTCCGAAAAGAAACGTTGAAAAAAAACAAATTTAGGTAATTTAATTTTTTTTTTGAGCCTTGTTCCACAAGGCTCTGCTATAGGGTTCGTAGGGTTCGCAGACGACATTGCCATCACAGCAGTGGCTAAAAACCTAGTAGAGGTAGAGGAGAAAACCAATGAGACTGTGGTACTAGTCACCGAATGGCTCGACGCGAATGGACTAAGCCTGGCTCCCCACGAGACTGAGACAGTCCTCATAAACAGTATGAAGCGTGTAGAGATTGCTAGCGTGAGAGTCGGAGACCAACTAATTCAATCGAAGGAGGCCATCAAGTACCTGGGTGTAATGTTGGTTCACAGGCTCACCTTTAAAAGTCACCTGCAGTATATAGAGGAGAAAGCCGTAAAAGCCATAAATGCATTAAGTGGCATAATGGCGAACATTGGCGGACCTGGGCAGCGTAGCAGATGGATGATCTGCCATGTGGTCAAGTCAATTGTTCTCTATGCATTGCCAATATGGGCCCCTGCATTAGCAGTCCCATCATACAGCCGTGGTTGCAAAGGCGCTTACAGAAGATGTGCGCTAAGGGTGATAAGTGGCTTCCGAACAGTATCGGATGACGCCGCACTAGTCCTCGCTGGAATGGTCCCGCTCGACCTTCTTCCGATGAAAAGTGGAAGCCCTCCTACAGACCATTGGCGGCGGGAGCGTACGATGGCACAATGGCAGACGATATGGATGCTTACAACTAACGGCAGCTGGACAAGACGACTGATAGCAGACATACGGCCGTGGGTGGGTAGAAAGCACGGACAAGTCGCAGGGCCTTTTTTTTGTCCCAGATTACTAGAACGGGACATGGATGCTTTAAATACTATCTTTATAGGCATTAAGCACGAGACGGATCCGTTTTGCTCACACTTGATGCGCTGTCCTATTGAAGACGCAGAGCATGTCTTTTTTGTCGTCCGACAAAAAATTTGCACCATGGCCGCAGAAATAATCAAATCCTTGCGTCGCGCTGAAAGAACGCGCAATTCAAATTCAAATCCTAGACATGGATCTAGTTGAGTCTTTCATGCCATCTCCCCCTTGTGAGGTAATACTTAGCGTTGGTTCCGCGAGAGGGAATCGGAGAATAGGGGTGGTTTTAGTGGGTGAGGAATTCCAAGTCCCACACTTTAAGGCTTTCAACGCGTTCCCCCTATACAAAAAAAAAAAAAAAAAAAAAAAAGGCAAATGTTGGCTATTAACACATAACGCACTCCCAGTGTAAAAAGCTGTAATACTCTATGAAACACGTCTGTGCTCTGTGACTGCCAGGTATCAACTAACTTTATTTAGTAACGTCGGCCGGGTTCTTATGATTCTTAAGAGAGCGATTATGTTCAATCTAGTGCAGGCTGCATGTCGGTATAAACATTTTGGACCGTTCGATCTTTTTCTCTATATGCACGTTTGCAAATTTCGTAACTTTTTTGACCGTTTGGTTAATACTTCCTATTTACCCGACTACGATTGCCGTCTATCAAATCTTCTCAATAATCCAGGCTCAAATCGAAAATTTGCAAATTTCGCAATATTTTGGACCGTGTAATCTACAGCTACCATTTACCAACGCCGGCATTGTACTATTAGCACTAAGTGCTTTCATAAATACTCATAAGGTTATTTTGCAAATTTCGCGATTTTTGGACCTTAGAAACCTTCGCGGCCAAGCGTCTATCCATTGACCAAAATTTGATCGCAATCGGATGAACGGTATAGCTTTTGAATTATCGCGGTTTTTGGACTATTTCCCGCCCATTTCTTCAAATCAGAATACTTTACGCGCAAGCTTCCAAGCATTCCAACATTTTGCAAATTTCGCGATTTCTTCTACTTGGAAACCTTCCCGGGCAAGCGTCGATCAATTTCATAAAGTTTTAGCGAAAACGTAAATTTTAAAATTTTCGCGGTTTTTGGCTTTCCGCAAATTTTTTCAACTTAGAAAGCATCACGGGCAAACTTTCAACCATTCCCAAATTTTCATTGCAATCGGAAGAACGGTATAATATTGCAAATTTCGCGGTTTTTGGACCATTTCACAGACATGAGACATAGCACATTCCTGATCGACATGAACTTACTGTGAACGAGAGCGTAAGTTAAAGTCAGTCCTGCCCGACTTCAATATACCCGTTACTCAGGGCATTTAGTTCTTAAAAGCCTTTTTCTAAGTTGATTAACAGAGCATTAACATTAATGTGACCATTTCAACATTTTCTGAGCAAAAAGTTCATGTGCCGCCAAAAAGTATGCAACGTTTTTTATAACCTTAATAACTCTGCCATTTATTATCCGATCTTTATGAAACTTTCACAGATTGTAGATATTGGACACATACACTACACTGCAAAATATGAGCTTGATATCTTGTGGGGCGGGAGGGGGCGTGGCAAAAATTTGAAATAAACTTGACCTGCGTAGGGACAGTTGGAGTCTACATAAAACATAAAATTTGGTGGCTCTAGCTCTTCTACTCTCCGAGATCTAGGTGTTCATACAGACATGGCTATATCGACTCGGCTGTTGATGCTGATCAAGAATATTTATACTTAATGGGATCGGAGTTGCTTCCTTCTGCCTGTTACATAGATTTGCACGACTTTAGTATACCCTCCTAACTGAAGTATGAAGTATGAATTCGTGAAGATCGGTTCAGCGGTTTAGACGCCCATAAGGGACAAACACACAAACATACAAACATACAAACATACAAACATACAAACATACAAACATACAAACATACAAACATACAAACATACAAACATACAAACATACAAACATACAAACATACAAACATACAAACATACAAACATACAAACATACAAACATACAAACATACAAACATACAAACATACAAACATACAAACATACAAACATACAAACAAACATACAAACATACAAACATACAAACATACAAACATACAAACATACAAACATACAAACATACAAACATACAAACATACAAACATACAAACATACAAACATACAAACATACAAACATACAAACATACAAACATACAAACATACAAACATACAAACATACAAACATACAAACATACAAACATACAAGCATACAAACATACAAACATACAAACATACAAACATACAAACATACAAACATACAAACATACAAACATACAAACATACAAACATACAAACATACAAACATACAAGCATACAAACATACAAGCATACAAACATACAAACATACAAACATACAAACATACTTTCACTTTTATATAGATGTATCGAAGTATAGATAGTTGTTTTGTATACGTGGAAGTGGCTCACCTGTGACAAACTTGTCACAAATCAATAAAGACTCCCCTAACCTAGACGGTGACCTAGGCGGTGAAGCAGATCCACATTTTGAATCCTTGTTAATTTTAATATTGACAAATAATTGTCAACTATGTTTATACAAAAAAAACCAAAAATGCTAAATTTCAAAAATTCTCTCAAACAATGGTGTCACAGTGTGAAATATCTCAAAATATTTCTAGAAATATCTCAAAAAGCTAGCATATCTAGCTGGCAAACAACACGCTCCAGAGTCTAGACTTAAGCAACATTTACACCACAGTGTGTTTGCCATCGAAATCGATATCGCGACTTCTTTGTAATATTATTTGGGATTGGCAAAATGACGCTATGATGATGCAATATATGAGTTTAGCAGGGATGTCTGCAGCAAAGTCGTCTACGCATTTGGACACTTGAAAGAAAAGACGAGAAGCCGGAGAAAATAGACAATTATGTTAGATATTTTAAGTTTTTTCTAAAAAACAATACTGGTAAATAATGTTCTACAGAAGTCCTCATAGAGTCAAGAAGTCCCATCACTTTGATACAAGAGAAGTACATCCCAGCGGATTTGGAATTGATTAAAATAAATAATGAGAAATATGGACTGAATAAGACCGAGATTTAAATAAAGGGAAAACTACTGTGTTAAGCTCGAATCGAACTGATGGTGGTCAAGAATTCTATGGGATATTCTAGAAATTTGGGAGAAGATTTTGTTTCAGAAACAAAAAGTTATTGCCGAGATTTTCGCAGAGTAAACGTACATCTGGCGCAAACATACAAGTGTACGAGTATTTGAATTCGCTTGCAACGCGACAAAAAATCATCTACCATGTGAAATTGAACAATTTCTATCAGTGTTTTGTTGTAAGTTTACTCATCTTTCGCTCTCAAGTTTAAACACTACAGAATCCTGGCATCCATTGCCGACCCTTAAAATTTTAATATATTCAGAGATTTCACTTTGAGCCACTTCTATGATAAAGTTGGCTATCAAGTTCAAAGGTGATTGCTTTAAGTTCAAATGGAGCCGTGAGAAACTGCTTCCGTTGTTGTGCATTGTTGTGTGCTGCTGTCTGGAGTAGGCAGCATCAGAGCCAGTGCAGGGAATGCTTGAAATGCTACATTTCACCGGAAAGTAGCGGAAATGCTTTTTATATACCCGGCCAACTTCCGGACTGTAGAAAACTGCAACTAGAAGTCGGAGTTGAAGTTAGAGTTTAAACTGGCCAGGTCTAACAATGGGTGCGCCTATGCATATGCTGCATATTTATGCCTGACTGCCAGAGCGGGTACGGCTGTGCCTAAGCCATGCGGTCTTAAACTTGTCGAATTACTTTAATAGAAGGCAGGCACAGGCAGTACCGACACACAGGAACACAAAGGTTAGTCAAGAAGAAACGAGCAAAGGTTAATGGATTTTTCTTGTGCTATCTGACTTGGAGCTTTATTTCATTTGTGGGGAATTTCAAGTAAAAATGTTTACATTTATTATCAAGATATATGCAGGCATGGGCCAGAAAAAGGACAACAAACAACACATTAAGTTTAATTGAATGTTGCTGCTGTCGACTCTTTTCGCTCCTCAGCCAGAACCCCTGGATGCTCCGAGGAGAAGAACAGAAATTATAATGTAGTGTAAATATTTAATGATGATGTGACTTTAGATTATGCGACTGTCACGTGGTGGCTCTTAAACGTGAGCTGGACCAAGGACCCAGCCTGTTCAATGAGCTGCAAATATCGCTGCCTGAGGGCTTTTTTATATTATATTCTGGGGCATATAGCCCCGAAACAAAGAGCGAAAGTCTTCGTGCACAACAAATAAAACAAAAAGCCGCTTCGCTCTAATTTCATGGCCGAGTCACTGAGCTGCAAAAAGTTGCGAGCAACAGGATACAACAAAATTAAAATGAAAAAAAAAAATAAATCCCCTAAAAAGAAAAGATATATTTAGCTTAAGTTTTCTTATGGATAATAAATTCATGCACATATAACTCATAGAAAATAAAAAGTTTAGAATGTTTATTAACAAAAAATGAGAAGTTTCCTGTACATGGGCATTTACTTAGTTTTAGTGCACCTTAGCCGCGCACATCAAGCCAAAAACATAAAGGGAAAAACGTAAAACGTATTTTTTCTTGGAAATAGCTTTGAATATATTTGACTAGCTTAAGCCACAAAAAAAACCAAAATGAGTCGAATATAAGGATGTAATAGGGTTTTAGTCAAAAATGGTCTTATGACTGTGAGAAAAACCCTTATTATTAAACATAATCCAAATAAAATCTTGTTTAATTTCTCAAGATTTTTAAATTTAAGACGTCAATTGAACACAGTTTTTAAATTTCTTCGTAACTGCGATATCGAAATAAGCGAGTTGTTTAAGATCTGATCGAGAGAGCACACCGAGAAACACAAGCTTCAAACACTTTTTCAAAAGTCTTGAAGTTTTTTTACATACCTTTGCAAAGCTTTGCAGAAGGTACTATAAAATTGTCCGTATGTTTGAATCGCATAAAAGGAAGCCTCTCCGACCACATAAAGTATATATTCTTGATCAGCATGACGAGCTCAATTCATTTAGTCTGAATCCGTCTATCCGTCCGTCCGTCTTACTCTTTCTATGCTATCTTCTACGTCAGTTTGAATGCTATCTTCATTAAAGTTTGCATGAAGTCTTTTAGTCATCCGGATCGGATGACTATAGCATATAGCTGTCATAGGAACGATCGGTCGAAAAATTAATTTTAGTGAGAAAAACTTTTTGGATTTCAAAGGAAACGCCTGCAAACTTCGAATTTCTTAGTTTGCTATGCTTTCTCATGATTCCCCTAAGTTTGGTCGAGATCGGACATCTATAAAGTATAGCTGTCATCAGTGATGCCGTTTTGGACTTTTTGGTGACAGAGCTTGTCTTGATTTTTTTGATCTAACGCAAAATTGAAATAGGTTTCGTGGGGCTGTGGGTGGGGGGAGGGGGGGGGGGGGGGGTGGGGTTGAGGGGCTTGTTAGGAAAAGTGGTTTTTTTTTGTTTCTTGGGGGGATTGTATCAAAATCACCTCGTCCTTAAATCTATCACTTATTAGTTTGTGAACTTTTTTTGCAAAAAATGTTTTTTAGTTATATGCAAAATTTACAAATCGGTCAAAGCTTTTACCATCACTTGTATAGTAAACTTGAGCTTTTGGAGCTGTTTACAGTCAATAGTAATGAAATTGATAGAATATTATTACAATATAATAACATACACCTGATAAACTGGAACAATGTTGACAACACTGTTAAGTTTTCGGCAGAAGCTATTTATTATATGAACTCTGGAATGGATGTTATATGGATACTGGAAAATAAATATTTTTTGCGCGAGCATCGTTTGTTCTCAATATATTGTCATTGCCGTGGTCGAATTTGGATGTTGAGCGGGTTTTAGCCAAGTAACTTTGGTGAAAACCAAACTGAGAAATCGCTTACAAACAGACATTAAACAAAAATTTGTCAGGTAAAGTATTACTGCTTTAAAATTAAGGCTTATATATATATACTAGCATAGTACCCGTTGCGCTTCGCTAAGTCGCCGTCAGACATCACATAAAACCGATATAGTTTTTCTTTTCCGACCGGGTTTGGGTAACATTACCGTTATCGTACCGTTATCTCTATCGTTATCGTTATTGATTTCGTTATCGTTATCCTTATCTTAATCTTTAACGATATCTTTAACATTATCTTTATCGAAATTGTTATCGATATCGTAATCGTTATCGTTACCGTCAACGTTATTTCTTATACTATTCTTAAAAACCAAGTTTAAAGCCAATCGGATGAAAATCGGTTTTTGGCTGCAGAGTTTTCCGACCATAAGGTCAAATTTTCCAACATCAGAAAATTACATTTCAATTCATTTCACTTACTATCCTTACAAACCGAATTTCAAGTCAATCGGATGAAAAATAGATATTCGCATATCGAATTTCCCGAGAATTTTCCTTGTGGGCGGATTTTCCGAAATCGGAAAATACGTGTCCAATTATTTCGCATATTATGCTTACAAGCCGAATTTCAAGTCAATCGGTTGAAAAATAAAATTTCCCCATACAAACTGGGTGGAATTTTCCAAAACCCCGTCTTAGTACGCACTTTCACCACATAAGGAAACTCCTGTCCAAATTTCAGCCCTCTTGCTCTTACCGCATAGGCTGTGCGATGATTGCCAATCAGTCAGTCAGGACAAACTATTTTATATTTATAGAAATGAGCCTCTTTTTTTAGTGGTAAAGTATACTTTAATAACTAGCCTTCTGCTACTTTTTTTGGCCGCTTATGCTAGTGTGATATTGGGTTTTATCAGTACTTGGCAGTGACCATTTGGGCTTATGTATAATTGTTTTAATGTAGATATTTAGTGAGAAAGTTTAAGGTGAATGGTGTCCTGCTAGAGTCGCCGTGAGTTGAGGTCCTTGGGTAAGACTCTCTTTAACCTACTCCTTTGAAGTACACCTTGGATTCTCCGTCTTCTTAACAAGTTTTTAGCCAGTTTGTTGGGATGGTAAGATAGCGTGTCAAGGTATATGGCGGCCTGCTTGTTGATTACATCTCCAACCATGTGAACTCCAAGGACCTTCTCAATATACCAAGTTCTCAGGTACCATTCAGCTCCCGTAATGCGTCTAAGGATTTTCGCTTGGACCACTCTTATCTTTCTCTTCGCCGCGATTCCATAAACTTTTAAGCCATATCTTCATACCGGAGCCAGAATAGCCTTGTAGATTAGGACTTTGTTCCTGAGTGTCAGCTTGTTGTTGGAGTTCAGGAGCCAGATCAAACTTAAATATATTTAAAATGTAATTTTTTTCAGTTTTTTTTTTTTTTTAATTTTTATCGTCACCTTTTTCCTCCTTTTTTGTGTCGATCTGTCACCTTTTTTTGAGAGGCAGGTGGCATCACTGTCTGTCTTAGCAAAGTATAGTCTGAAAAGTAGTCTTATAGTATTTATATAAATATAATATCAATTTAAATAAAAATAAAAATTTCCATAGAAAAAAAGTAAATTAATATCATCGACGAGATAAAGTGTTTAAAAGCAAATATAATTATTATTAATTAAAAACAAAGTTATCGATGTAAAGTAAGTTAAAATTAATTGAAAGAGAATGAGGTGGGCTTTCATAATATTATTTTTAATATTAATAATTGATTCAAAGATAAAACGTGTGTTGGAAGGACTATAAAGTGCCGGATCGTGGAGAAGAATTGTGGGGAACATTTATTGAAGGATGGTTCCAAATTAATGACTGGAAAGACGTTCGAAATATTAGACATTAAGCGCTAAAAATGAGATAGTAGGGATTTTGTATACAGGTCTGAACTAAAACGAGGTGTTCAGACGGTGCTCTATCAAAGAGACCGTAGTCGCCCATTCTTCTCAAAAGTGTGTGAGTGGGTAAGTGACTCGTGTGGCTTACTGGCCTCCTGGGAATCATTCCTGTAGAAATAACTGGAGGGTGACCGTTTGTAGGCTGGTGGCTGCCACAACGGTGATGGAGGTCTTGACCGACACACTGATCGCTTGGAGATCGGAGCGCATGGAGAATAATATAGAATTTAGTCTAATATATTCAAACCATATAATAAAATTTTAAGAAAAACATAGAAGCTAGTTATTTTTATTTTATTATGTGAGTCTGGAATTTCTTAATTTATTCAAACACAAATCAAATAATGTTGTCTTTGTCAATTTTATGAGAAGTATTAATTAAGAAAGTATTAAATTATAAAAAAGTCTTATAACTTTATTTTTGGCTTGAACTAGTCAGATGTTGCTTACTCAATGCAAGTATGTTTAATATATGGAAACCTCGAAAATTTGTTACAAAATCTTTTTTGTTTCCCAAGGAAATGACCTAAAAATCGGTATTTATTTATTTGTCATGCTTTAACTCAATTCTACAAAGTTTTGTCATAATCGGATGACTATAGAATTTAGCTGCCATAGGAACGATCAGTCAAAAAACTTGTTCCTGAGAGAAAAACTTTTTTGTTTTCAATGGAAATGTCCTAAACATTGGCATATATTTATTTTATATACTTTTACATAATTCTTCAAAGTTTTATCAAAATCGGATGACTATAGCATATAGCTGCAGAACGAATGAGCGGTCAAAAGGAAGTTCTTGTGGGAAAAACTTTGTTGATTTAAATGTAAATCGTACATGTTATTTTGTTATGCTTTTCCGTGATTCCACTAAGTTTGGTCGAAATCGGACATCTATTTAGTATAGCTCCCATAGAAAAGTAAGGTCCGAAAAGAAGTCTTGGTTAGAAAAACGTGCTGCAAGGCCGAGCCGAAGTTAACTTTCCTCAATTTTTTAAGACAAAGTCATATAATGCCACGTCTAATGAAAAGTTTTTTCTTTGAATAAACTTTCCACCCGGTCACCCATCTCTGCTGTTGGCGCCAGCTTTGTAGTAATTAGCCATGGAAAGCTTCTCATACTGCCGTTCGGATTCGGCGTAAAACTGTAGGTCCCTTTCTCTTGCGCGAAAATTAGAAGCGCACAAGCCAAGAGATTTGAGAGAAGCTCGGCTTTGGCCCTTTGGGGCTGTGTCAACTTGACAAGCCATTTTACTTTACTTTACTTAAAGTCAAAGTCAAAGGTCAAACGTCCCACTTATTTGTTTGGGAAACTGGATAAAACGATTTCACAAAATGGTTTTTGAATGGCAGCATTTTAAAGTGAATTTTCATAAAATTGCTTAAAAAATGGAAAATTAATCAGGGATGCAAACCACTCAAAAATAAGTACTGGTTCAGTTCAGTGGTTCTCACAGTTTCTGAACCGCCGGTTCGGATCATTACATGGTTTTTTGAGCTAACTGAAACTGAAGTCACATTATGATATATTATGATATCTGTCGTAATATGATTTTTCGGATTTGCAGGATTCGTCGATAAGTTCTTAAAGAAATACACTTCGGAAACAGAGAATGTCTTCTAGAAAAGAGTACGTACCATGCATGAGAAAAAACTTTCCTGGCTATGATTGAACTAAGGTAAAGAAGTACTGCAGAAAATTGAAAATATTCTAAACTAGTCGACAACAAATCAATTATCAACTTTCAAGAAAAGAATGCAGATTGATGACTGGTATATTTAGAGATCGGCGGGCAATTGCAGGAGACTTAAATGTTGTAAAATTTGTGTCAAGTCATCCTTAAAGGTTATATCGATATAAGGTTGTCGGAACCGGCCGGATCGGATGACTACAGCATATAGCTGCCATAGGAACGATCGATTGAAAAACTAGTTCTAGTGAGAAAAACTTTTTTTTTTTTAATGACAACGCCTCCAAAGTACGTATTTCTTAGATATCTATCCCTTCCCATGATTTCACTTAGTTTGGTCGAAATCGGATGACTATAGCATATAGCTCCCATAGGAACGATCGGTCGAAAAACTAGTGCGAGTGAGGAAAACTTTTTTTTGTTTTTGAAATGAAAACATCCTTTTTATTGGCGGACACTTACTACTAAAACACAAAATTTATCATTTTTTTTTTATTTTTCAACATAGGATCCTTTTAGGTCGATACACTTTTCCCAGCGATGTTCAATAGCTTCGTTACCTTTTTTATAATAAGAACTGTGAAGCTCTTCAAAATAGGCATTAACCTCGGACTAAACCTCTTCATTGTTGCCAAGTCTTTTTCCTCCGAGCCATTTTTTCAAGTTTGGAAATAAGAAATAATCAGAGGAAGCTAACTCTGGCGAATAAGGGGCGTGAGGTGGCAATTCAAATTTTAATTCATTAATTTTTGCCATTGCAACGGCAGAGGTGTGAACCGGCCCATTGTCATGATGGAACAACAAACGCGGCACCCATCTTGCGCATACCTTTTTCTTGTCCAATTTTTCGGTCAATATGCGATGTACAGCACTTTTTGAAATGCCTACGAACTTTCAATCGCCGGTCACTCAATACACATTTTTTAATTTTGGCCACCATTTCTGAAGTAGTCACCTCATTTGGACGCCCATTACGATGTTCATCATCGCAACTCAAACGACCTCGCTTAAACTCAGCCACCCAATACTTTATTGTTGTAAACGAGGGAGCAGAATT
The DNA here is from genome assembly GCA_018904265.1 of Lordiphosa collinella. Taxonomy (NCBI): domain Eukaryota; kingdom Metazoa; phylum Arthropoda; class Insecta; order Diptera; family Drosophilidae; genus Lordiphosa; species Lordiphosa collinella. Next base: position 68,173 of record JAEIFV010000172.1, on the reverse strand, counting down.
ACGTAAGGTAGAACCCAGCTCCTTTTTAATATTGGGTGGACTAAGACCTTTTATATGAAAGTATTGTATCACATAACGATCAGACCAATTCTGTCCATGTTTGCAAATCAATAACAAGCGTTCTCTATTAAAATCGGCAAAAAAAAAAATGCAAGGTAAAGGCAACAAACTTCAAACTTAAGCTTTTAATAGTCGGTACTTCCCCTTTTTAATATTTTTTGTGAACATTTTCCAACACTACTGGGCTAGGTCGGCCATTTCTGGGACGGCCCTCGTATTTTATATACTTTGGACACATTTCTACAATGTTTTATCAAAATCGGATGACTATAGCATATAGCTGCAGTATGAATGATCGGTCGAAAAAGAAGTTCTAGTGAGAAAAACTTTTTGTTTTAAATGGGATCGCCTCCAAATTTCGCAATTAACAGTGTATTATGCTTTTCCATGATTTCACCAAGTTTAATCGAAATCAGACATCTTTATAGTATAGATCCCATAGAAAAGTAATGTCCAAAAAGTAATCTTAGAAAACTTTTTTGTTTTCAATGGAAGCTGCAAGGGTATACAAAACTTCCGCCGAGCCGAAGTTAAATTTCCCCTATTTTTTTTTTTACTTTTGCATAGCGCATTGTAATTTTGGTCAGATGTCTGTAACGCAAAGACGGAATCATAAGGCGTCCTTTACACCTCTGTAAAATGACTTGCACGAAAATCTCGCAGATTCTAAAAGGCGCTTAACGTATGTTCGTAAATAAAATGATTTGTTTTACATACATACATACGTATGTACATTGGCCAGAATCTAAAATATGTTTGTGCATACACATACATATGTACCCAGGCCCGTCAAAAGGGGATTCCGGACCCGGGGGGTTTTTTGTCATGTTGTTCATAGTTTATTTAAATTTTCGACAAAAATCCGGGCCCCAGGCCGCTTTCAGAAGTTCGGTCCCGGGGGGAAACACCCCGTCCCCTGTCGACGGGCCTTTATGTACATATATGTGCAATGCACATTGTGCATGTATTAAAATAAGTGACTCGGACGTCAGTTGTACATGTGCCGAGAACTTAAGCACGGGCCACCACATAAGTACAAAAATATGTACAAATTGTCGATACTTTCTTTGTATGTACATTATAAATATGGTACAAACGTACTTACATAAAAAATTCGGTTGTCTTTCATCGATTATTTGTTAAAAATGTTTTCTGAAATTTTCTGTTGAGTTGCGTTTGCTTTACGCTTATACGCCACACTTATCGCAACTTTGCTTAGATCGCGATATTACCATTCACAAACAAGACACTCAAGCGACGCTTGCGCTGCACTGCGATAGATATTGCGACAATGTAAACGCTTGCCGCCTTTTTTCCCTATTTCTTTTTCAATTGTTAGATAGAGACAAATGTATAGGTTAATAAGCAGCCAAAGAAGAGTGCTGCAGCCTTCTGCTTCTGCTGTCGAAAAAAAAAATTGCGTTTGTGTCGGATCAATTAATTAATAAAAAACTATGCCTCGTGCTAAATCAAATCCCCATCGGAAATACTTTTTGCTTGATATTGAAGCATGTGTGAGCAGCTGTGTACTTGAAAAAGATGGTGTTAAATGTGGTCATCAAATTAAGGTAAGTTCTCATATTTACAAATGTACATACATATGTACATATGCAAGGTATGTGTGTAAAATGTACACACTGTGTACTACACAGTACATATGTATGCATGTAATCGAATGTTCCCTCTAGTACTGCCGACCAACGCTGTATCAACGTTCCGTCGACGATTTTGTGACGGTCGTCGACCCACCCTTGTATCCCTTACAATGTGTTCGACTGACGTATTTTGCAAGGCGATGTCCGCTCAATACGTTAACGGATCTCCAGGCACGCTAGGTCGACGCAATGCCATGCAGGAACCGACATGAGCGACACTCAATAGACGATATGCCATGCAGAGAAGCGACATAAGCCTCAATCGTTGCTCAATCACGACGCATCTCCTTACAAAGAGCAACGCTTTGTTGACGCAAAAACGTGACTGACCCCAGCCGTACTAGAGGGTTTGTACACACATACTTTGCAAATGTATGTACATTCGATTACATGCATACATATGTACTGTGTAGTACACTCAGTGTACATTGTACACACATACTTTGCAAGTGTACACATGTATTGGTACACAGTACATACCCTTCAGTTCCAAAGGCACTACCGCCCAAATTTCGCTAGCGAATTCTGCGCTAGTTATTCGCTAGAGTCCAAGTTATCCGGGCTGTAGTGAGTACGTGTTTAAAAGCAAATCGAAGAGAGCAAGTGCTTTCGCTTACAACTTCTTTCCGCGAGTGTGCGCCCACAAAGAATAGGAAAACTAGCAAAACAGGTATTTCGGGGTGTATAAAATTGTGCGGATTTTTGTAACGCATTGAAGGAAGCATCTCCGACCACATAAAGTATATATATTCTTGATCAGCATGACGAGCTGAGTTCATTTATCTATGCTATCTCCACCGTCAGTTTTAAAGCTATCCTCACCAAACTTTGCACGAAGTCTTCTGGTACATATACGCTGCACATTTGTCGAAACCGGCCGGATCGGATGACTAAAGCATGTAGCTGCCATAGCAACGATCGGTCAAAAAACTAGTCTTAGTGAGAAAAACTTTTTTGTTTTTAATGGAAACGCCTCCTAAGTACGTATTTCTTAATTTACTATCCTTTCCCATGATTTCACTAAGTTTGGTCGAAATCGGATGACTATAGCATATAGCTGCCATAGAAATGATCGGTCGAAAAACTAGTTCTAGTGAGAAAAACTTTTTTGTTTTTAATGAAAACGTCCTTTTCATTGGCATACACTTATTTTATATACCTTTACACAATTCTACAAAGTTTGGACCAATTCGGATGACTATAGCATGTAGCTCCCATAGGAGTGATCGGTCGAAAAAATAGTTCTAGTGAGAAAAACTTTTTTGTTTTTAATGAAAACGTTCTTTTTATTGGCAAATTCTTATTTGATATACTTTAACACATTTCTACAAAGTTATATCAAAATCGGATGACTATAGCATAGCTGCAGTATGAATGATCGGTCGAAAAGAAGTTCTAGTGAGAAAAACTTTTTTGTTTTAAATGGGATCCCCTCCAAATTTCGTAATTAACAGTGTATTATGCTTTTCCATAATTTCCAAGTTTGGTCGAAATCAGACATCTATACAGTACTAGCAAATAACCCGGCTTGCTTCGCAACGCCGCCGTTAGTTAATCTATATAAACCGATAAGGGTATCTTTTCCGTCTTGGGGGTGGATTTCACTAACTGGGAAATATTTGACCGTATCTTACATATGTACATCGGCTCAAAGCAGAGATTAACTCTAATGCCCCTCCCGCGGTTAAAAATAAAGTCTCTCCTGACATATGCGATCTTGGTGGTGGATTTAAAAATTTTTGAAATGAAACCCAATTTGATAAAGATCGGCCCAAAAATAAGGATCGGCCTTGAACACACGATTTGGGACATGTTCCACCAATTCTCCAACCATTCCTCAAAGTTGCGTTGCAATTAGATGAACGCTATAATTTTTCAAATTTCGCGATCAAAAATTTGTTAAATATCGCGATCTGTGCACCATTTTCCGCCCATTTCTTCTACTTAGAAACCTTCCCGGGCAAGCGTCTAACCAATCCCTAAAGTTTTACAGAGATTAAGAATTTAGCAAATATTGCGGTTTTTGGACCATTTTCCACCTCCAGGTCCACCTCCATGTCCCCCTACAGGTCTACTTACAGGTCCACCTCCAGTGCCACGTCCATGGCCACCTCCATGGCCAACTACATGGCCACCTCCATGGCTACCTCCATGGCCACCTTCCTGGCCACCTTCCTGGCCACCTCCATGGCCACCTCCATGGCCACCTCCATGGCCACCTCCATGGCCACCTCCATGGCAACCTCCATGGCCACCTACACGGCCACCTCCATGGCCACCTCAATGGCCACCTCCAAGTCCACGTCCACCTCCACGTCCAGGGACAGTTCCACCTCCTGGTCGAGGTCCAGGTCCAGGTCCCGCACACAACCAGTACAATGAACAAGAAAGAAAGTCGGTGAAGCCCGACTATAACAAACTCTGTACCTGTTAAGTGCTGCCCATCACCGTTGCGACCGGTGCGGTCAATAAAGAATCCCGAATACTAAATGTGACCAAGAAGGTTCGAACTTTCTATCTATAAGACTGTGGGAGATATGAAGTTTTTTCGATATTGCGGGGGCGGGAGGGGGCGTGTCCAAAATTGAAAATAAACTTGATCTGCCTGCAAGTATAAGAAGCATATGTTCCATACATGTCAAACCTCTATCTCTTACCATCTCTGAGATCTGTGAGTTCATACGGACAGACAGACGGACAGACGGACATGGCTACCTTGCACAAACTTATTATACTCTATGTACCTTTGGTACAGAGTATAAAAACGGCAGCCCGAGTTACCGTTACCAATATCGTTATTTCTTATACTATCCCCACAAACCAAGTTTAAAGCCAATCGGAAGAAAATAGGTTTTTAGCTGCTTAGTTTTCCATGAGTTTTCCGACCCTAAGGTCAAGTTTTTCAACATCAGAAAATTACATTACAAATTATTTCACTTACTATACTTACAAACCGAATTTCAAGTCATTCGGATGAAAAATTAATTTTTGCATATCGAATTTCCCGGGTACGTGTCCAATTATTTCGTTAACTTCGCTTACAAACCCAGTTTCAAGTTAATCGGATGAAAAAAAATTAACCATACAAACTTTTTCGACGCTTTTCGGGGATTATCCGACTCTACGGTCGAATTTTCCAACATCGGAAAATCGCTTTTCAATTTATTTCACTTTCTGTCCTCACAAACAGAATTTAAAGTCAATCGGATAAAAAATAGATTTTTGCATATAGAATTTCCCGAGAATTTTCCTTGTGGGCGGATTTTCCGAAATCGGAAAAATTCGTGTCCAATTATTTCTCATACCATGCTTACAAACCGAATTTCAAGTCAATCGGATGAAAATTCAAATTTTCCCAATACAAACTTTTCCGACGCTTTTCCGGGAATTTTCCGACCCTACGCTCGAATTTTCCAGCATCGGAAAATAACATCTCTATTTATTTCACTTACTGTCCTTACAAACCGAATTTCAAGTCAATCGGAAGAAAAAATGGATTATTGCAATTCGAATTTCCCGAAAATTTTCCTTGTGGGCGGATTTTCCGAAGTCGGGAAAACACGTGTCCAATTATTTCGCATACTATGCTTACAAACCAAATTTCAAGTCAATCGGATGAAAAATAAAATTTTCCCGTATACAAAACTTTGGCCGAGCCGAAGTTAACTTTCCCCTATTTTTTTATCAGGCCTGTTCCCGTTTCCGAGTGGAATGAGAAAGTAAAACGATCGCAATTCCGAATCGTTTTCATTTTGGTGTTCCCGTTTCCGAGTAAAATAGAAATCGATTGTCTTTTCGAATGAATGTTCGAATCGCTTTCGAATTTTAATTCAGCCATAAGGCAGCTTTGACAATTTCGATCAGCACTGCGCATGCACTGATTCGGAATTGCAAACAGCTCGGTTTCATTTCGATCGTTTTTCTTTCGTCTGCATGCAATTTCTGAGCTAAGAATTTAATAAAAATTATTTGAAATCAAATTAAAGGCTCGATATATCAATGAATACTTCAAGATCTCTACAATATTTGAAATGTTAAAATAAAAATACTTGCAAGATGCAAAGAATCACCGTGGCCAAGAAAATTTGCATTTACTTTTCATTCCACTGACTCTTAGGCAAAACTTTTGAAACCGGATAACTTGATCTTACGATTCCGCATGATCTGCAAAATATTGCAAAACACACTGTCTTCAATTGTTTTAAATATTAAAGAAATGAATATTTTTACTACTTCTACACTAAATATTTTTTATATAGAATTTTTTTTATAAAATAATTTTATTGAAACAGCTATTAACTATTGCGCAGATGGTTATAAAGACCATTTAATTCGCACTTATGGAAAAATCGAGAATAGTGTTCAGATTCCATAACTAAAATACTCCATAATACCCTGCAATATTTTGAGGATCGAAAGTGTAAAGCAGAAGCGCGCGCGACAAGTTAAAAGAAGGCAAAAATAACAAGAACAAAACGCATTGCTATCCCGTTTGTTTTTCGGGTGTCTTCTTTTCAATGCGTTTTCTATTTCTTCTTTCGCATCAACGCGAGTGCGTGTGAAATTTGCCAATAAAAATTAATTAATTTATTAAGAATACAATAAAATACATTAAGTGTTAAACAAAATAATAATAACAGGTATGTAAGTAATCCCATGTCTTGCCAGTTTATATGCCCATATATAAAATCATTTCTTTCTACAGATCAAAGCGATAAAATCGATTATGGCTCCTAGCGGAATCGGTAAGGCCCTTCGACTAATTTTATCCGACGAAGTTATCATCGGGTTACAGAACCAAAAGTCCTTGAAGGACATAAACAACTTTTATACTGCGCTTATAGGTATTATATTTAATAACATTTAAATTTTATATTTATTAATACTATTTATTATATGTACACCATTTTCAAAGCATCAATATCTTGTGGAGGAAAGGACACCGCTGAGGAGCAGCTCCGGGATGCTTTACACATAAACAAGAAGCGTGTTATTAAGTTTAAAAGTGTAAACAAAAATAAATAAACCAAAAAATTATAAAATTGAAGAAATAAATGAATTGCCCAATATTTTACTGCATATCACGGTAAAGATAACTTGTAGATGCTGCCGTAGCTAGCTACGCTACAAATAACAAGTAATGGCTGCCGTAGCCAGCTACGTTACTAACAACATGTAAATAGTTACCGCCGCACAGTGTTGCTAATTAAGTTCCTAGCGGCGCGAAACCCATTTTAAAAATAACTTCATTAAGGGTTTTTTACTTGCGTTTTGGATAGTTAATACATAATTAAATTTTTTTGCAATTTTTTTTTTTTTTTTCTTCAAATAACATAGCTGTAGGCTGTTAAACATTAGCATATGTTAACAGGCATGCAAAATGTTAATTGTAGCTGTCAGAACAGCGAACTTTAAAATTAAATAAAATCATAAATAGTTTGAATTTTTTAAAACTTTTTGATTTTAAACCTAAGTTTAAAGTATATATTTTATAAAAAAAAAGTATATTTGCCTCGTTTGCGTGTTCAAATTAGTTGCATTTGGCAGTTTAAAAATGGCTCTTTTAGTACTGCTTTTTTTTTACGTAATTCAAACTTCTGTAGAATAAAACTAATATACGTCCGTGTTTGTCCGTGCACTGGCTTATATTATTTGTTAATTTAGATCATTGTTAATGTTTAAAAACAATAACTTGCTGCCACAAGCTGCCACCCGCAAAAATATTTGTGTTTGAAAATTTCATGTTTTTGGGAAAATATGGAAAAAAATATTTTTTTTTCCCTAACTTTAGGTTTCTATAGTTGCAATAACTTTTAAGAAATGTATACAAATTATATATTTTTTGAAAAGGTGAAATCATAACCTATAAATCTGTATACCCATTGTACAGATTTATAGCTCAGCTAATGATAACGTAATTAGTTGCGAAATCCATTTTTAATGCAAATATCTCAAAAAGCACCTATTTGTTAAGTAATTCTTACATTTTAAAAAACTAATTTATGAATTTAAAAGTACCGCCAAAGTAAAATTTATCGGTAATTAGGGTGACCGTATTTTAAAATATAGTTTATTTTGTTTTGATTTGCAAATTCGCTTGGTAATTAGCCGCCAATATGATCATATGTTTTAACAAGTGCGACAAGTGAGTTCAGCCTGCATAAAAGCTAAGTTTAAATTCGTGGCAAATTTCAATTTGAGCATATTTCAATTATTTTCTTTTCCTTTGCAACAACTTCAGTTATGTATTTAATGAAAAAAATATAATATGTTTGTGACCTGTGCTTGTTATGTGATTTGTATTAAATATGACTCTCTGCGCTATGTATTTTAATTGTCGTGTTTTCTACGTTTCCTACTAGTGTAAAAATAACATAATTCCTGGTAACTTCGTGGTGTCAAATGTTTTTTTTTTTTAAATAGTCTATTGTGAGTGTCGTCAAAAATAAATATGCTGCCGTTTCACGTCAAATAATTTGCCTTTTTAGGTTCAATGTCAGTACAAAATCGACAACTTTTTGATATTTGGCGCCAGGAGGCAGCGAAATCAAAAAAAAAATATTGAAGATTTCGTGTTTTCCCATATTATTGAAAAAGCGAAGTATAGTGATGATGAGCTAAAAATTATTACCACTCAATTGGACAATTTTACTGGAAAATTGAAAATACGTTGGCAAAAAAGCAATAGAACATTAGCGCGTTTTTTAGTAAGCAATGAAGAATGGCTTAATAAAACTGTTGTTTTCAAAGAACCAACAAGTTCAAAAGGTGGTAGACCATTGAAAGCTTTTCAAGATTGCTCTGAAACACGCCGAATTAAGAGAATCAAGACTCTTATTGATAATTCAACCACAAATGAGCTAATGCTTGCAGCAAAAGTAAGCCTGCATAAAGCTGGGAAAAGAAACGAATCTGAGATAATATCTGTTGTGGCCTCAGGATCAGAGCAAGCACAAAAATTGTTAAAATCAGTGAAAGAATCTTCAGAAATGCCAATTTCGTACACCCCGGAAGAAGCCTTGGCTCTTTTTATAGATGGCGGATTTTCGAAGCACGCATATGATTTGGTTCGAGATGGAGCTCAGACGCGCAACTGCAAATTATACCCTAGCTAAAGGAGCGTTTATGATGCCAAGCAAAAATGCTATCCTGAGCAGATGATCATAACTGAATCTTCCGCTGAAGTTAGTTTGCAAAATCTTGTCAATCATACAGCAGGTCGAATCATAGATGCATATGAAATAGCTGCAAGCGACTTAAAGGACATTTCTGTAGTTTACAAATGGGGATGCGATGGTAGCAGTGGCCATTCGATCTACAGGCAAAATTTTAATGACCCGACTATTGGGACCATAGATCAGCACCTATTTGCCGTATGCATTGTACCTCTGCAAATTAAACATAATGGAGGAATTCTTTGGCAAAATGCACGGCCATCATCAACTCGCTTGTGCAGACCAATCAAAATAATATTTGAAAAGGAGACTGTTGAGTTGGTCAAGACTGAAGTTGGAAAAATTGAAAATCAGATAAATAATATTCTGCCAACTAATATTGGAGGATTATTATTTAATCATGAATTCTATTTAACAATGATAGATGGAAAAGTATTCAATGCGCTTACAGATTCAGCTTCATTGTCATGCGGAATTTGTGGAGCAACATCTAAAACGATGAATAATCTGAAAATGATGGGACTTAAAAAACCAAACATTGAATTTTACAAATACGGTCTATCAACTCTCCATGCTTGGATTCGCTGCTTCGAATGTATTGTTCATATCGGGTACAGGTTGCCCATTAAGAAATGGCAGGCCCGAGGTGTGGACAAAGATATAGTGGCAGCAAGAAAGTTGAAAATTCAAAATGATATGAGGAAAGAGATGGGCCTTTTACTCGACATTCCGATGGTAGGTTCTGGTAATAAAAACAACGGAAATACAGCACGAAGGTTCTTCAAAAACCCTATATTGGCAGCGAAAGTGTCTGGAGTTAATGTGGAATTAATTACAAAATTTAATTTTTTTTTTTCAAAAAATGGAAATGTGATAGTTTATTCATAAAAAATTTGGTTTATTGCCATAAGTGGTTTTATATTCAAGTTATAGGTTTCGCGCCGCTACGAACTTAATTAGCAACACTGTGCGCCGTAGTTAGCTAAGCCACTGACTACTTTTCGGTAGCAATTCGCTACCGCAGATTCGCTAGCTCTTCGCTAGGACATGCCCATACAAAAGTAATCAGTACAGCCCATTGCCGGTTATCCAACGAGTCAGTCAGAGGTTACCGAATCGCTAGCAATTCGCTAGTACTGCGCTAGCTACGGTTACTTATGTAAAGGAAACCCCACGAAATCAGGGGAACAGGGTATTTTGTAGTCGGGGCACTCTTCTGCAGCTCCCTTACTTGTTGTTTATAATTTTTTGATTTTGTTGATGTTTTTGATTACTATTTTGTTAAAACCCACTTAGATTTGTTTTATTATTTAAAAAGAACAAATTTTAACGAGTAAATCGTGTGTCTTTTTTCTAAAATCCGTCAATAATTTGCAAAGTTGTTCACTATTTTCAGATAACGAAATTTGTGCAATATGTTGATGAGTCGTGCTATTAAAGCACTGTCTACCGTAATATTGTTAAGCACTTTATAGTTAATTCTTAAAGAACCTTTTTTTTTAGAAAGAGAATGTTTCTAAGTACTGCAAAATTAAATAAAATATATCTGACCAGTCGATATAGCCGTTATCCATCTGTCTGTCCGTCTTTCTGACCCTATGAACAAACAGATCTCAGAGATGGTAAAAGATAGAGGTTCAACATGTATGGGACATACACTTCTTCAACTTACCGGCAGATCAAGTTTATTTTTAATTTTTCCCATGCCCCCACCCGCCCCCGAAATTTAGAAAAAACGTCATATCTCCGGCAGTTTTATAGATAGAAGGTTCGAACCTTCTGAACATATTCTGAAATGAAGATAATTTATCGATCCGCTAAAGGAATGGTAAATTTCGGGTGAACGATAATCAAGTTAAAAGCAAAAGAAACTTCGATGTTGCAGCACTGTATCCAATCGAAAGTCCTATACAGGATATATTTTTTTTTTTTAGCCGGAGTGCATCTTAGACGATTACTTATTGAAATTGGTTGCGGTGAGCGTCGGAGTCCAACGACATTATATTGTGATAACCTTAGTTCACAAAATATTGCAAAAAAACCAGTGTATCAAGCAAAGACTAAGCACATCGATATAAGGAACCATTTTATTAGAGAGGTTATACAGAGAGAGGTTTACAATGTGGAGCTACAGTACGTTCCGACAAATCTGCAAATAGCAGATGTGTTAACAAAAAATCTTTTAAAAGAGAAACGCTTGCATTTCGTAAAACTATTTATGATATAGCCGATTTGCATTGAGGAAAGGAGTTAAAAACAATGCAAAAGTATCTTATTTGAACAAATAAAGTTCTATTTATTTTTCGGTCCAAAAAAAAAATACAACAACATAATATTTTTACATTCTCAGAGTTTTTAAAATCTCAGAAAGATCGGTTAAAATGGAGCCGATAAATCGCAGAATAGCTGGGGTGACTCAGATAAAATTCCACCACCAACGCAAATAGAAATTCGTCATGTGATTCTATAAAATTTTCGGCGTAAATTAAACCAGTACAAATATTCGATGAATGCCAAATGGCATGTGGGGCGATTCGACTACCTATAAAAACTATTTCAAAGTTTTTCAAAAGATTCCAGACGAGACATTTTTCAGTAGAGGACGAGCCGCTAGACGGACGACCAAAATATTCGAGCGACGAGATAAACGTAGCCAGAATTAAAGCTTAACTAGACGAATACTCTCGATTAACACAGGAAAAGATTGCTAATGAACTCGGCTCAGATGTCATGGCCATATCTCGAATATTGCATCATGATCTGCAGTACACGAAGACTTCGAGATGGGTTCCACGCATTTTAATACCGCCCAACAATAGGCTTGAGTGCACTTTACCCAATATTTCCTAAATAAATTCGAAAATGGGCCGTCTAGCAACTATAATAAAGCCGTTTCTGGTGACGTAGCTTGGTTCTATAAGGAGCCCAACTGGAGCAAACTCACCCATAAAAGCTAAGCTGCTATTCTCCTGGGAAAGCGTCAGACCATTTAGCGGTGGTATACCGAAGACTGCTTGCCAAAAGTTTTCAGAAATTTGTTGGAAAACTGAAGGGAAGAGGATTCGCGGCGCTATTTTTTACATCATGATAACGCGCCATCGAAAAAATACGTCCAGCACCATTTTCTCCGGATCTGGCACCTTGAGATTTCTGTTTTTTCTCGGAAAATCTTAAAAATTTGATGTGAAAGGTCTTTAATACCAACGCGGAGATGCAGTAAATGCTGAACTTGAAAAGCTAGAAACTTGAAAGAAATGCATTGAAATTAATGGCGATTATGTAGAGAAGATTAAAAATGTCGCAGATTAAGAATAAATGCACAACTTACCGAACTTTGGTTAGTCCCCACGTACATCAAGTATGAGACGCGACCGAGGTGGTAACCCTATGGAACAAGCTGACTCCGCCAAAACACATTAAGCAATCTTTTACCAATTTGATAATTTATTTCCTGTTCCTGTTGGGCATTTCTATGTTTGCTTTTTATATTTATGGTTTGAAACCGGCTCCACTTTAGCTCGAGCAACTGAAATGGTTTTCCATTTAATTGCTTTAAGTATCTGTCGGGATTAATTTAATGTAATGTACGGCTCGTAAGTTATGCAAATCAAATGCCATTTAAATAAAATTTAACTGGCGTTGATTTTTTATTTTAAATTGTTTCTTTTTTTTTTTTTGCATGTGGCCAGAGTGCGGTAAGCTAATGAAATGCAATTTAATATGCCGGAAGGGCATAAAAAAAGAACGTTATGGTGAATGCATGTACTATGGTCATGCTTCAATCATGTTTAATCAAGTGAAACGAGGCATAGGCAATGAACCATACAAATGTTCGAGCTAGTGTGCCTATAAGTAGACAATTCGATGTGATTCAGTAAGGGAATTTTCAGGCCTGCTATTCGGGTGCTAAGAAAACCTGAATGGAACAAATTTTAAACCCGTTAATTGAAGAGTAAAAAAATTACGCCAAAGTCGTGCATGTGCATGTAACACGCAAAAGGAAGCATCTCCGATCATTTACAGCCGAGTTGATACAGCCATGGTCGTCATTCCCCTTCACTCAACATTTTTATTGGTTCAAAGAGAGTATATGCAGATGGAGCATTATGGGACTTGTTAACAATTTTGCCGAGCGTGGGATAGTCGAAAGAAGACCTTACCATCGAAACCCTTTAGTTCAAACAAAGCAATCCAAGAGTTTCGACAAGGAACTTATCTGCTCACATGCATTAACGAGCAGGGGGCATTTAAATTCTATTATTTTTAAAACTAATTGAATAAGCTCTAACTTGAATAAAGATAAAATGAATTCCATACACTGAAAAAAAAGTTATTTGAGTTAATGTAAACTTAATGTAGCAATATTCATCAGCCACCTTACCATAACTATGCTCTAGATCTTATAGTCTCTGGAATCGACTCTTCATACAGACATTCGACATTGAGACAGAGGGACCGACAGACGTATTTGGCTATATCGACTCGGCTCTTGATGCCGATCAAGAACATATAAATACTATAACTTAAATTTAAATTTTCACAAACTTAATATACACTAAGTACCTTTGGTTCAGAGTGTAAAAAGCATTTCAGTGACGCACCTGACCTATCTGGGAGAGTCTTAGATATGGCTAGTACGCCATTTTCTGAATATGACAGACTGTATTTGGACACCATCGAAGTGTCAGCATCCGCAGCCTAAACAGCCCTGCCTCATGTTTCTTAGCGCCATAAAAAATGCCCCAATGAAAGAAACAATTGCGTTGACTATGAGTTGCATTCAAAATATTGCCTTCCATTTTCTATTATTGAAATTTTCAATTCATTTTTTAATGTGATTACCTATTGGGACACCAACAAAAAATTATATGTTGTACAATTTTTGCGGATACATTCTAAATTCACCTTAAAACAAAAATCAAAAAACTGGTCTTTCTCAAGAACCGCTTAACCGATTGGGATGAGTTAAATATATGTTTTAAAAGTTCACAATACAATTATTGGAAAACCGAGCAAAAACTTTAGGTGTCGCAATTGATCGTCACCTTAAAAAAATTAGTTCAAACAGTCAAGAATACTATTTGGGCCTAAAAATCGGTAATAAAAATGTTTTGTTGTGGACACTTAAAATATCCAGCAGCCAGAAGGAAGCGTTTCCGACTCCATAAAGTAATATATATACTCATCAGCATCAACAGTCGAGTCGATATAGCTATGTCCGTCTGTGTGTCTGTCTGTCCGTCTGTCTGTATGAACAAACAGATCTCAGAGATGGTAAGAGATTGAAAATCGACGTGTATGGGACAAAAACTTCTTATACTTGCAGGCAGATCACGTTTATTTTCAAATTTTGCCACCCCCCTCCCGCCCCCGCAATTTAGAAAAAACGTCATATCTCCGTCAGTTTTATAGATAGAAGGTTCGAACCTTCTTGACATTTCTTAAAATCATTATTTATCGATCCGCCAAAGAAATGGCAAAGATCGGATGAACGGTTGTCGACAATTATGGGCAACACCGGTCGCAACGATGATGGGCAGCACTTCACAGTTACTTCACAGGTACAGAAGTCGGCATTGACCGATTTTCTTTCTTGTTGTTTTAATGTTTTTTTGTTTTCCTCCATGACATAGTCTTCCGATATGATGACAAAATTTATTTATTATTAGGGATCTTTTAATAGTAAAAACCAGGGATGCAAACCGGTTCTGAACCGAACCAAACCGAACCGAACCAAACCGAACCGAACCGCTTTTTTAAGCTGGTGAACCGAACCGCAAACGGAAAAGGCGTCCCTTCGAAAATGCTGAACCGAACCGAAAGCGCTTCAAACGCACAAATTTTTGGGAACTTTGATCGAATTGCTACGATAAGTCCTTATTGATGTCGGACTTATGAAGCACCCAACCATTTTGAAACGTGCAATTGTCCACCGACCTCTGAATATGCCTGCCGTAAGCAGGGATTAAAACCGAAACAATAACCGTTATTTTAAACCGGTATAACAGAATCAAACCGAAACCGTAACCAATATAAATTTTTCAAGTGACCGTAACCGTAACCGAATCAAACCGAAACCGTAACCAATATAAATTTTTCAAGTGACCGTAACCGTAACCGAAATGGATTTTATTTTTGTTAACCGTAACCGAAACAAAATTACCGGTTCCATTTCGGTTTTCTTAGATTCTTAGTTCCGAGATACAATGTCGCACTTACTGCTGAGCAAACAGAAGTATGTATTGGACTGTTTGCAAAACTATTTTCAAAAATGCAGTCTATTAAATAAGTATCAGAATTAGCTGATGTTAACACGAGCTTAAACACAACTGTGTCAGTTGAAATATGTGAATATGGGCATTTCCATAGAAAGGTCTACCGAGACCAAAAAATTAAAAGTACTTAAAAACACTATTTGTTATCAAATTTTCATAGGGGATCAATCAATCTTATCTGATGTTAGCCAATCTTACAATAATTCATCACCCATTGCGAAATTTCCAAAAGCAAAATCGCCCAAGCCTCATTTTTATACACTTGAAAAGTGTATTATAATTTTCATCTACGAACACATAAAGTATATATATTCTTGATCAGCATGACGAGCTGAGTTGATTGAGGTTTGTCCATCCGCATGTCTGTCTGTTTCTACGCAAACTAGTCCCTTAGTTTTGAAGCTATCGAGCTGAAATTTTGCACGGAATCGCGAAAATCGGCTGGTCACTTCTTGTAGCTGCCATACAAATTTTTTTTAAAATTTTTTTTAGTGTTCCAATCACACAAGTCATAAAGCTTATTAATTAAGACATTCGTCACAAAATTAAGTCAGTGGTCACAAAAGTTTCAAGTGTATTTAAACATCGGCAAAGACGAAGTTAGCATTGCTTTCTCGTTCTCATTTTGAACGTTTTTTTTTCGAAAAAAGGTACTATAGAATGTATTGATTTTGGCTCTCTAAAATCGATTTCAGGTTACAACGGGTTAAAAAAAATTGATAATGAAACCATAACAAACTATATGATTGCAATTAACTGTAACTTTTTGCCTCACATTATATCAGAAATTCAAATAAATTATAATGGACAAATATGTCAAGTGCGCAATGTCACGTAGCGAATCCTATTTTACTTTCTAAGAAAAAATAATAGAAAATGTTTCAGTCAAGCTAGTTCTAATATACAGTAAAAATGACTAAAAACATTTTAAAATTAGTCGCACTAAAAAATTTTGGCGGGTTTCGTTGAGTTTTGCACTTATACTGATGCCCAAAAAAGCACTTCCATTTTTGGTCACGTGTGTATCGCTTTTTGGTTGGCTTTATCTTGGAACCAGCAGAGCGTCTGCTACCAACATTACCACTAAATAAAGTGCCCCGAAAGAGCTATAAGTTAAAGAGGCAGAAGAATATTTTAACTTTTATTCTGCTAAAAATGCGTACGACGGACACGTTCGTCATCATGGAAATACCCATATGTGAATAACCAAATGGAAAGAAATCAATCTATTGAATTAAGAAATAGTACAAACGTTGCTTACATCGTTTCTAAGTTAACAGTTGAGTTCTAGTACCGATATACTCAAATGGTGGGGAAAAATTCACTTAAATACCGAAAGTAGTAAGTAAAAGTAAAGTAAAATTGGCTTGTCAAGATGACACGCCCAACTGCCAAGCGGCCTTCTCAATATCTTGGCTGTGCGCTTTAATTTTAGCACAAGAGAAAGGGACCTACAGCTTAACGCCGAAGAACGGCAGTTTTTGAGAAGCTTTTCATGGCTAATTACTGCAATGCTGGCGCCAACAGCAAGAGGTGTGGCCGGGTGTAAAGTTTTATTCAAAGAAAAAAAATTTTCATTAGATGTTCCGAGGCGGGATCGAACCCACGACCTCATGCTCAGCGGTCGCGCACACTAACCGCTGAACCACCCAGCCTCTACCGAAAGTAGTACTAAGGTCCATATCAAAATTATAAGACGCCTTGTATTTTGAATATAATTTTCAAGATATATTAACGTATAAACCGTCGCTCACTTATAATAAAACTATGTAGACAAACGATTCAACTCAAATATATTTATTGTTCCAACTGTTATAGTGTTTTTTTTTAGCAAAATCAAAAAATTAGTGGCATTTTCATCTTTATCAAAATGATAAGACACTTAAAGTTTTAACACTTAAAGTCTATGGGAATGAAAAGAAATAACATTTAAACTAATTCAAACCACTAATTTAGACATTAATTGTCGATCCCCTACATCTTCCAACATCAAAAATTCTTGTTTTCATTGAATCTATCAGATTCACTAATAACTGCGGTTCAAGGAGGTTCCATTCTCGTAAAATCGCCCTTTTAAGGTTCCTAACACTGACGTAGCTTGTGTTTTCCTTGTAGACACGTCTTGCGAGGATTTCTCAAATATTTTCAATTGGATTTAAGTCTGGTGAGCATGCTGGCCATTTCAATAATTCGACCGAACACTTCTGTAAAAAAGCTTTTGTGACCCGACTAGTGTGAATTCGGGCACTGTCTTGCATTAAAATAAAGGGAGCTTCCCGGTTTTCATTTAAATAGGGGAGCAAACTATTTTATAGGACTCGAATGTAGTCTGCACTATTCATTCTGGTGCTCGTAAATTGCAAATCCAGCTTTCCAAACTTATTGAAACCAAAATCCAAACTAAAATTTCTTTTCGAAAAGTAAACGGGCTCCTTTCTTAAATCACGCCAGTAATGACGAAATCCATCTGGACCATCTAGATTAAACTTTTTTTCATCCGAAAAAATTACCTAAACAAAATATAATTGATTAGAAATATGAAAACTAACAATGCGACATTAATTACCGAGGCTCAGTTTGTTGACAAGTTTTCTAGTGCAAATTCGATCCGAGCTGCTTTGGGGCGGGCTGTCAAATGAGGTATTTTTTTAATTACACCTCTCACAATGTGATCAGATTTATTTAAGACTCTCCAGACCGTCATAGTGGACACATTTTTTGCGCTGAGTGCAGAAAGTTGGGAGCATGAGGCGGTTGAATTGCTCGCTTTGTTAATAATGCGTCGCTTGCTACGGTCATTTAACCACTGGTTTTCGTCCAGTAAAAATATTAAAATCAGCTTGTCAAGATGACACAGCCCCAAAGGGCCAAAGCCGAGCCTCTCTCAAACTCTTGGCTTGTGCGCTTCTAATTTTAGCACAAGAGAAAGGGACCTACAGTTTAACGCCGAATCCGAACGGCAGTTTGAGAAGCTTTTCATGGCTAATTACTGCAATGCTGGCGCCAACAGCAAGAGGTGTGGCCGGGTGTAAAGTTTTATTCAAAGAAAAAAAACTTTTCATTTGATGTTCCGGGGCGGGATCGAACCCACAACCTCATGCACAGCGGTCGCGTACTCTAGCCGCTGAGTCACCCAGCCACTTCCAGTTTTCGTCCAGTACGACGTTTTTTCCGTATTCTTCAGGATTCTTAAAAAAATTGGCAATAACTGTGCGACTGCGACCGATTTGACGTTATATTTGGCGTATATTCAAGGCGGACTTTGAAAAGGCAAGAATTAAGCCCTTTTCTTTCTCGCAAGGCAGTGTTGATCGACCCATTTTATTTTAAATTGCTTAAATTACAATCGTGAAGAAAAAAAATTACAAGTGGAGTTGTTTTTAACAGTCTGGCCTTAGTTTTTGTTATGATTTGTTCTATGATTTGAACGCAAAATTAACGACACTTTTCCAAGCAGCGATAAAAATCGCAACCAACCGTAAATTTTCTTTGCGTATGTGTTTTTCTTTCGTTCGCCATATTTGTTTCTATTATATTCCAGTTCAGAAAGATTTTGCGAGGGAGGAAACGCAAGTTATAAAAGTGTCTTATAATTTTGATATGGACCTTAGCAGTTCCTTGTACTCAAGTAAGTGTCGAACGACTATTTTCTGGTGTTAAATTTATAATGTATCAATTACAAATCAAATTGAACGCAAAAACTTTAAAAGCAATTATGATACTAAGATCAAATCATATGAAATTTTCTTTTAAAGGTCAGTATCCAGCACTCCAGAATTTTGATAGTTCGTTACAATACTTTATATAAATAGGAACACTTTGCTTTGCTTTGTTGTTCAAGAGCTACTTGAAAGTGTTTCTATTCATGTAAAGTATTGTGACGAAATCGAAACTCCGAAGCTTAAAACTAAAATGTGTATTTATCCGGTTTGAAACCGGTAACCGAAATGATTATTTTGTATTTTAAAACTAAAATGTATATTTAACCGGTTTGAAACCGGTAACCGAAATGATTATTTTCTAACCGAATCGTAGCCGGACCGAAATAAAAAGAGATAACCGCAACCGAAACCGTAACCGAAAAAAATTGATTTTAATGACCGAAACCGCAATTTCTTTCGGTTTTATTCCCTGGTCATAAGTTAACATATTTACTTTGGAAGTTGCTAATCGATTTATTTGTTAAGCTTCTTTACCTTTATCCAACTTTAGCCAGGAGTATGGACTCATTCACTAAGCAAGCACATCCAACTATTCAAACTTTTTAATTCTCCAGGAATTCAGTATCGAAATGGTAAAACAGTCACTTATCTTAGTAATCTTATCTTAGAAATCTTTATATTTCGAATATTGAAGCAAAAGTTCAGGGAAAAGACTCTATAGGTGAGCTTAAATATTTTAAAAAGATTTTCGGTATAAAATAGCTTTCTCTGAGAAAATTTTCAATATTTAAAGGATTAGCTAGACCAAATAGAGTTGGTTCAAACAAAAACCCTGGGTGTAATACCTCTTAAAAACAGAACTAGTACTTTATAATGTGTTCGATCTATCTTTATTTTCCCACCCAGGTTTATAGTTTTTCAAACTTCTGCAGCTTCAAAAGACCAAAACAATTACTTTCTCAACATATTTAAAGAAATTTTTGAATGTTAGACTTCAGAATGGGTTTAAAGGGTTAAGGTTTGGTGGAATGAATAATCTTAGAACAAAAAGAAGTTTTGGACTTGCCGCAACTTCAAAAGTCTAAAAAATTACTTTCCGAGCAGATTTCAGGGTAAATTGCGACTTAATACTCAACAAAAGCTTTAAGAGTTGACATAGGGTGAAATTAAGGGCGATCCAAAAAATTAATGGAGTTTCTAACACGTTTTCGGACTGCTTCGAAACTTCGGAAAAATATCTTTTCGTGCAGACTTTAGAGCAAACTGGGAACAAACTTTATATTTAAGAAATTGCTTAGGGCTTGAGACTCGTCAAAATTTGCAAGAAAGATAGGCGGTCAAGCCCGACTATAACATACTCTGTACCTGTGAAGTGCTGCCCATCACCGTTGCGACCGTATTGTTTGATTTCCTTATAACTCGAATATCGTTCTTCAGATCTTTAAAATTCCTTCAGCGGATCGTTAATCCCGAATACTAAATAAGTCCACAAGGTTCAAACCTTCTATCTATAAAATTATGGGAGATATGACGTTTTTTGATATTGCGGGGGCGGGAGGGGGCGTGGCAAAAATTGAAATAAAACTTGATCTGCCTGCAAGTATAAGAAACATATGTTCCATACATGTCAAACCTCCATCTCTTACCATCTCTGAGATCTGTTTGTTCATACGGACAGACGGACAGACAGCCGGACGGACAGACGGACACTTTTGCACAAACTTAATATACTCTGTGTACCTCTGGTACAGAGTATAAAAACGATCCTTGATCAGAAATGCGAACCGATTTAAGCAAAATTTGGGACGTTGTCCCTAAGGGTTTATTTTCGGCGGGAATTAGAGCGATCCCAGAAAGCGGTTTTTTTATACCCTGTTCCCATTGAAAATGGGAAAAGGGGGATCATGAAGTTGTGCAAAAGTATGTAACAGATAGAAGGAAGCATTTGCGACCCTATAAAGATATATATTCTTGATCAGCATCAACAGCCGAGTCGATTTAGCCCTGTCCGTCTGTCCGTCCGTCTGTCCGTCTGTCCGTCTGAACGCGTGTTTCTCAGAGACTATAAGAGCTAGAGCCACAAATTTTGCATGTAGTAGGTGTATCCCGATTCAAACGAGTTTGTTTCAGATTTGGAAAATTCCTCCCCCTCCCCCTTTAAGCGCAAAAAACTGTCAGAGCCACAATTTTTTAGATAGACCTTCCAAACCTTACATATATCAAGTAAGGCCCAATATCTATCTATTCTGAAAAGATCACTAAGATCGGACAATAAACACCGAAGTTATATACGAATCAATTTTGCTTGTGGGAGAGAGGGGGGTCTTGCATTTTCAGTTATCGCGCGCGGCCGCATGCCATGCGTTTGTGTGTATGTTGGAGTGTGTGTATGTGTGAGTGTGTGTGTATGTAAAGAAAAAACACACGAAATCAAGGGAACAGGGTATTTTGTAGTCGGGGCACTCGACTGCAGCTCCCTTACTTGTTATCATTATTTTTATACCCTGTTCCCATTGAAAATGGGAAAACTGGGATCATGAAGTTGTGCAAAAGTAAGTAACAGGTAGAAGGAAGCATTTGCGACCCTAAAGAATATATATTCTTGTTCAGCATCAACAGCCGAGTCGATTTAGCCCTGTCCGTCTGACCGTCCGTCTGTCCGTATGTTTGAGTTTGTTTCAGATTTGGAAAATTCCTCCCCCTCCCCCCTTTAAGCGCAAAAAACTGTCAGAGCCAAATTTTTAAGATAGACCTTCCAAACCTTACATGTATCAAGAAAGGCCCAATATCTATCTATTCTGAAAAGATCACTAAGATCGGACAATAAACACCGAAGTTATATTCAAATTAATTTTGCTTGTGGGAGAGAGGGGGTCTTGCATTGTCAGTTATCGCGCGCGGCCGCATGCCATGCGTTTGTGTGTATGTTGGAGTGTGTGTATGTGTGAGTGTGTGTGTATGTAAGGAAAAAACACACGAAATTAAGGGACCAGGGTATTTTGTAGTCGGGGCACTCGACTGCAGATCCCTTACTTGTTAAATATAAATATGAAAAGTATCTGGTCGTTAAACTTAAGGATGGGCTTTAAGGGTTGAGATTTTACAGAATTTCGGCATCCAAGAATAAAAAGTGCGTTGCGAATTCCTTTTTTGCGCAGATTTTAGGGAAGATCGGGGCTATTTGCAAAAACAGAAACTTCTTCTTCTTCTTCTTCTTTGTCCTTGATGATAGCATCACAAACGTTTTACGGTCTCGGCCGCTGCAACTAATGACCGCCACTCGCCTCTGTCCGAGCGGCATTCCACCAGAAGAGCACACCCAGCTTCGAAATATCTCCCTCGCCATCTCCGCTTCCGTCGACCCGGCCCGGGCGTGCCTCCTAACTCGTTCGCATGCCGACTGTACACCCGCTTTCCTGGAGCGTTATCATCCATACGGGTAACATGTCCTATCCAGCGGCCTTCATTAAATTTATAATAAATAAAGACTGAACCACTGAACTGAACCGAAACCGCGGTTCAGTTGGCTTCAAAACCCATGTAATAAACCGAACCGGTGGTTCAAAAACTATGTGAACCACATTCGCTTTGCATCCCTGGTAAAAACACTAAAAAGCTGTTGGTGCCGTAATAGAGTACCAGAATAAAAAAATATTTTTAAGCTTTAATATTTTTAAACCCTGTTCCCATTGAAAATTGGAAAAGGGGGATCATGAAGTTGTGCAAAAGTATGTAACAGGTAGAAGGAAACATTTGCGACCCTATAAAGTAAATATATTCTTGTTCAGCATCAACAGCCGAGTCGATTTAGCCCTGTCCGTCCGACTGTCTGTCAGTCCCGTCTGTCCGTCTGTCTGTCTGTCTGCCCGTATGAACGCGTGTTTCTCAGAAACTATAAGAGTTAGAGCCACAAATTTTTGCATGTAGATAGGTGTACGAGGTGTGTTCAAAAAGTATCGATAATTTTGTGTTTTTTCAAAAATTATTTATTTATTCATGAATATCTATTTTGTCCCCTTCAAAGTAATCCCCATGAGATATTATACACTTGTGCCAACGGTTTTTCCAATCTTCGAAGCACTTAAAAAAATCATTTTTTTTTATCTTGTTCAGCTCCTCCTTCGATGCCGTCTTTATCTCGTCAAGCGTAGCGTAACGTCGTCCTTTCATGGGCCTCTTCAGTTTAGGGAACAAGAAAAAGTCACAGGGGGCCAGATCTGGGGAATTCAGTGGCTGCGGCATCATTAGTGTGTTTTTTTTGGCCAAAAAGTCGCGCACAAGCAACGATGTGTGAGCAGGGGCGTTATCGTGGTGCAAAAGCCAATTTTTGTTCTTCCACAAATCCGGGCGTTTCTGGCGGATTGCTTCGCGCAAATTGCGCATAACTTGCAGGTAATATTCCTTATTGACCGTTCTTCCTTGTGGCAAGAACTCATGATGCAAAACTTTCACATTCGACCGAACTTGGTGCGATTTTTTCGGTCTTGGTTCGAGCGGCAGCTTCCATTGAGATGATTGAGCTTTGGTTTCCACGTCATAACCATAAACCCACGATTCGTAACCAGTTATGACCCTCTGGAGCAAATTTGGGTCGTCGCGGACAGAGTTTAACCTCTCATTAGCAATGTTCATGCGATGCTGTTTTTGGTCGCAATTGAGGTAAAAATCGAAGACGATCCAAAACACATGCAAGCGAAGCAGCTGTCAACAATTAAGTGAACATTCAAAATGGCCGAGCTTGTCGGCATAAGTGAGAGACATGAGTAGCAACATAACGCCACAAAAAAATCGAAATTCGAATATACGTAACCCGGGAAAATTCAAAATTCGCGATACTTTTTGAACACACCTCGTATACCCGATTCAAAACGAGTTTGTTTCACATTTGGAAAATTCCTCCCCCTCCCCCCTTTAAGCGCAAAAAACTGTCAGAGCCACAATTTTTTAGATAGACCTTCCAAACTTTACATATATCAAGTAAGGCCCAATATCTATCTATTCTGAAAAGATCACTAAGATCGGACAATAAACACCGAAGTTATATACGAATCAATTTTGCTTGTGGAAGAGAGGGGGTGTCTTGCATTGTCAGTAATCGCGCGCGGCCGCATGCCATGCGTTTGTGTGTATGTTGGAGTGTGTGTATGTGTGAGTGTGTGTGTATGTAAGGAAAAACCCACGAAATCAAGGGAACAGGGTATTATGTAGTCGGGGCACTCGACTGCAGCTCCCTTACTTGTTTTGCCTAAGAATTGGTAATAAAATTGTGGAAAAATTACTTTTTCTATTGTATTCTGGACACTTGTAGAATGGCTTGACACAGCCCCAAAGGCCAAAGCCGAGCTCCTCTCAATCTCTTGGCTTGTGCGCTTTTAATTTTCGCACAAAAGAAAGAGACCTACAGTTTAACGCCGAACCCGAACGGCAGTTTAAGAACTTCTCGCATGGCTTATTACTACAAAGCTGGCGCCAACAGCAGCGAGGGTGTGTAAGTTTATTCAAAGAAAAAACTTTTCATTAGATGTTCTGAGGCGTGAACGAACCCACGCCTCTTGCACAGCGGTCGCGCACACTAGCCGCTGAGCCACACTCGGGCACATTCTGAACACTTACCTCATATATTATACCCATTCGAATCGGTTAAGTGGTTCTTGAGAAATAACAGATTTTTGATTTAACTTTCTATCTTCATAACACCACCCCAATAGTGACTATCAACTTAAAAATTTAGGAGAGTGAGTTTCTCATTGATGGTTATCACATATTTAAGTTTGGAGCTGATAAGAGCGGGGCAGTTTTTGTATGCTTGTCCTGCTATGCCCTTTATCGATGGCGGATTCCTTAGCTAAGTTAGTTAAGTTAGGAATAGGAATATAAATTGTGAAAGAAGTAGTAGCGTGTCATATAGCCCTCAGTTAGAAAAGTGGGAGGAGTAGACAGCGGGAACGACGCCAAAATTAAATTAGTGCGGTCGAAAAGGATAGACCGAGCTTAAAGTCGCTGGCTTCTTCTCTCGATTTTCAGTAGTCATGGAGATCTTATCGAAAGCGCATTCACTCTTGTACTTAAAGTTATTACCAACAAATTACCAACGACTGTCCACGAACAAAAAACAAATTCAAAAACCAAGACTTATAAAACTATTGTGAATCATTTTTCATGGCGCCCGTGCAGGGACTAAAGTTGTTTATTTAATTTAATTAAACAATTTTTTTGTTACATTTGTATGGCGGCTCAGTACAGTGAGCAGTCGTTCAAAACTTTGTGCCGGAGTAAATACATTTACATATAGACAAACAAACAAACAACCGACTTAATCGCGAGCCGGTTGGTGTGTAAAACATGTTAATGTTGGCAGAATGAAATGAAATTGAGTTTTTGAATGAAGTAGTAGCGTGTAATGAAGCGCTAAGTTAGAGCCCTAAGGCACGATTTCTCAAAGGTTCCGGTTGGCCAACAGCCGGTTAAATTTGTTCCTCCAGCGGTCAAGCCATTTGGTTTTCTTAACAACAGTTTCATCTGATATACATAAATTCCTATCGCTGCAATAGGAGACGGTCAACAAATTAGGAATTTTTGTTATGGATTTTTTCATGCTATTAATTGCTGCAGGTAATAGCTTTGCGAAAAATTGATTAAAATTGATTGCGATGAATCAAAAGCTATAGCTGGGGACACTAGTTTACCTGCACGGCTTATCAAATGAACGCTGACTACACAGATAGGGAAGTTGTCACATGCATAAAACGCAGTGCCGCCAGGTCCTACTAACAATCCTAGTCACAACAAATTGAATCGCAACTGAAGTCAAGGCTTTAACTTAATCTCTGATTCTTTTATAAAGTATTTTACATGAAGATTTTGTCAACCTGAATCATTAAACAAATGTGGCATCATCCAGATCAGTTAAGTAATTAGGCATCTTCCAGTACACTCTTGCATTATTTATTCCTTGCTCTTCCTCTTCAAATTCCATTTCCATTGCGTGGAGTTAAAAAATTCGTTTATTCATAAACATTTTGAGGCAGCAAATAATAAAATAAACAAATCAAATGTTGGAGCCAGCTGTTTGTATAACGATAAAATATATTGATAGTTCCATCGGCACAGAACTCGCGGTTAACTTTAACCAGAGCTAGAGCAGCGGTTAAGTCTGTTCCTCCGGTTGCGCCACACACAGCATGAGATACGCAATTTCGGTTAAACTGCCTGTCAATTTGACTAACCGCACATTGAGAAATCGGGCCTAAGTGAGATGTCGGTGTCAGCGAGTATTGGAGTGGAGTTGGAGTTTCAAAATCAATCACAAAAGAGTAAATTGGAAGGGTTGGTTGGTGTTGTGGTGCCTTACTGAAAATTGTTGGCGTTGCAACATGTTACGAATCAAGCGTGAGGTGTCCAAAATGTGCACTAAAAAACCAAACAGCAGCTCGGACTGAGCTTAGTCGTTGTTCAGGGCATTTGAATCCAGGTACTGTAACATCCAGTCTTACTGCGTTGTCCAGCACCATCCTTGGTGCCACTTCTGATGATAACTAACCCAAACACTAGACATTTTTGTCCCTGGCGCATCTGGTGACAGTTGACGCGCACCTGTACAAGATCTTAACTGTGAAGGATAAGACTGAATTATGTGGAACACTGTTGAACTGGGGAGTGAGTCGGTTGGGACTTCTGGCAAACGACTAACAATCAGCCTGTGGGGGGGTTCTTTGGCTTTCACCCAACAACATCCACACTACAAAATTAATTAAGTCCCGAGCTCACTTTTTATTGCACAACTAAACAAATAATGGAAAGATAGATAAATTGAAAAGAATATACACCTGAATCGCACAAAATTGTACACTACTAAGATGTTAATGTAGTGTCGCTTCTTCACCCTCCCTACCAAATGATTTTCTATTAGCGAGTTGATTTCAAATATGAAATCCCAAATATGTTTACAGCATCCTGTTACCCCGTTTTTACCTTACAAGGAAAATTAGAAAAATTTAGAATCTCATTTCACTTAATTTTATTTAACAAAACTTAAAAAAAATTCGCTTCATAATATGGGTTCGGTACCCAGTTGATAATAGCTTATTCTCAAAATAAAAATTATTTATTCCTCGTTAAATTTTATAGTTATGTATTTTCATAACAAAAGATTATAAGCATAATAGAAAATATTATAATAATATAAAATAAATAGATTAAATTTAAGTACATTTGTTCTTAAACATGTTGTAGAGTAATTTGACGTAAGGATGTTTTGCATATGTGCATTTATTCTTTTTATTCAAACATATGGTTTTTGATTTTGTGGCGTTTCTATTGAAATGCTTAGCATTGTATTTTAATTTGGTAAACGTCGCATGAGAAGCATGTCTTCGGAATAAGTTTTAAACAAATTAACTTTTTTAAGAAGTGAACATATTCATGTGCATCGCATTGTACTGTGCGATTATGTGTTTGATTTAGGCTAAAAGAAATTATCGTTGTGCTTCTTCTTCAGCCAAAATTGTTGGATATTTGCACAAATCACTCGAACCGTTAAACTGGTTCGGCACGGAAAATGATAAGACTTAAAACAAAAGTCTAGCTTGCAGACTTGTTATCAGCAAACCAAATGAGCGGAGAAGATAATGTGTGCAAATGAGTGAAACATTGCCAATTTTTCTTTGTTTGTTTATTAAAATTCACTCAAAAATAAATATCACTTGCACTCATTATATTCTTAGCAGCTTTTGGTGGTTTATGGTGTGGAATCAAATAAATAAATTTTAGTTTTTGTACACTCACCCATTTGCATCCTCCGAAGGCCTTCGTGGTTAGCGATGATGGTTTTAAATTGTTGCTTAGTTTTTGGACAGATAATATTGCATTATTTAGTTGAACCACACCGTGAGTTGATTCTCTTTTGATTTGGTTAAAGCATTTCAATACACTTTTCGCAAAAATAATTGAACAAAAATTATGCCACAAAACAAAATTTAGAAATTATGCCAGAAAAAAATGAAAATTATGCCACACAAAAATGCATTAAAAAAATTTAATTTACTAAATTGTTCCTGAGCTGAAGTTATTCCTCTTTGCTCTTTTCTCTTCATCCACACGTCTTGGTGTGGGTGAACTTGAGCCACTTTTTCGCTTGATGTAACTAATGAAACCTCTCAATTATATGAACTCTTGGCATTTTCTCAGACACTTGAACATTTTGTACACTTTGGTAGGGTATTTTGCTGAGTTTTTAGCACTTTTCACTCGCACATGGTGATGAATTTGGGAAGCAAACCGCTGATCTTCAATGAATATTGCTTTTCACTTTTGCACATTGATGGTGGATTAAATTTGATGACGATGATTAAAGCTGAGGATTTGTTGGGGAGCGTAGTTTCTTCTGCAATTTCTGGGGCTGCTTAGGTTAAGCGTCTGGCAGGTTAGACCACGACTGAGGCTAGCAATTGAGACACAAGCTCTCGTCTCTCTCGCATATCATGCGAGGAGGAATTGAAGTTTAAGCTTTTCTTGTGGTTTTTGCTCAATGCTAGTCCAGCGAACAAAAAAAAATCTGAGCTGCTGCTCCACAAATATTAAATGATTTATTTGCAGGTCGAGTGTCTTTCCGAGAGAAACCCGTGAGAGGATTTGTTTTGCTCTTATATTAACTAAGACAAAATAATTTCCACTGAAAGCCGGATGGCTAAGAAAATTTAACTTTTCTTCAGATTTGAAGGTTAGACTTAATTTGTTTTTAGACTTAAATGATGGATGATCACATCTAGCTGGGTGGATGGTTCAAGCGGAAAAAGAACGTTTTAGGAAATGGGAAGTCGGTCAAAGCCTAGGTGAGCCAAAATTTGAGTTTGAGAGCTGTCAAATTTGACAGATGTAACTCACTCAAATAGGGGGAATTGACTTTGCGCTACGTTGCAACGTAGCCTATTCTCGATAGAATTAGATAGTCGTTATGATTTCAATTAAGGTTGAGCCCAAGTTAATGAAATAAACGAAACGACTCAGCCGTTAATCATCTCCAATATAAATATCAGCGTCAACAAGTATGCCAAGCAGAACTGTTCATTACAGTACCTGCTTAGAAGTCAAGTAACTTTACTGGGCAATCTTAAATAGTATCTACCCTTGCATAAGGGCAAATCTGTTTTCTAGGTGTTGTGGTGTTTGAAATAACAAACCTTACTGAAAATTTTTGGCGTTGCAACATGTTACGAATCAAGCGTGAGGTGTCCAAAATGTGCACTAAAAAGCCAAACAGCAGCTCGGACTGAGCTTAGTCGTTGTCTTGCATTGTCAGTTATCGCGCGCGGCCGCATGCCATGCGTTTGTGTGTATGTTGGAGTGTGTGTATGTGTAAGTGTGTATGTGTAAGTGTGTGTGTATGTAAAGAAAAAACACACGAAATCAAGGGAACAGGGTATTTTGTAGTCGGGGCACTCGACTGCAGCTCCCTTACTTGTTACGCTTGGAGTAAGTACCGCTGCCACAATTGCAGTATTTGCCACAGGCTGCAGCAAGAAACATAGCTAGAACCTTTCTCTCAATCGCAGCTCCACTTTTGCTATAACATCAGAACAATGTTGCATCTCTTGCATTCTGCTTAGTTTTTGCAGCCTATTGCTCAGGGATACTAGAGTCGGTTTTAAGAATCCTGAATGAAATGAATATTCAAATAAAACAAAATGTGTAAATAATACGAAAAATTCAAGTTTTTTTCTCCTTGAAGAAAGTCCAGTGCCTTAGCAATTGGTTCCATTACCAAATTGTACATATTGAGGTACTGAAAATCCCCAGGAGAAAAATGGGGCAAGGTCAGCTTATCGCAAAGCTCGTTTAAATTTTCTTTGTGGCAAAGAAGTCTTTGAACTGCATCATACAACGAGTTCCAGCGTGTCAACGAATAAGCGGCAAAGCGAAAACCGAGATTCGCAACAAAAACAACCATAAGCATTCGATGACCGCGGCTTGACAACCAAAAACTTAAACCACTAACCATACAACATATAGACAACTCATTTCATACAACGAAAATGGACACAAAAATTTCTTAGCGACAGGCCCCAGGCCTGTTAGCGGCGGGCCCCGTCGCTCTCTCGCGGCTCTTCTTATGCCGCACACTGATTGCGAGAGTTCGCTCGTTCAGTCGCAGAGTGGCGCATCTTCAAGAAGGTTGCTTTGCGCTTGAATTCTTGTTTATATGTATGCGTGTTCATGCATTCACGTACACGGGTGCATGTGTGCGATCATTTCATTTCGACCCAGCAAGAATATTTGGTCTTTTGCTACTTTTCATACTAGGTACCCTAACAATATGGGCATATTCACTATTGGGTTAATGGTAAAAATAAGAATGTTATATGTTATAATATATTTCTTAATGTTTCAGCATACATTTCATATTTGTTTACAAATTCAAATCAGTGGCAGCAGTGAAATGTTTTGCATATATGTATGTATTCGAATGAATAAAAATCCATCTACTGAGATAGGAACAGGGCATATTGCAGTCGGTGTCACTTAAAACACCGACTGCTCTTATGTGGTTGAGAAATCAAATCAGCTGTTATTGTTGTTATGCGGCGGATGGTGCCTGCATACCCTACCGACGATTGCTTTTTAGGGGAGCGGGAGCGGGCAGAAACAAAACAGCTGATTGGCTTTGTTTTGTTTACATTTTTTAGGACACTTGTTTTGAAAGTTATGTTTAATGATCTTGGGTTGATTTTTTTTCTTTATGATTCGCAGTGTAATTTTAATTGTTATTTGCCTTTGCTATTTCTATAATATGTTGTTTTTGGCAATGCAAGGAATAGGCCGACTGATAACATGTTCCTTGTGAACAATTTGAATTCAATGATGATGGGGCGGCAGAACCAATTGGCATTTATGTAAACCCAATTAGATTAAATAATTTTTCTAATAGTTTAGATGTTAGCCCTTTAAATTTAGAAGCACCTAAGTTAGATGTTAGCTCTTCTAATTTAGAAACTCCTAATGCACAGCAGTTACATGTTAGCCCTTCTAATTTAGTAACTCCTAGTGCACCGCAGTTAGGAAATTGTTCTTATTATCAGAAAAGGGAAGAAAATGAGATGTTTTATAGAAACAAAAATTACGAGATGTTTCTTGCAATAAACACTTATAAAGAAAAAAATTGAGAAATTAAGAAGAGCTAATATTTTAATGAAAAATGCGATGAAGCGCAAGAGTAAGAGAAATAGCAAGAAAAGTGCATAAATATATTTAATATTATAAATAAAGTGCCTCATGTTTCTGAAGAGGCAAAAACTATATGCAAAATGCTACTTAAAAATCAAATTCTTACAACAAAGCAGAAAAAGTAATAGCCCAAAATATAAACTTTTATTCATCCCGAACATACGAATATATGCGGGATGTTTTAAATTTAAAACTTCCGTCGAAAAGTACGTTGTCTCGATGGGCTTTGTTTAAAAATATGACGCCAGGATTTCAACCTGATTTATTAGAAAACCTTCAGAGAATTGTTGGTGAAATGAGTGAGAAAGGTAAAGAAGCAGTTATCTTATGTGATGAAATAAAAATAAAAAAAGGACTGCAATATAATACCGCACAATAAAATTCAAGGATTTGAAAACGATGGCGACAAAAGAACACGTTTCTTGGGGCAGCAAGTATGCGTTTTTATGGCTAGAGGATTATTTGAAAATTGGAAGTACGTTATAAGTTATACTGTTTCGGCTAACGGTATTAAACATGAAGCCCTCATGAGCAAAGTTGAAGCAAACATTGGAGTTATGCAAACTTTGGGGCTTAACGTACGAGCTATAATATGCGATCAAGGCTTAAATAATAGAGCAGCTTTCAAAAAATGGGGAGTTAACATAAACAAGCCGAGTTTTAATGTTAATGAAAAAGAAATATTTACAATATTTGATGCCCCACATCTTATAAAATCATTAAGAAATATAATAATGAAGAACAATTTAATTACGCCTGATGGCGAAGTATCTTGGGATATAATAAAGAAATTGTACCAGATTGAGTCAAGAAACTCAACAGGACTTTGTCCCAAATTAACTGCCAAGCATATTAAGCCAAATTCATTTGAAAAAATGAAAGTTAAATATGCTACACAAATATTTAGCCACACTGTTGCGGCCGCAATACGAACAGTGATTGATTCTGACGGATTTGTGGAATGCCGAAATAGCGCAGAAGCTACGGCAAATTTTATAGAAAAAATAAATAAGCTCTTTGATTGCCTCAATAGCCATGTTTTATATGAAAGAAAACCATATAGATGTGCAATGCAGAATAATAATAACGTGCACAAGTACCTCGTTGAAATGAGGAAGTATTTTGGAGAATTTAAATATCCACAAGCAGTGCATTGCATTGACGGAATGATTTTGAGCATGTCATCTGTACTTGCACTAGCTGAAAGTGGGTGGAGCTCGAAAATATTTTATATATCAACCGCGAAATTGAATCAAGACCCCTTAGAAAACCTATTTTATTTAATAAGGGCTCGCGGAGCAACAAATAATAATCCAACGATGTATGAATTTAACATCATAATGTCCAAAATGCTATCAATGAAAATATTAACATCCACATCAGTATCTGGTAATTGCGGCCCAGATGATGATACAATGTTAATAAATGTTATCCAGGACTGCAGCTTAAAAACAATTTGCAATGACGTAAAAACCGATAAAGTAGAAAGTACCGATTTCGATATGTTCTCAGATGAAGAGACGGAAATTGAGCAAATTTTTGATATTGCAACTGGAAACGAATTTGATAGCAATGCCATGCGATATTTTGCAGGCTATATATTGTTTAAATTTCTGCAAAAAAAAGATTGAAAGAAATGTGTTCTGATCTATTAAAAACAAATATAGAACACAATGCTCCACAGAACATTTTATTATAAATAAAAATTATGACTGCGCTGATAAAAGTTTGAAACTGAAAGCTCCATCAGATTACTATTTCTCTTTAATTCAAATGCATTACAATATTTTTAAAAAAATATTTGACAAAAGTCCTTACATGAAAAGAATAAAGGAAAAAATTAAACAGTCCTGTATACTCGCCACTCAAAAATCTAGCATTTATTCAAATTGGTTTTCGGTTACCCATTCCTGTTATGAACACAGGATGAAAATGCTAGATGGATTTATTTTAATTTTACTGAGGAAAAACAGTAAATGGCTGACAGAAAAAATGTATACGAAAGGAAAACCTGTATCAACTGCGAGTGCAAGAAAACTAAAAATACTCAAACAGTAATAAGTTTCTTATAAAATGTCTCTTTTTTTTTGTATGTATAGGTGGTATTATTAGGTAGGTGGGGAACAAGGAGATTTTCAAAGCATTTTGGAATCTCAAGTCGACTCGTAAGTCTTCATTAAAGACTCCATTGCAATTGCAATGGCCTCCTCGTGGTGTTCCCTGGATACCGATTAAAATACATATATTACTTACATACACCTGTGTTTACAACAATATTAACAAATATTGGTACAATTAAAATTATTAAATTATTTTCATTAAAATATTATTTAAATAAAAAATGAAGATTTGTATATTGTTCCATTTACCTTTACAAAAATATAAAAAGTATTTTAGAAATTTAATCTAAATTAATTTTTTTTAAGTTTTGAAAAAGTCTAAAAACTACTGTTTAACACAGGTGTATATATGTATATGTGTGTATATTTATCGGTAACTAATTCGAGCGGCGACTTTTAAATAAAGAAAATATTAAAAAAAACAAACATACATAAAAATATATACAACTAGATAATTAAATAACAACAATAAACCAAATTCATAACAAGTGTCCGGAAAAAATATCAATAAAAAATGTAAACAAAACAAAGCCAATCAGCTGTTTTTGTTTCTGCCCGCTCCCCTAAAAAGCAATCGTCGGTAGGGTATGCACCATCCGCCGCATAACAACAATAACAGCTGATTTGATTTCTCAACCACATAAGAGCAGTCGGTGTTTTAAGTGACACCGACTGCAATATGCCCTGTTCCTATCTCAGTAGATGGATTTTTATTCATTCGAATACATACATATATGCAAAACATTTCACTGCTGCCACTGATTTGAATTTGTAAACAAATATGAAATGTATGCTGAAACATTAAGAAATATATTATAACATATAACATTCTTATTTTTACCATTAACCCAATAGTGAATATGCCCATATTGTTAGGGTACCTAGTATGAAAAGTAGCAAAAGACCAAATATTCTTGCTGGGTCGAAATGAAATGATCGCACACATGCACCCGTGTACGTGAATGCATGAACAAGCATACATATAAAGAAGAATTCAAGCGCAGAACAACCTTCTTGAAGATGCGCCACTCTGCGACTGAACGAGCGAACTCTCGCAATCAGTGTGCGGCATAAGAAGAGCCGCGGGGGAGCCACGGGGCCCGCCGCTAACAGGCCTGGGGCCTGTCGCTAAGAAATTTTTGTGTCCATTTTCGTTGTATGAAATGAGTAGTCTATATGTTGTATGGTTAGTGCTTAAACGCACCATATGCACCCAAGTACTTTATATGAGGTAACTTCACACAATGTTTATAATTTCGCGAATGCAATGCAATGGACCGAAATCGCTTTTAGTTATAAAAGAATGCCTAACATTCATTTAATGAGGGATAGCTAACGACTAATAATAGTTGTAACACATGTGTTCTGCTCTCGACATTCACCAAAAATGAAATGAAGAAACACAATTGAATTTGTATACCCTAGCAGAGGGTATATTAAAATTGTACAGATGAATGTAAAAGGCAAGAAGAACTGCTGCTTATTGTTTTTGCACGATTTTCTATTATTGTCTTAATTGTATTTACAGGCTGAATATAAAATTTTTTGAAAAAAAAAAATCTATATATATATAAAAGAAAGTCGTGTTAGTTACACCACTTATAACTCAAGAACGGCAGAACAGATTTGGGTGAAAATTGGTAGGGAGGTAGCTTAGAGCCAGGAGACGGACATAAGAGACTTTTTATCCCGTTCCTTTTTAACCAATAATTTATCATTTAATTATTTTTTGGTTTTAGTTAGCGACGTAAGTAAACATTTCTATACGTCACTAAGTTAGGTTACACAATTCGTAGCACGTTAGTGCTGACAACCGTCAGTGCTGACACTTTTAGCTTGGGATCATTGTGTTTGTATTTTAGCCGTTTTTCGGCCAGTCTCATATTATTTCAAATTTTAGCTATTTTTCTCTGTTTTTCGTTCAATTGCTCAATCTCAATCTATACATCTATATAAAAGTGAAAGTATGTTTGTATGTTTGTCCCTTATGGGCGTCTAAACCGCTGAACCGATCTTCACGAATTTTTCACAGTATCTTCATGTCGATCGGGAAAGTGTCATAGGCTATGTCTAATGTCTGTGAAATGGTCCAAAAACCGCGAAATTTGCAAAATTATACCGTTCATCCGATTGCAATATATCTTTGGGGAATGGCTGAACGCTTACCAGGGAAGGTTTCTAAGTGGAAGAAACTGCGAAAATTTGCCAAATGTTCGTTTGTTATAAAACTTTGGAGATTGATTGGGCGCTGCGTGTGAAGGATTCTGATTTGAAGAAATGGGTGGGAAATAGTCCAAGAACCGCGATAATTCAAAAACTATACCATTCATCCGATTGCGATGAAATTTTGGTCAATGGTTAGACCCTTGGCCGCGAAGGTTTCCAAGGTCCAAAAATGGCAAAATTCACAAAATTATACCGTTCATCCGATTGCAATCAAACTTTGGGGAATGAATTGAACGGTTTCTAAGTTGAAGAAATTTTCAGAAAATGGTCAAAAAACCGAGAAAATTGCAAAATTTGCAGTTAACATTGAGGAATTGTTCGACGCTTGCCCGGAAAGTTTTCAAAGTGGAAGATATGGGCGGAAAATGGTCCAAGAACCGCTAAATTTACAAAATGTTTGAGTTTGATGAAGCTTTGAGGAATGGTTGTACGCTTGCCCGCAAAGGTATCTTAAATGAAGAAATGGGCCGGAAATGGTCAAAAAACCACGAAATTTCAAAAACTATACCCTTCATCGGATTGCCATAAAACTTTGGGCAACGCTTGCCCGCGAAGGTTTCTAAGGTACAAAAATCGCGAAATTTGCAAGATAACCTTATGAGAATTTATGAAAGCGCTTAGTGCTTATATTACAATGCCGGCGTTGGTAAATGGAAGCTGTTGCGTAACTTGCAAATTTTTGATTTGAGCCTGGATTATTGTGAAGATTTGATAGACGGCAATTGTAGACGGGTAAACAGGAGGTTTTAATCAAACGGTCAAAAGAGTCACAATTTGAAAAAAAGTCACAATTTGAAA
Source organism: Lordiphosa collinella (assembly GCA_018904265.1). Taxonomy (NCBI): domain Eukaryota; kingdom Metazoa; phylum Arthropoda; class Insecta; order Diptera; family Drosophilidae; genus Lordiphosa; species Lordiphosa collinella. Next base: position 31,983 of record JAEIFV010000172.1, on the reverse strand, counting down.
AAAAGTCACGATTTTAGATTATCATGAAGACGTGTATATAGAGAAAAAGATCGCACGGTCCAAAATGTTTATACCGACATGCAGCCTGCACTAGATTGAATATAATCGCTCTCTTAAGAATCATAAGAACCCGGGCGACGCCGGGTATTCAGCTAGTAATCAATAAAAATAGTCGGACTATTTTTTGATTAATTTTGATTACTTTTTGTTAATTGCCATTAATCCCGATTATTTTGGATTATTTTTAATCGTAATCAATAAGTAGTCAGATATTTTTTATACCGGCGGATTAAATAATCATTACAATTATTTTTAATAATAATCTGATTGATTACTAATCGTAATCGCAATTTAACTGCTATGCCTCGCTTGAAGTCAAGTTTTCAATTAAAGAAAATCGTTTTAAAACTCCCTTTTAAGAACATCTTTAAGTGGATCACAATATTTCAAATTATTCAAGGCTTCTAGTTTATGTATTACTTGAAGTATGCCTTACCTAATACCTTACCTATTGACAAGGTATATGAAAATTTGGACCTAGGTAAAGTAAAAGGTACCCATAAAATAAAATACCTAGGTAAGGTAAAAGATACACAAAATTTGTATCTAGGTATGTACTAGAGGTCTGCATGAGTACACTCAAATTGGGATCAACAATGAGTACTCAAAAATTTGGCTCCATTTTTTGAGTACTAAAGGTCACCTGAATGAATTTTTTTTTGCATTTGGTCACATTGAATGTGACATTTTGAATACTCAAAACGACTGAATGGGAACGAATGAATAGAACAAACGAATAGAATGAGCACAAAACTTAGTATACTCAGATCACTCAGTTTTAGTAAAGGCCACTTTAGAAAAGCAATCAATATATGAATTTAGTAGGAACTGTAGCAAATAATACGTAAAATTGAAGAAAATTGTTTTCTAATTCTAATATATAATTATAAAAACAATTAAAATTTAAACCGTGTTTAATTTAATTTTGTTACTGAATACAATTTCCATTGCGCTTTCGTAATTATACCCCTTAAATTTTTTTTACCTTGGAAATGTCGATATACTTACTGAATTAATTCGACCTTTACTCTATTCTCAATTCAATATAATACGGTCTCTCATCGATTGAATTGAATGAATTTCTGAATCCCAACCAACATTCACATTCATTCAAATTCAATGGAGAGAGTGTCAGAATTCATTCAATTCATTTTGAGCATGAAGGCTTCATGAGTTGATTTGAATGCAATCATGCAGCCCTCTAGTATATACTTAGGTACAAATAACTAGGTACTTCCAAACACTGCTTACAAAACACATCGATTTGAAATTGGGTCGCAATTGGGTCTAAGCGATTTGTGGAACACATGGGATAGTCTCAAATATAATGTACCTATTTAATGCTTGTCTTCATTTACTTCATTATCCAGCGGAGTGGTGGTGAATTCAGCAAACCTCTAACCCTGAGCCCACGTTGCAGAACAAAGCTAGCCCCAGGCACTTAGCAAAAAGTGACAAATTGTTTCAATTCAACAAAGGCAAAAAACAGGAGCAGCAAAAGACTGAACAATAATGTCCCAGGCCAGCAGGAGCAGGGAAATGTTCTTTATAACCCTTTTCTGTTCTGGCTCGCTTTGCAACATTTTTTTATTACGCTTCTTTTTCTGGTGCTCTTGGTGCTGCTGTCCTTTTGTCATTAGCCGTCGTGTTCTTTTTATCTTTTGTACATGACATTTTGGCCTTCCTCATAATCCCTCCACCCCACCTCCAGAAACAGCAGACAAAAGGTATTCCCAAGAATGATGACGGCAATTTGCGGCTGATCCGCACTGGCCATCCTTCTTTTGCCAGTTTCGTACATAATTATCTTCACTTTTGACAAAAGCTGGCACAAAAATTGTGCAAGGGGCAAGTTCTTCTTGCTAGCCGAGCACGCACCAGGTATTGTCTATAAACCACACTTTGGTCCAATTGTTGGTGCTTGTTATATGCGGGGGTGAAACAGAAATCTCTAGAGATTTTGCGGTCGGTTGGTTTGCAAATCTCTCAAAAAATCCGTCAGTGTAACAGAACTTCGAGAGATTTCGTTTTCTTTTTAAAAAGTAGAGTTAAGAGGTGTGTGTATAAGAAATCGAAAAAATACGTGTCCAATTATTTCGCATACTATTCTTACAAACCAAATTTCAAGTCAATCGGATGAAAAATTAAATTTTCTCCATAAAAACTTTTCCGACGCTTTTCAGGGAATTTTCCGAACCTACGGTCGAATTTTCCAACATCGGTAAATCGCATTTCAATTTAGTTCACTTACCGTCCTTACAAACCGAATTTCAAGTCAATCGGATGAAAATTAGATTTTTGCATATCGAATTTCCCAAGAATTTTTCTTGTAGACGGATTTTCCGAAATCGGGAAAACAAGTGTCCAATTATTTCGCATTCTATGCTTACAAACCGAATTCAAGTCAATCGGAAGAAAAATAAAATTTTCCCCTTACAAACTTTTCCCACTTTTCTTAGTATGCACTTTCACCACATAAGAAAACTCCTGTCCAAATTTCAGCCCTCTAGCTCCTACCGTTTGGGCTGTTCGATGATTGCGAATCAGTCGGTGAATCAGTCAGTCAGGACAAAAATTAAAATTATTTCCATTAAAAAAATTAGTTCTAACTGGGAATGGTTAATTTTCTTCTAAAAGGTTGTCAATTCATATCATATCATTATTCATATCATTAGTGCTTATTAGATAATATTTCTGGTGAAAATGTGTTGGTTAATTCCTTGACTGCCCTGATGTGTCTGAGAGATGATATACGGGGATCAGAGGAGGCCGACAACATGGGAAAAGTTACGTGTTTTCTTGATGTCGAGATATTTTGCACGTGTTCGCATACCTATATCTTTTTAGTCCTTGTTATACCCTGTTCCCATTGAAAATGGGAAAAGGGGGGATCATGAAGTTGTGCAAAAGTATGTAACAGGTAGAAGGAAGCATTTGCGACCCTATAAAGTATATATATTCTTGATCAGCATCAACAGCCGAGTCGATTTAGCCATGTCCGTCTGTCCGTCCGTCTGTCTTTCTGTCCGTCTGTCCGTATGAACGCGTCGATCTCAGAGACTATAAGAGATAGAGCCACCAATTTTTGCATGTAGGTAGGTGTTTACCCGATTCAAATCGAGTTTGTTTCAGATTTGGAAAATTCCTCCCCCACCCCCTTTAAGCGCAAAAACTGTCAGAGCCACAATTTTTAAGTTAGGCACTCGAGAATTTATATATATCATGTAAAGCCCAATATCTATCTATTCTGAAAAGATCACTAAGATCGGACAAAAAACACCGAAGTTATATACGAATCAATTTTGCTTGTGGGAGAGAGGCGGAGTCTTGCATTGTCAGTTATCGCGCGCGGCCGCATGCCATGCGTTTGTGTGTATGTGTGAGTGTGAGTGAGTGTGTGTGTATGTAAAGAAAAAACACACGAAATCAAGTGAACAGGGTATTTTGTAGTCGGGGCACTCGACTGCAGCTCCCTTGCTTGATTTTCGATTCTTGGGTTTCCTCTGAAAGCTCTCCCATCGATAAAAGTGTTTGTTTTATTTGCTGCTCACCAAGATCCAATATTTTATGGACCAAGGAGAAAGTTTTTTCTCTAGATACTTTGTTCGTAAAAGATCTCTTCTTGTCTCATTGGCCTATTTTCCATATCTGCATGCATCAATTTTTTCATCGCAGCTTAAGCCAGTGAGAATAATCCTCATCATTTGCTTCGAGCTGATTTCTTAGAAATTGAAGCTAGGTACTCGTTGGCTAGCAGATACCGACGAGTTCCGCCTCGCCCCCTCCAATGCACAATATGACTGCTTTTTTTTGCGAAATTAATAACGACCCCAAAATTCGCACTTAAAGGGGGGGAGGAGGGGGAGGAATTTTCCAAATCTGAAACAAACTCGATTTGAATCTGGTATACACCTACCTACGAGGGCGGTCCCAGAAATAGCCGACCTAACAACTAAATTTTTTTTATCCTTTTATCCTTTTAGGATCCTTTTAGGTCGATACACTTTTCCCAGCGAGGTTCAATAGCTTCGATACCTTTTTTATAATAAGAACTGTGAAGCTCTTCAAAATAGGCATTAACCTCGGACTCCACCTCGTCATTGTTGCCAAATCTTTTTCCTCCGAGCCATTTTTTCAAGTTTGGTAATAAGAAATAATCAGAGGGAGCTAAGTCTGGCGAATAAGGGGCGTGAGGTAGCAATTCAAATTTTAATTCATTAATTTTAGCCATTGCAACAGCAGAGGTGTGAACCGGCGCATTGTCATGATGGAACAGCAAACGCGGAACCCATCTTGCGCATAACTTTTTCATGTCCAATTTTTTGGTCAATATGCGATGTACATCACATTTTGAAATGCCTACACATTCAGCTAACTCACGAACTTTCAATCGCCGGTCACTCAATACACATTTTTTAATTTTGGCCACCATTTCTGAAGTGGTCACCTCATTTGGACGCCCATTACGATGTTCATCTTTGCAGCTCCAACGACCTCGCTTAAGCTCAGCCACCCAATGTTTTATTGTTGTAAACGAGGGAGCAGAATCATGTAAGGTAGAATCCAGCTCCTTTTTAATATTGGTTGGACTAAGACCTTTTATATGATGACCGATGACCAATTTTGTCCATGTTTGCAAATCAATAACAAGCGTTCTCTATTAAAATCGACAAAAAAAAACTGTGCAAGGTAAAGACACCAAACTTCAAACTTAAGCTTTTATTAGTCGGTACTTCCTCTTTTTAATATTTTTTGTGAATATTTTCCAACACTACTGTGATAGGTCGGCCATTTCTAAGACGGCCCTCGTAGATGCAAAAATTTGTGGCTCTATCTCTTATAGTTTATGAGATCGACGCATTCATACGGACAGACGGACGGACGGACAGACGGACATGGCTAAATCGTCTCGGCTGTTAAAGCTGATCAAGAATATATATACTTTATAGGGTCGCAAATGCTCCCTTCTACCTGTTACATACTTTTGCACAACTTCATGATCCCCTCTTCCCATTTTTAATGGGAACAGGATATAAATTGGGTCCACCTAAGACGTGAAAGCTGAACTCTCAACTGTAAAATTATAAAGTTTTTTTAATGTATTTACATTAAGAATTGATTTATCTTTTAAAAAAAAATCAACCAACTCAAATCGGAATTACCGGTTGGTTTTTATATAGGTTCACAAAAATTACATTAAAAACCAAACAAAATCAATGATTCAACAGTTTGAAATATTGTTCTACTTTGAACCACAGTAAAAACCAAACTAATTGACCAAATTCAATAAACCAAAGATTTCCGGGCGATCTGGGGTTGCCGTGATTGAAATATTTTGGTCATATAAATCGACCATCAAAAATTTATTTTTGCAGCGAAAAATTCGCGAATTCGGCCACTGTGCGCCGCTTGGGGTTGCAGGTCCTACAAGTGCAGCAACGAGTGGTTCCTTCCGGGTGTTGATGGGCCAGGCAGTTGGGACAGTACCTGCAGATACGGTAGCAAAATGACCCCACAATATGGCCAGGTAACGACGGTTGTTAGATGAACGGTTGGCGGCTGGACGAGGAGACATCTTGGATTTTAAATACGTATAATTAAGAAATATTAATTGAATGTGACCAAGACGTCTACAATGGACAATACAAGTTAGTCGGATTGCTGGATCACATTGGATTCTATTGGAAGAAGGTTCTGTAGCATTAGACAACTTATTGCGACTAAACTTGTCTGGAAACGGAGTACCGCGCTTCTGAAACCTTTTGGGCTTGTTTTTCAAATGGCCCATTTCTCTGTGCAAAAGTGGTAAGAGTCAAAGAGCCGTTTTACTTTTCTTGTTGTTGTTTCTAGTATAAAATGTTTCAAAACTAAGACTCGTGATGTTTGTTTGTTCTCAAAATAGAACACCAATCCATAGCTGAGCGTCAAAGTCAAAGTCGATAAATTTTAAGTAAGTGCGTGTTTCTCGAGTTGTGTTGCTAATAATTCATTACTTTAAAATGGAAAATGAAGAGACACGTATGTGCATATATGTTTAATTAAACCTGCTTCAAATTTATGTTGCTAGAATGAATTACAAGCTTTGACTTAATGAGCGCCGTAACAAATTTTGACCCTATACTACCTCTTTCAAATTAGCAAAATAGATGTTAAAATTGGCAATGGTTTTTGTTGCAATATATTTCAAATTGCTATTTTTTGCGCTTTACAAGTAATTCATTATTTTATTTAGTTAACTCCAGTATTAAAAAAAAACGATTTGTTTGAAATATGGCGAAAAGAATGTACAAAAATGGAAAATTTTAATGCCGTTTCAAGCATGTAGTTGACAAAATTAGAATTGATTCAATTTCATTGCATTAATGGTTGCAAGACGGTTAATTTTAATTTTTGATCGTTAATGGGATAAATTCCATTTTTTAAACAAATTTATTCTTACTTATGATATTGTTACAGGTTTTAGTTTGAATGCCATGATTTTGGGGTCGTTATTAATTTCGCAAATAAAAAGCAGTCATATGACCTACTGTGCATTGCACTGTGGGCCAGAAATCTCATTTTTTGGCCAAAACTCTGGCATTTCTACACCAGACTAGCTAAGAAGCTAAAATTTTTTACGAAATGTTCTTAACAGATTGAACTTAACGCACATAATTTTTTAAAAAATTGTAAAATTTTGTAACATATTGATAATCCAAATCAAAGTTGGAAAATTTTTCAACATTTTGGTTTTTTAATTAATAAAAAAAACTCGTAATTAGATTTAAGCCAAATTTTGCAGAGAGGTACATATAGGTAAACGTTGTTTTTTGGAAAATTATCTGATTAGTCGTTTTTGAGTTATTAACTTAAAATGGTACTGACTTTGACTGCCCACCCCGCTAAGGATTTTCAGCCAAGATGATTACTTTCAGCGTTACTTTCATTTATTTAACCTGTTCCTTATATTGGATTCTTAAAACAAAAAATTAAAAATAAAAAAATTAATTAATTAAAAAATAATTTTAGTATGTATTTTAACAATAATTTCCTTGCTTCTAAAAGTATGCTACACATTTTAATCCACGGGAATAAAAATAGCTTAGCTCTCACAGTTGCCAAACAGTTTCATGGTCCAAATTCCTATGTTTTAAAAAAGAAAAGCATACTTTTCGGCTGACTCAAAAATTTAAATTGGCTCGATGCCAAATGAGGATACATTTTTAAAAGCGATTTAATAAAATCCAAAGCAAAACCGCGCAAAAGCGCATACCTCCAGCTGTAGTACAATATTCAAAGAAATTTATTTGACATGTTACGAGTGATTAGCCAGTGGCACCCGTGGGCACTCTCAAATCAAAGTTGCCGAATGTAAAAAAACCCAAAAAATTACTGATTTTTTCCATTTTTTATGAAAACGAATACAATTGGAAACTTCTCTATATTTTTTTTTTTTATTTAAATCTAGTCCGTAGTCGAAAATATACAATTAATCTCTAGAAGCTGTTTCTTTCCTAGTTTCAACTATTAATTTTCCATTTTTTGGAGCGATTTCATGAAAAATCAACTTTGAATTGCTGCCATTCAAAAACCACTTTGTGAAAATGTTCCAAATTTTGCCATAAGCTATAAGTATTCTTAATCGTTTCCGACAATCGTTTTATCAAGTATCCCAAACAAAAAAGTGGGACTTTTGGCCAAAATTTCGGCCTGCTGGCCCAGTGTGCATTGGAGGGTGCGAGGCGGAACTCGTCGGTATCTGCTTGCCAACGGATACCTAGTGTCTTCGCGGTGCTGGCTTCTTCAATTTCTAAGAAATCAGCTCGAAGCAAATGATGAGCAATGAAATATTAAAATTTTGTCTCTTGCTAGTGGAAACCGTCTTACAACATCTTTAGCCAGTTGCGGCAAAATCTGAATCGCCAGGAATTGAGCACAGTGCACTCCACATGACTCTGTGTTGAGCTCTTCATTTTTATTTTTAATTAGGATTCCTTGGCAAAGAGTAATATCGGCATTAAAAAACAAGGAAGAAAGTTGGTCAAGCCCGACTATATTAATCTCCGTATCTCTGTACTGAACATAAATTTTGATCCTGCAGTGGCAGCGGTAAACAGCGCTGCTAATGCGCTGCTGCAGCATACACTCTTTTGATCATATCTCGAGAACCGTTGATCCGATCTTTATGATTCTTTTGGGAAATCGATAAATAATTTTGATTAGAGTATATGTCCAGAAGGTTTGAACCTTTTATCTATTAAACTGTGGGAGATATGACTTTTTCTCTTATTGCGGGGGCGGGAGGTGGCCTAAATTGAAAATAAGCTTGATCTGCCTGCAGATAGAAGAAGCATATGTCCTATACATGTCAAACCTCTATCTCTTACCATCTCTGAGATCTGTGCGTTCATACGGACAGACAGACGGACATGGCTATATCGACTCGGCTGTTGATGCTGATCAAGAATATATATACTTTATGGGGACTGAGATGCTTCCTTCTGGCTGTTACATACTTTTGCACAAACTTATTATACTCTATGTACCTTTGGTACAGAGTATAATAACCGAAAAAAGCCATTTGAATATTTGGATGGAAAAATTGAAGAACAAGATGAAGGATGAAGGATTAAGGGATGAAGGACGTCGTTCAGACTTTCCTTACTTTAAGAGGGAGGAGATGGGTTGACTACAATATGAACCTTCGAACTGGTGCATAGCCCTGCCCAAAGCCCTGCCCATCCCGGAGATTCTTCAGCAGCGATCAGGCTGCTGCTCAACCAGGGCTGCAAACCTACAATTTACAATTACCGTTGGTTAAGGTTCGGAAATTTTAGGTTCGAGGTTTTTGGGCGGAGGTTTTGGCTCGAACCTTGGTTCAGCCCATGCAATAAATCTGTTAAATTAAATGAAAAAATGATTAAATTAAATAAAAGCAGGTAGTTAATCCCATATTCAGATTAAATGATAACTTGTATTTTCTAAGTCTTCTTGTTTGTTTGTCGATTTTGCTTTATTGAAGAGCTTCCTCGTTTCGTTCCTAGTCTGGCCGACCTCCGTTGTCCACCACGCTTTGTGGATGGGCTTTGGGGGTCGACTAACCGGGCAGGATTTAAGAAACGCTCTTCTTAGCACTTCTGTTATAGTCTGGGAGCATTCTTCAAGTGTGCCAGGCTGCAACAACTAACCGTCCGGAGGGTCGCGGAGTGTGTGACTGACTGTTCTTGCCTATTTTTCCCAGTTTCTTCTTTTAGGGTTCCTGTAGGGAGTGGGTTTCTCTCTGCACCAGTTTACATCAAACAGTACTCTGTAGTGGTCCGAAAAGGACCACTCGGTGGATACGTGCCAGTTGTCGACGGTCAGAGACCCTCTGCTTAGCTCTACGGTTGTATGTATAGCCTTACCACGGTCCTTATTTCGGAAAGTGGGGTGCTCGCCCCTGTTACACAGCATAAGGTTTGTGCTCAAAATTTAGTCCAGCAGTGCCTTTCCTCTATCGTTAATGTCCGTGCTACCCCATATGGAGTGGTGGGCATTCGCATCACACCCCAGGATAGCTTCGATGCCCCCTTTCTGCGCGTGCCGAATGAAAGGTCTGAAGCTTTCCGATGGGGGATCCTTCTCCTCGTATGGAAGATAGGCCGAGGCAAGGTATAGGTTCTTCCCGTTCATTTCCTCAATCGTCACCACTGTGAGGTCCTTGTTGCTGTAACGAGAAGAGAAAAGCACGTTAAGCTCGGTTCTTGCCGATAGTTGGTTCGTTCCTTTTATACATATTTAGTAATCAGCCTAATCTATCGATTCACCAAATGATTGGTTAAGATCGGATGAACGATACAAAAGTTATGCCCAAAAAAAGTTTTCAATAACCAAATCCTATACAAATCCTATGGCTAGCTGGTTAACTGCTTTTTTGTTTAATTGGATTTGTCTTGCTGCTAACTGGGATGCTCTCATCTATCCCCCCTCCCTTTTCAACATAGTCAATTTTTGTGGGAGAAAGAACTTAGAGATGTTCGCGGGGCAAAAGTATCGCCCTGCAACCACCTAGTTCTGAGATACGGTTGGTTTTAAGTGCAAATGATATAAAAATCTTTGAAATTCGATGTTCTAATATAATTTCAATTAGTCTCAATGAAGTGTAGACTTTCCGGTCACTCCGGAATGACGCGCAATTTTTAAGGAAGAAGAAGGAAGAAAAAAATGTAATTATTTGGGACCTAATCAATATTTTGAGTATTTAGATTCAGTTGCCATAGACAGCCTCGAAGTCCAGAAAGAACAGCAACAAATTTGTTGTTTGCACCGGCCAATGTCGATGAAGAGAAACCACATTAATATTTATGTACTAACGTTGTACTAACGTCTTGCAAACCGATGTTATTACGGGCTCAATAAGGAGTTCAAGAGCAGAGACCTCTCTCGAAAAACGAAAATTGCGCTATACAAGTCGCTTATCATCCCAGTCCGCTATACGGCGCAGAAGCATGGACAATGACAAAAGAGGATGAGGCGGCAATTGGCGTGTTCGAGAGAAAAGTTCTTCGGAGGATTTATGGACCTCTAAACGTTGGCGGCGAATTTCGCATCCGAATGAATCGCGAACTGTATGAGCTCTATGGGGACACTGACCAAGTCAAGCGCATAAAACAACAGCGGCTGCGCTGGATAGGACATGTTACCCGTATGGATGATAACGCTCCAGCAAAGCGTGTGTACAATCGGCATGCGATAGAGTTGGGAGGCATTCCCCCGCCTGGCCAACCAAAGCGGAGATGGCGCGACCAGGTGCAGGGAGACATTGCGAACCTGGGAGTGTCCTTCTGGTGGAATGTCGCTCGGGACAGAGGCGAGTGGCGGGCATTAGTGGCAGCGGCCGAGACCGTAAAACGGTTGTGATGGCCAAAGACGAAGAAGAACGTTTATGAACCAATAAATAATGAAAATGTGTAACATTTATTATTGATCTCGCACGCCTGCAGATTCGTATCGCGTCTGCACCGGGTGCTTTGTTTTGAAGCCAATTAAAGCTGTTGGCGCTCATTTGGATGAACACTTCTGTGACTCGAACTAATGGTGAAATCACATTAGATCTTACAATCTCTCTTAGCTTTGTCGATATACTCATATCGTTAGCAAATCTGTCAAATATGGCAACTGAGACGCTAGCGTCTGCTTCTTGTATGCTCTGCCTTCCTCATCCAACGCAATTTGTGCGGCCTAAAAGAAAACGTGAGTTTTCAGATACAAATTCTGTAATATAGGGAGACAACTGCCTCCTGGCGTCGCCATTGGACCTTACCGATCTCCATTTTATTTACTAATTTATTTATTGTTGCGACTTGAAATCCTCATTAAATTGTTTGTTAGCCAGGGAAAAGTTTGACCGTACCTTTAAAAATTACCAATAACGCCTTCTTCTTGGTATTTTTTGGCTGTCTCAGCACACTAATGTGTTTTACGATCCACTTTCGTAATAAATGGCTTTTTTGTGCGCACAAACTGTTTGGCGTTCTCCGTACTAGGCTTAACAGTTTCGCGTTTTCGGGTTTTGCCGCGATTTCGGCCTTAAACGAGTTTAAACTAAGTTCTTATAAATTTTTATTATACCCTTTACTCGTAGAGTAAAAATAAAAAGGGTTTACTAAAGTCGTTACAGGCAGAAGGAAGCATCTCCGACCCCATAAAGACTATATTCTTGATCAGCATCAACAGCCGAGAAATAACACAAAACAAATTGGGAATTAAACATTATCGATAGCAAAAACTGGGGAATTTCGGAGCGCTCTAAATTGAAATCGTACGAATTGGATTAAATCGCAGTTCGCAAAATTAAGTAAAAACTGATGCATGGCTGTGTCTTTGTTTATGATGACGTGAAATGACGAACATCGTTGATTAAAGGTAAGGTCCCATACGCAAATAATTTTCGAAAATACTTCTAAAAATTGGCAAATTGATTTGTTACTTTTTCCATTTGACTTTAAAAACTTGATCATACATGGGGGATTTTGTGCAGTTTTTGAACCAACTAAACTAAAATCAAACTGCCAGGACCGTATGCAAATTCGAAAAGGCGCTGTGATAAAAATTGACTGCCGTTTAAATAGAAGTGCAGTTTGGGCATGCAAATATTTCAACGTAAGTAAACTACATTAGCTACAGGTGGAGAATATTTGTAAGCTAGTGGGTGGAGGTGGAGTAGGCCACCCTCGTAGTGTTTGCACGTGCGTCAGGTGCAGCCCCGTATGTGGTGTTCCGAGTGTGTAGCTCTCTTTGTCTGTATATGTGTCGACGTCGTGTAGTTGACAGCTTTACTTTATCTTAAGAGCTGACCAAAAACAAAATTTAAAAAAATTTCAAGGTAAAATCTAAAATTGCTTGAAATAAAATTTAGTGCGAGTGCATATAAGAGAATCGAGAAGCTTCTCAAGTGATAGCTTCTAAAATAACATAGTTCGCAATTTTCTTTTGAGGCATGAAATATTGTAAAACCTCATCTCCTAGAGTTTTGTCAGCAAACTATTCGGACCATCTAGACATACATAGTAATCAGTTTTTCTTCTGTTTTTAAAGCAGCGATGTCCAAAATTTGAAAAGGCAGCCACGCGTGGTTGGCAAGCCCGCTTTCATTGTGTGAGTTTGGACACCACTGTTTTAAAATCATTGGTTGCGTTCACCAGCACAAATCGATGACCAAAAATCGACTAATTTTGTTAGATTGTGATGGTGAACGGGCGTGATGTGCAATCATGATTGCTAATTTTCGTGATTGTTTTAGATGTAAGTCCATCAAAGTATTTCTTTGTTAGATTGATTTGATTTGTCATTGTTATCGATAGCAAACAGCTGACAGCAATAAACAAAGAACTAGTTTTGAGAAAATTAAAACAAAATGGGCAAGGAATCGTCTTTGCTTTTTGCAGTTTGGATGTTGGCAAGCCGGGAGTCCTTCTCATCAGTAGGTGACCGTTTCGACATACCTAAAAGCCCTCAATGGAGTAGCCAATGTTCTTAATCCGGGTGCCCACACCCACGCACACCGCGTCCCATTCACTGCGTCCCATTTGCAGCTTTAAATAAGTGTTGCATGTCTGCATGACTCGCTCATAGACTCATAGAAATATCACTAGAACTAGTTTTTCGACCGTTAACTTCGGCTCGGCCGAAGTTTTGTATACCCTTGCAGCTTTCATTGAAGACAAAAAAGTTTTTCTAACTAAGACTACTTTTTGGACCTTACTTTTCTATGGGACCTATACTATATAGATTCGACCAAACTTAGTGAAATCATGGAAAAGCATAATACAGCCTTGTCCGTCTGTCTGTTTCTTTGCTATCTCCTCCGTCAGTTTTAAAGCTATCCTCACCAAACTTTGCCCGAAGTCTTTTGGTACAAATACGCTGCACATTTGTCGGAACCGGTCGGATCGGATGACTATAGCATATAGCTGTCATAGGAACGATCGGTCGAAAAACTAGTTTTAGTAAGAAAAACTTTTTTGTTTTCAATGGAAACGCCTCCAAAAAACGTATTTCTGAGTTTACTATCTTTTCCCATGAATTCACTAAGTTTGGTCGAAATCGGATGACTATAGCATATAGCTGCCATAGGAAAGATCGGTCGAAAAACTAGTTCTAGTGAGAAAAACTTTTTTGTTTTTAATGAAAACGTCCTTGTCATTGGCATACACTTATTTTATATACTTTTACACAATTCTACAAAATTTGGTCGATGTCGGATTACTATAGCATATGGCTCCCATAGGAACGATCGGTCGATAAACTAGTTCTAGTGAAAAAAACTTTTTTGTTTTTAATGAAAACGTCCTTATCATTGGCACACTCTTATTTTTTATACTTTTACACAATTCTACAAAGTTTGGTGGAAATCGGATGACTATAGCATATAGCTCCCATAGGAACGATCTGTCAAAAAAATAGTTTTACTGAGAAAAACTTTTTTGTTTTTAATGAAAACGTTTGGTCGAAATCGGATGACTATAGCATATAGATCCCATAAGAACGATCGTTCGAAAAACTAGTTCGAAAGAGGAAACCTTTTTTGATTATAATGAAAACGTCCTTTTTATTGGCATATTCTTATTTTATATACTTTAACACATTTCTACAAAATTTTATCAAAATCGGATATAGCTGCAGTATGAATGATTGGTCGAAAAAGAAGTTCTAGTGAGAAAAACTTTTTTGTTTTCAATGGGATCGCCTTTAAATTTCGTAATTAACTATGCATTATGTTTTCCATGAGATCACCAAGTTTGGTCGAAATCAGACATCTATATAGTATAGATCACATAGAAATGTAAGGTCCAAAAAGTAGTCTTAGTTAGAAAAACTTTTTTGTTTTCAATGGAAGCTGCAAGGGTATACAAAACTTCGACCGAGCCGAAGTTAACTTTCCCCTATTTTTTTCTTAATATTGCCTAAATATTTCAAGGGCTATAATAGTTTCCTCTTGTTTATAGTGATTTTGAGTCACAATAACGGCCTCAGCTCTAACGCTCCTTCGCGTATATTGTACCATTTTTTAACGTTTTCTTGTAGTTGATACCAAAATTCTTCAGCCATGCGTGGACATGTCAAAAAATAAATAGCAAGATATCGAAAAAAGTTACTACAAGTTGTTTTCTTTGAATAAAACTTTACACCCGGCCACACCTCTTGCTGTTGGCGCCAGCATTGCAGTAATTAGCCATGAAAAAGCCTCTCAAAAACTGCCGTTCGGATATTGTAAAACATTAATGTTCTTTTATGTTAGATCCATTGAGGCTGTTATGTTTTTGGGAAATCGGCTTTAACTTTTCACTCCTAATTATCTTCTTGATAAGCCGATTTTACTGCTAAAAAAAAAAAAAAAAAATTATTTTTTTTTTTTCAACAAAGTTGAAAATAGTTCAAAAAAGGGATAGTTGGTGAATAGCGATTCACGTGGGGAAATACAAAATAAATAGTAATTAATTTGTATATTTTACATTTAATAAATAGTAAAAGTTGTTGGGGTTGGTGACCTGTTCTTAATTATTTAAGAAATGCTTGTTTGCCGGCTCAAGGTCATGTTTTCTTTGCGGTGCTTTTAAATAACAACAAAATTTTTTTTTTTCCCCAATAAATTTTTATTTGCCATCGGCATTCGTCATCAGGGCTGTATATAACAATAACAAAAAATCAAAACACAAAACGCAAATTTTAAACTTGACAATTAAAGTGGTCACAAAATAATTACATACAGAGAGCAACAGCGTCCAATCAGTCAGCTGCGGGAGTTTGAAACTAAACTATTTTTCTTATTGCTATCGAGAAGGTGTCTGTAAATATGTGCACAATTTTCTGTGTCCGTTTTGTAGTTCAGTCTTATGTGCGTAGGTGTGTTAATGATGTGCAGCATCTCCAAAAAGAACCGTTTTTGGTATTGTTGTTCTTGTAATATGCTCACAGCTGAGAAGTCTGGTGAGTGTCTGCTCTCTGCACAATGGGCCGCAAGTGCTGTTTTTTTTATTGGTGTCTCATCACGTCGTTTTATATCAGACTTATGTCACGACTAAATCAAAATTAAAAACTAGACTATCAGGACATAAGTCTGATATAAAACGACGTGATGAGACACCAATACAAAAAACAGCACTATTTAATTTCTTGTGTGTGATACAAAAAAGAAGGAGAAGAATCCGAGGATGAAACAGAGGCGCCATGAGTAATTTAAGTTTGCCGCAAACCAACAAGAATTTTTTTGTGCTAATGCAATTGTGTAAGCGGCCCAAACAATTAGATTTTTTTAGTCTTCTGTCATATTTCCGGCAAGAATAATGGGAAATGTTATTTAAGAGTGTTTTTGAAAAAAAAAATCTAAATGGTACCAAAAGATTTGGGCTATAAAAATACGAGTAAATCAATTGGTGGCCAATTCATTTTTTTTACCATTTTTTTGGTGAACTACGAATAACTTTTCAGGAGAATCGCCGACACTCGGAAGCGCTTCTAAGGTGGAGATTCATAAAATTTGAATGTGAAAGTGAACAACAAAAAATTTATATTAATCTATGGCAAACCAAAATCTATATAGAAAGGACAATTTAACAAATTATAGAACCGCTCCGGGCGGCACATTTTAGGAGGCGGCAAATTTGAGGGTCGTCAATGTGTATTAAGCATATGCTTAAATAAATATTTTTGTATATTTTTAACATCAATGTTTAGCGACACACTTGAAAAATTGTTCTCACAAGGACCAAACAAGCCAAGTATTACAAGTATTAAGGTATTAAGTCATCGATAACCAAGAAGTCCAAGTGGTCGAATCATTTAAAGATTTTATTAAAAGCTATGATAAATCCGCTGAAGGAAATTCGAAAATGATTTTGGACAAGCTTGAAGTTGATGGTTTGGACATATTAAACTGTAGAGGCCAGGCGTACGACAATGCTGCTGCAATGGCTTGAAAAAATTCTGAAGTTCAACAAAGAATTAAAGAAATAAATCCTTAAGTCGATTTCGTGCCATGCTCAAACGATTCGAGTCGAACCGCTCCGGAGTCGGAGTCTTCGGGATTTTTGGAAAGTCGGAACCGAACCCGTACCGGACCAAACAATTTTGCTGAGCCTAAACCAGAACCGGAGCAAGAAAATATTGAAAAGGGTTCGGTTCGAAGAAGAATTGTGTAATACCTTATTAAAGTGCTTAGAAAAACGTCGCACATCCTAAATTTAATCCCAATTGTTACATCTGTATTTTTCGGATCCAAGAAACCAAGCATTTTTGACCTAAGAACAAAACGAGAGCGTTAGTTAAAGTGCTTGTAGCGCTAAAAAGTATGCAACGTTTTTTATAACCTTTATAACTCACTTTATGAAGGTTTCAGAGATTGTAGATATTGGGCCCATACACTACACTGCAAAATATGAGCTTGATATCTTTAAAATTGTTGGAGTTATTCATCATTTTTTATTGTGGGGGCGGGAGGGGTCGTGGCCAAAATTCGATGTAAACTTGATCTGCGTAGGGACAATAGGAGTCTACATACAAAATTTTGTGGCTCTAGCTCTTCTAGTCTCCGAGATCTAGGTGTTCATACAGGCAGACGGACATGGCTATATCGACTCGGCTGTTTATGCTGATCAAGAATATATATACTTTATGGGGTCGGAGATGCTTCCTTCTGCCTGTTACATA
Organism: Lordiphosa collinella; assembly: GCA_018904265.1. Lineage (NCBI taxonomy): Eukaryota > Metazoa > Arthropoda > Insecta > Diptera > Drosophilidae > Lordiphosa > Lordiphosa collinella. Next base: position 14,757 of record JAEIFV010000172.1, on the reverse strand, counting down.
TATTTGCAAGACTTTAGTATATCCTTTTTATTCTACGAGTAACGGGTATAAACAGCTTGCAAAGAAACATATTGCAATGATGAATATTCATAATGAATTCATTGCTGCTTTTGACGGAATTTTAAGACTGTCTCAAAACTCGAATGTTTTTAAGTTTTGGGAAAACTAAAATTTCATAGTTGTTTTATGTATTAGCTGTTCCTACAATAGAAGTTCAACTCGAGCGCACTTTTTTTTCCTTAAGTTGGTTTTATCCAGCCAAAAAGCTAGTATAGATGAAAACTAGCTGGAAGACATATTAATGTTAAACTTAAACTAAGCTTAAATATTATATTAAAAACATCAAGACTCTGCACTTCTATGATAAAAAGTTTAATTTTCTTTCAATTTACATACACGTTTTCAAAACTAGCGAAAAAAAAATATGACTGAACCCTGGTTCGAACCTGAACGCTCCGTGAACCCGAACCCGAAAAGTTTTGCGGGTTCGAACCCCGGAGTGAACCCGTCCCGTAGGAGGTTTGCAGCCCAGCTATATATACTATGTTCTATATGCTTCTTTCTGGCTGTTACATACTTATGCACTTTTGAACTTAATATACTCTGTAAGCCTCTGGTACAGAGTATAAAAACCGGGCTTGGCATTGGATCGCTGCCTTGCCGTCTGTTCTCTGCAGACTCCCGTGACGTGCTCCAGAGGGGACGTTTAAACTGAACTGGACAGGCCGCAACTCTCCACTTCTAGCTCACAGCTGACGGGAGGGAAAGTCCGAAATATTTATGTGGGAGATCAGGTGACAAACCTGGAATGTTTGGACACAAACAAAAAAACTCTTAGCAATAATAGTTTGTTTTCCTTATAACTTTTTTCCTCCTAAGTCGACTATCGTTCTTACGATCATTACCATACCTTTGGCGGATCGATAAATAATCCTGATTACAAAATACGAGGTGAGTTCAAAGGAAAAGGTGAATTTTGAATTTTTTTGAGAAGTTCTTATTTATTCATCAATATTCATTTTGTTTCCCTTTAAAGTAATCGCCCTCGGATATAATACACTTGTGCCAACGCTTTTTCCAATCCTCGAAGCACTTCTGAAATGGGCCATCAGCTCGTTCTTAGATTTTGACTTGACCTCATCAATTGTGGCAAAACGCTTTCTTTTTATTGGTCTCTTCAGTTTGGGAATACGGTGGTTGAGGCATGATTACGGTGTTGCTTTTGGCCAAAAAATCACGAACAATCAGTGATGTGTGAGCTGGTGCATTATCGTGATGCAGAATCCACGATTTGTTTTCAACAATTTCGATTGTTTGAGCCGTATTGCTTTACGCAAACGTTGCATAACTTCCTTGTGGTATTCTTTATTAACTGTATGACCTCTTGGCAGACACTCATGATGCACCACACCATTGCAATCAAAGAAAACAGTGAGCAAAGCCTTTACATTTGTTCGAACTTGGCGGGCTTTTTCGGTCTTGGCTCATCTGGCCAGTTCCATTGGGATGATTGGGCCTTGGTTTCGATGTCATAACCATATACCCACGTTTCGTCACCATTTATGACCCGTTTGAGCAAACCCGGATCGTCGTTGACGCCAGTCAACAACACCTGAGCGATACTAACGCGATGTTGCTATTGCTCAAAATTTAGCAATCTCGGAACAAACTTCGCTGCCATACGTTTTATGCTCAAAACATTCGATTCATATGCCAACATCCTCTGCAACTTCGCTAATAGTGATTCGACGATTTCCCAAACCCAAAACAATTTATTCAGTTTCGATGTTTTCCTGCCATAGGAACGATCGGTCGAAAAACTAGTTCTAGTGAGAAAAACTTTTTATGAAAATGAAAACGTCTCTTTTTTGGCATATTTTTATTTTATATTCCTTAACACATTTCTTCAAGGTTTTATGAAAATCGTATGATCGTATATAGCTGCAGTATGAATGATCGGTCAAAAAAGGTCTAGTGAGAAAAACTTTCTTGTTTTAAATGGGATCGCCTCCAAATTTCGAAATTCACAGTGTATTATGCTTTTCCATGATGTCGCCAAGTTTGGTCGAAATCACACATCTATATAGTATAGATCCCATAGAAAAGTAAGGTCCAAAAAGTAGTCAGTTACAAAAACTTTTTTGTCTTCAATGGAAGCTGCAAGGGTATACAAAACTTCGGCCGAGCCGAAGTTAACTTTCCCCTATTTTTAACTTTAACTTCTAAACGTGATGGACGATTGTCCCAACCAGATTCGTGTTCAGCACTCGGGAATTTAGAAATCAATGATAGAAATCATGATTTTTTGTGCTTAACAGAATGCCAACTTTATTTCCCGTACCAATTATTTATTTGAAAGAGATAATTGATTGTCATTTATATCAGTTTTAAGCCTAATCCACACTATACATTCACTCAGTTTGTCTGACTAGTTAAAGGTGTACCAATAAAATGAGGCTTAAAGCGCAGTTTCATCTTGGCGCGAAATGGCCGCGAAATGAAAAACCCCATATAAAACAACCTGCTGCGTAAATTTTCCGTGTCGCGATTCCGTAACCAGTTTTCACTCCACACGAAAAAAGACTACGTATTGCCACTACGTTCTGTTCCCAATTACGTAGCGAGTTAAGTGCTGTTAACGCCTCATTTCGCGCAAAATTGTGTGAGAACGAATTGAATCGATATTTCGTTCGAAATTGTAAGTAAGCAGCACAAACATAGTCGCACCAAAGAAAAGAATCTGCCAGAAAGCGACGATCACAGGCATTTTCTAATGTTGATAAACTTTATTTAATAAACGCAGTGAAAGATAAGAGTCAGTGGGAAGCTTGACAAAAGTGGTAAGTCATGCCGCTACATGTTGAACCATTATTTATAATTAAATTTATATATTTCAAGCGGGAAAAACGAGGGTTGTTTATGTTTTCAGTTGTTCGGGTTTTTTGTTGCTCGTTCAATAACCATTTATTAAGAGCGGTCTGACTGAGCGCTGCATGAGAGTCAGAGCTGAGAAAATCAAAAACTCAGTGAACGGCTTTCAGGTCTCTGTACCTGCAGCGGGGGTCGCTAGGGGGGTGGGCGTGAACGGTCTTAATTTAATTTGTCTTTTTGGCAATGAAACTAAAAATAACACTACTAAAAAAATTCTATCGATCAGATGCAAAATCAGGTAGTGCGGCAAAATTTTTTGTCGATTTTGCATATTTTTATAGCTTGGATATTTGAGAATATCGTCCTAAAAGGATTTTTTAAATCGAAATTCTTTAGAAGATACAGCCCTTAATGACAAAGTGATCGAGCCTAGCAACTGTGAGTCACGCCCAAAGACACCTCCTTTTACACCACCGGCAGGCGGAAAGGTGTCTGAGCCGGTCCGTGGGCCTCTCTGCTCTTCGTCTGAGTGATGGATCAAGGCTGTCTGGGTAGCGCTGAAGGACAGCAACCGATGCCACACTAAATGCCATCTGCAAAGCTCTTCCTGACTAGTAGCTTAGGTGGCGTTCCATTGGATTAACCTTCTTTGACGCAGTCCAGAGCCATTGATTGAAAGTTCGCGGGCACAACCGACCGCCGAAGAACACTAGTAGCCGAGAGGAATTTATGTGCCATTGAGAGCTTGGTCTCCCAAATATTCAGTATTTCTATGGGTCAATCTAAGCAGCAGGGACTGAAGCATATAATAATGTTGACCTTTAGGCACCCCATTTTAAAGAACGTTCATTTGGGGGTCATTGCGATAACTCTAAAGATTGCTAGAAGGCATAATAGTAAGAAATAATAATTTGTTTTCATTTTATTTAATGAAAAAAATATATTTCAATAGAACATAAAATATTTTTGGTGCGAGTTCTGCATTATTCTGCATCATTAATTAATCAACTTCACTTTAATTAAAAATCATAACATCCAATTTGTTTTGTTTACCAACAGCATATTTAAATTTTAACAGCGTTATAACAGTGCAAGGTTACTTTGAAAAGAATATCGACAGCAAAATTTCGGTTATCATGTTGACAACAGCAGTTTTGCAGACTCTGTTAAGAATCTGCGAAACATGGCCTATTTCGCGTGTAATATTCCGCGGCGAGTGGAAACTGCGCTTAAGGCAAATATAAAATAAAAACTTATATATTGATTAATACAGCATACTTCGATGGGTAAAAATCTCGATTTTTTATTTAAGTATAAACGTGCTAATGGTCATTTCAGCCTTGACAAGTATCGAATGAACCTTTGTTCAGCCAAGAAAACGCTCAGGAAAATACATTCACTGCTTTAAGTGGGTTATGTTATGGTACATTGGATGAGTGAAATACTTATACTGCAAGATGAAAACAAATGAAAGTTGACAAAATATCAAGACTACAAATAGCATTTGGTTGAAGCAATAAGGGCAAAAATGAAACCGTGAGTGCCAGGATTAAAAACAACCACCAAAGGCTTTTGATGTTTTTAAGCGGCGTTGTAAAAAAGTGTACGGAATTAAAGTTCGTTTAGTATTTTCGCTAACCACAAAGCGTTGGACTTTCTTGTGGTTTTCCTGGTCACTTAACTACAAAATGCTTCATTACCCGCTTGTCATGAGATAAGCCAGAAGTCATACAGCCCGGCCTGCTCGTCCCGTAAGCAAATGCGCTCCTCAAATTTGTAAAGATTAGCACACAATTCGCACACTGTCAACGCCATTTTCCATTTTCCGTCTCCATTTCGAGACCCTGTTAAAGTCGCAGCCGCCTTGTCTAATCTAATAGCTGCTTTCCTGACAGACATTGACATTTTGTGTTGTGTAATCAGACGCCCCAAGGTATGCTACAAAAACAGAAACACGTGCGCCGCAAAATAGACGCTATAAATTGTCACATAAAATTTGATGCTTTATTTTCAGGTGGGCTGTGTTTTTTTTCTTGCCCTGCTAAAACGTGCATGGAAATCAAAAGCGCGTATGTTTTGGGTTAGGTGAAACCTAAGCAAAATAATGTCAACAAAAGGTCCAATCTATACATACATCTATATAAAAGTGAAAGTATGTTTGTAAGTTTGTATGTTTGTCCCTTATGGGCGTGTAAACCGCTAACCGATCTTCTCGAATTTTACACAGTATGTTCATGTCGACCAGGAAAGTGTCATAGGCTATGTCTCATGTCTGTGAAATGGTCCAAAAACCGCGAAATTTGCAAAATTATACCGTGCATCCGATTGCAATAAAAATTTGGGAATAGTTGAACGCTTGCCCGAGAAGGTTTCTTAGTTGAAAAAAATTACGGAAAACGGTCCAAAAACCGCGAAAATTGCAAAATTTACGATTTCGCTAAAACTTTGGGAAATTGATCGACGCTTGCCCGGGAAGGTTCGTTTGTTATAAAACTTTGGAGAATGTTTGGACGCTTGTGCGTGAAGGATTCTGAGTTGAAGAAATGGGCAGGAAACAGTCCAAAAATCGCGAAACTCGCAAAATTATACCGTTCATCCGATTGCAATCAAACTTTAAGGAATGAATTGAACGCTTGCTCGGGAGGGTTTGTAAGTTGAAGAAATTTGCAAAAAATTGTCCGAAAACCGCGAAAATTAAAAATTAGCGGTTTCTGTAAATCTTTCGATAGTGGTTCGTAAGTGGAGGATATGGGACCGAAAAATTTGCAAAATGTTTGATTTTGATGAAGCTTTGAGGAATGGTTGCACGCTTGCCCGCAAAGGTATCTAAATTAAAGAAATGGGTCGAAAATGGTCATAAAACCCCGAAATTTCAAAAACTATACCGTTCATCCGATTGCCATAAAATTTTGGGCAACGCTTGCCCGCGAAGGTTTCTAAGGTCCAAAAATCGAAGTTTGCAAAAATCCCTTATGAGAGTTTATGAAAGCGCTTAGTGCTTACATTACAATGCCGGCGTTGGTAAGTGCAAGCTGTAAATTACACGGTCCAAAATATTGCGAAATTTGCAAATTTTTTATTTGAGCCTCGATCAATTTCCCAAAGTTTTAGCGAAAACGTAAATTTTGAAATTTTCGGGGTTTTTGGACCATTTTCCGAAAATTTTTTCAACTTAGAAACCTTTCCAAATTTTCATTGCAATCGGATGAACGGTATAATTTTGCGAATTTCGCGGTTTTCGGACCATTACACAGACATGAGACATAGCCTATGACACTTTCCTGATCGACATGAACATACTGTGAAAAATTCGTGAAGATCGGTTCAGCGGTTTAGACGCCCATAAGGGACCAACATACAAACATACTTTCACTTCTATATAGATGTATAGATAACATAATACGAGAGGTTTGAAGACAACCGAAATAGATTTCTACGGCACTGAGAATTGGTTTTGGGTTGGAATTTGGTTGGAAGAGCGTCTCTAAATCACAAAACTTTTGCGGAAGTGGAGTTGAGAACAAGGCAGATATTCTTGATTAGCATCAACAGCCGATTCGATATAGCCATGTCAGTCTGTCTGTCTATGTCCGTATGAGCACACAGATCTCAAAGATGGAAAGAGATAGAGGTTTGACATGTAAAATGTAATGTAAAATGGCTTGACACAGCCCCACACGGCCAAAGCCGAGTCACTCTCAATCTCTTGGCTTGTGCGCTTCTAATTTTCGAACAAGAGAAAGGGACCAACAGTTTAACGCCGAATCCGAACGGCAGTTTGAGAAGCTTTTGCATGGCTAATTACTACAAGGCTGGCGCCAACAGCAGAGCATGATGATCGGGTGTAAAGTTTATTCAAAGAAAAATCTTTTCATTAGATGTTCCGAGGCGGGAGCGAACCCACGACCTCTTGCAAAGCGGTCGCGCACACTAGCCGCTGAGCCACCCGGCCACTTCGGCCGAGCCGAAGTTATCTTCCCTTATTTTTAGAGCGAAGCCCTTTTACGGACGGTCGACTAAGGGGTAAATCCAGAAATCGATTGTCTTTGCGACAGATTTTTGGCTACGCTTTTGACTTTGCAAAGTCAGCAGCTTTGGTCTGTGCAAGACAGCCACGGCATAACAAGAAGAAGGAAATATTTACGATCCTATATAGTCTTGATCAGCATCAACAGCCGAGACGATATAGTCACGTCCGTGAGAACGCACTGATCTCAGTTGCATTGTCTGTACCGATTCCAATCCCATTTACAATGTTTAATTTAAGCTTCCTTAGCTTTTGGCACAGACTGTTAGTTATAGATTTGGAGTCTTTTCCTACAAGTGGTACTACCAACAACTTTCTACCTTTCTCACATTGCTCTGTGGGCTATAAGTCTTATTCTTTGGCCAAAATTCTTATATTTCTATAACAACCTTTCTAGGAAGCTGAAACGTTCCTAAAATATTGAACTTATTGCCAAGTGTAGCCCTTGAAGTCAAAGCTCTGACGACTGCAATTAATTTTAGAAATATTTTTCTTATCTTTTATAACGGATTTTCACAATGATTTTCTTGTAAACTGGAAAATCATGCAATGAAATGGTTTTAGGTAGGAATACACTTTTACAATATTAAAAAAAAAAAATAAGCCATATTGCGAGTGAACTGCGCAGGGTCTCCCAGGGCACTCTAAACTTAAAGTTTTCAAATGTAAACAAATCCCAGAAATTTTAAGATTTTTTCCATTTATAATGTAATTGCAAGGAATTTGAAACTTCTTTATATTTTTTTTATTGAAATCTATAGATTTAGAAGAATGGGACGACTTTGGCACCAATAAATAATTACAAAATTTTGATAAATCTCCGCTTAAAAAATTTTTTTATTTATATATATGAGAACTCTTTTTTGAGAGTTAGAAATAATTTTATGCTATGGTTTTATAACAATTGAAATATAATCGTTGATTCCCAAACAAAAATATGTCAATAAACGGACGAATTAAAAAAATTCAGCAACAATTTCTTTGGATAATATGAAAAATTTTAAAAATATTTGTAGTACTATCGCCAACATCGATTTTCGATGGGGCAAAACAAAGTAAGTTTTGAAATTTCATCCCTCGTAAAAAGCTTCGCACGTACCGGGTGTTTCATGACGGCCACTCTTTTTTTATTGAAAATCGATTTCAGATCGCTAAAAGCATTGTTGCATTTTTATATAAAATAAAAAACATGTTTTATGTGCCAACATTAGAGTGGGTCGATTTTTTTTTACTCCCTGGGCTCATCGCGATTCTGGTACTATGGGCCATAACAATTATTTTTGCCCAAGGAACCATTCCTCTAAAATCAATTTTGAGCCTGCGAAAATGATGATGAAGATATATTCATATTTCTACGCGAAATACTTCCTCAGTTTGGAAGCTATTGAGCTGAAATTTTGCACAGAGTCATCTTTTAGCTGCACACTGCACACACTTATGTCGGAGCAGCGAGGATCTGATGGTTACTTCTTGCAGCTTTAAGATATTTTCATATTTCCAATTCAAATGGAAAAAAATATTACTAAATTGTGTATACCGGGGGTTTTATGGATCGCGAAAATTATTCTTAACATTAATTTTTATTGAATGATGAGTTCGCTGGCTCGAGGTCAAATAAAAACACAGAAGTAGTGTTACGATAACGTTACGATAACGTAAGTATGTGTTACGATAACGTTACGATAACGTAACGTTATCGTAACACATACTTCTGTGTTTTTATTTTGACCTCGAGCCAGCGAAATTCATTATTCTTCAAGTTAGAAAGGTCGCCGACTAAAAACATTAATTTTTATTTTAAACTGCCGCTAGGGGAGGCATTCCTGTAGATGTTTTTCACCTTTTTCGGGAAAATTGATTGAATTATTGCGCTAATCGACGAATCTTTGAATCTTTCCCATATTTAAAATAGCACAAAATATTTAACGCTAAAAATAATGTGGGGTACGCATACGCGACCTATAGCGGTTTTATTCAATTTAAGTCAAAAGATTCAATTTTTTTGTTTTTGAAGAATTTTTGAAAGTTTTTCTTGCTGTCAAGTCTATGGCATTTTTCACGACATTCTTATGTCCTCCTTCTCGATTCTGTTCTAAAACTCGTTTGGACACGCTACCCAGCAATTGAACGTGTCTTTCCGTTCCTGGTTTGTGTAACGGAATTTTCGGATCTGGCAGCTGTGGATTATCGATTCGTAGATATTGTTCTAGATGTTCATAAGCAATGCTTAGAGTAAATGGTGGTTCGAATATGTTTGATTTGCCTTTCATGTCAATCATATTCGTATAGTCCGAGCAATTTAAGTTTATTCACAATTTGTCTTATATTCAAATCCATATATCGAGTCCAACGTATGAATTTCTTAAATAATACACTACCATACGTCACCGAATTGTAAAACTTAATATTAAAGAAAATTATCGTATACACTTTGATTACAGAGGGAAACAGCCAGTTTGGTTCACTGATTACATAATTGGAGCCATGCTCCTATTTTCGTATTTGCAAAAATTTGCCATTTGAAAAGGAAATTTTGTCGAAAGTCCGGTTTCGATTCGCCAAACTTTTGCGAATGCGAAAATGAGAGCATGGCTGTAGTTGTAATGCCATAAATTTTAATACATTTTTTCTGGACTAACCGCCTGTTGCTTTGTCCATCAAGCTGATATAAATGCAACAAAATTTATGAAAATAGAAGGGTCTTTGGGCTATATGCTAAAGTGGCTGAGATAAAAATTCGAACACCGCTCTGGCTTCTACTTGACGATCGAATTTGAAAAATTTGTCATAATCTTAGGAATAATCTAAGGAATAACTGCGGATGCATAAGACTCATAAACCCAGAAAGTTTGGCTCAGTGTGACCGAGACCAGCTTTGTAATCAGTGGACAAAACTGGACTAGAATTTTTCATCGAAAAGGCTGCAGTTTACAAAAGTAGTCATTTTATTCCCCTGTGCTATATAGTTTACAGAAAATTCCTTTGGCAACTACAAGAAGTAACTATGCTATCCGCATTAAGCTCAATAGCTTCCAAACTGAGGGAGTAGTCGCGAAGAAATATGAAAATATCTTCATCGCCATTTTCGCAGTCTGGAAATTGATTTTAGAGGTATGCTTTCTTGGCAAAAATTCTTGTTATGGCCGATAGTATCAGAATCGCGATGAGCCCATGTAGATTTTTCGGCCCCATAAAATTTGACCCACCCTAGCCAACATATATGTGAAATATATACATTTCAGATAAATTATAATAATAGGAGGCCAGGTTTAATGTGTTATTTTTGTGATTCTGTGCTCACCATTTTCTGATTTTGTCGCAAATTTGTTTTAAAATATAAGCTTGACCAATCGCATATTTGTTTCAAAATATAAATTTGACCAATCAAATAAAAAGCCAAAAAAAAAGTGATAAATAAATACTTATGATTCAAAAATGGTTAAAAGATTTGCCATCTTTGACTTTCACCCAACAACATCCACACTACAAAATAAATTAAGTCCCGAGCGCATTTTTTATTGCACAACTACACAAATAATGGAAAATAGATAGATAGAAAGAGATAAATTGAAAAGAATATACACCTAAATCGCACAAAATTGTACACTACTAAAATGTTAATGTAGTGTCGCTTCTTCACCCTCCCTACCAAATGATTTTTTCTATTAGCGAGTTGCTTTAAAAATCCCAAATATGTTTGCAGCATCCTGTTACCCCGATTTTACCCTACAAGGAAAATTAGACAAATTTAGAATCTCATTTCACTTAATTTTATTTAACAAAACTCAAAAAATATTCGCTTCATCATATGGGTTCGGTACCCAGTTGACAATAGTTTATTCTCAAAATAAAAATTATTCATTCCTTCATTAAATTTCAATATGTATCATAACAAAAGATTTTAAGCATAATAGAAAATATTAAAATAATATAAAATTAGATTAAATTATGTTCTTCATGTTTAGAGTACGAGTATATGTATGCATTTATGGATTTAATTCTTTTTATTCAAAAATATGGTTTTAATTTTGTGGCGTTTCTATTGAAATGCTTAGCATTGTATTTTAATTGGCTTAACGTCGCATGAGAAGCATGTCTTCGAAATAAGTTTTAAAAAAATTAACTTTTTTAAAAAGTGAACATATGCATGTGCATCGCATTGTACTGTGCGATCATGTGATTGATTTAGGCTAAAAGAAATTATTGTTGTGCTTCTTTTCCAGCCAAAATTCTTGGATATTTGCACAAATCACTCGAACAGTTCAACTGGTTCGGCACGAAAAATGATAAGACTTAAAACCAGGGATTAATACCGGTACCGGATCCGTTAACCGAAATAAACCGTTTCAAATCACGTACCGGAACCGATACAATTTTTTTTTTTGAGAACCGAATACCGTTTACCGTTATTATTGGAACCGAAAAAACCGGAACTAAAACGAAACGTTGGTACCGGTACTGTTTCGGTTTTTTTTTTACCTTCATAATTTAGGTCAGATGTTTGTAACGCAAGGAAGGAAGCATAAGACGTCCTTTACACTATGTCAAATTTTCTTGTCACTTTTCTAAGAAGGCTTAAAATGTCTGGCAGTAGACAGAGATATTAGAAACAGCTAAGGTGACCACAGCTAAGCTTCAAGCCGAGAATCTAGTTTCGAGTGATTTTTGGATTTTTGGATACACAGCAAACTGAAAATATCAAAAAATACGTCTTCTCTAGCGAAATCGTTCATTCAGGAAATAGAAAAGCTTGAGAAGTCCCTTTTTGAGAACATTGCTTTTCAATGTGGCATATTTTTGGACCCCATGTACTATATAAGGTAATGCTAAGTCCTAAGCAAAAAAATCTTGTATTACTCTTTTAACACATATTTATGCTCAAATTTCGTCGGGTACTGTTCAATCACTGGTGATCAAGCACTGCTAATGAATATTTTAATACCAGCTTATCTGAAAGCACCGAAGAAGTTGATGCATAAGCTGCTGAATCCCATTAACATTTTGCATGCATAGAAACGTATTCAAAACCATCAAAACATTCTAAAGAGGTGGTCAGAGTACTCCACAAAGTTCCCAGAATTCTATAAGATTTCAAAATCTCATTTTCTACTCCAGCTACGCAGGCTAGCGTGGAACGCCTCTGATGTGAAATTTATAATGAATCTGCTTAGCAGTATTATGTTACTGCGACCACAAGAATGCTATGTTATATAAAAAAAAACTTGGACATATAAAAGTCTTAGTTTAATTCGAGAAAAAACAGAATTTCATATAATGTGAAGTCATAAGTTTTTACATGTTAACTTCGTAAAATAATACAAAATGTGAAAAAGCGACTATAATTTTACTTTAAATGACAACCGACTGAAACTTTTATGTTGAATATTGTTTCTTTTTATTACAAATGAATAAAATGATTAGGACATATCTTAGAATTTACTTCTTACAATATTTAAAAATTTTAGACCGAAATAAACAACTGGGTACCGTATCGAAACCGAAAACCGAAATAAATTAAAAACCGAAATAGAACCTTTAACCGAAACATTCATTTCGGGTCGTACCGGTACCTGTACCGTAACCGAAAATCTTTTCGGTATTAATCCCTGCTTAAAATAAAAGTGTTGCTTGCAGACTTGCTATCAGCAAACCAAATGAGCGGAGAAGAAAATGTGTGCAATAGAATGAAACATTGCTAATATTGGGGACAGGCAAATGAGCTTTTTTTGTTTGTTTATTAAAATTCACTCAACAACAAAATAGCACTTGCACTCATTATATTCTTAGCAGCTTTTGGTTTTTGGTGGAATCAAAAAAAATTTTGTTATACACTCACCCATTTGCATCCTCCGAAGGCCTTCGTGGTTAGCGATGATGGTTATAAATTGTTGCGTAGTTCTTGGACAGATAATATAGCATTATTTAGTTGACACACACCATGAGTTGATTTTCCTTCGGTTGAGCCCTTTAATATGCTCTTTTGATTTGGTTGAAACTTTCAATCCACTTTTCACAAAAAAAAAAATTAGGGGAAAGTTAACTTCGGCTCGGCCGAAGTTTTGTTACCCTTGCAGATTCCATTGAAGACAAAAAAGTTTTTATAAGTAAGACTACTTTTTGGACCTTACTTTTCTATGGGATCTATACTATATAGATGTCTGACTTCGATCAAACTTAGTGAAAGCCTAACACACTGTGAATTACGACATTTGAAGGCGATCTTAATTAAAACAAAAAAGTTTTTCTCACTAGAACTTCTTTTTCGACCGATCATTCATACTACAGCAATATCCTATGGTCATCCGATTTTGATAAAACTTTGTAGAAATGTGTTGAAAAGTATATATATAAAGAATATGCCAATAAAAAGGACGTTTTCATTAAAACCAAAAGGTTTTCCTCACTCGAACTAGTTTTTCGACCGATCGTTTCTATGGGAGCTATATGCTATAGTCATCCGATTTCGATCAAAACTTTGTAGAATTGTGTAAAAGTATATAAAATAAGTGTATGCCAATGATAAGGACGTTTTCACCAAAACAAACAAGTTTTTCTTACTAGAACTTGTTTTTCGACCGATCGTTTCTATGGCAGCTATATGCTAAAGTCATCCGATTTCGACCAAACTTAGAGAAACCATGGGAAAGGATAGTAAACTAATAAATACGTACTTTGGAGGCGTTTCCATTGAAAACAAAAAAGTTTTTCTCACTAAGACTAGTTTTTCGACCGATCGTTCCAATGACAGCAATATGCTATAGTCATCCGATCCGGCCGGTTCCGACAAATGTGCAGCGTATTTGTACCAAAAAGACTTCGTGCAAAGTTTGGTGAGGATAGCTCTAAAACTGACGTAGGAGATGGCAAAGAAACTGATAAACGGACAGACGGACGGACGGACAGACGGACAAGGCTAAATGAACTCAGCTCGTCTTGCTGATCAAGAATATATATATTCTCTATGTAGTCAGAGATGCTTGCTTCAATGCGTTACAAACATCCGCACAATTTTATAATACGCTTTGCAAGGGTATAAAAAATTGAGAATTATGCCACACAAAAAAAATAAAAATTTAATTAATTTACTAAATTAATTTACTAAATTGTTACTGAGCTGAAGTTATTCCTCTTTGCTCTCGCACATGGTGGTGGCATTTTCTCAGACACTTGAGCATTTTGTACACTATGGTAGGGTATTCTGCTGAGTTTTTAGCACTTTTCACTCGCACATGGTGATGTATTTGGGAAGCAAACTGCTGATCTTCGATGAACATTGCATTTCACTTTTCACATTGATGGTGGATTAAATTTGATGAGGATGAATAAAGCTGAGGATTCGTTGAGGAGCGTAGTTTCTTCTGCAATTTCTAGGCCTGCTTAGGTTAAGCGTCTGGCAGGTTAGACCACGACTGAGGCTATCAATTGAGACGCAAGCTCTGGTTTCTCTCGCATATCATGCGAGGAGGAATTGAAGTTTGAGCTTTTCTTGTGGTTTTTGCTCAATGCTAATGAATAGTTAAATTTTTGGGAGTGTCTTTCCGAGAGAAACCCGTCTAATGGAAAGAAATCCAATTAGAATTACGAATTTTATTGTCTCGAAAGAAAATATATTTGTTTTGCTCTTATATAAAATAAGACAGAGATAATTCCACTGAAAGCCGGATGGCTAAAAAAATTTAACTTTTCTCCAGATTTGGAGGTTAGACTTTATACTTTAGACTTTAAATGATGGATGATCACGTCTAGCTGGGTGGATGGTTCAAGCGGAAAAGAACGTTCTAGGAAATGGGAAGTCGGTCAAAGCCTAGGTGAGTCAAAATTTGAGTTTGAGAGCTGTCAAATTTGACAGATGTAAAGAA